>VXBJ01002555.1:1284054-1474720 GCA_013400055.1 Nycticryphes semicollaris | reverse complement strand
TTTTTTTTTGTGTGTGTGTGGTTATTGACTCCTTCATTAAAAACAGCACAACGTGAAAAACAGAAAAAATTCCACTGACTTCAATGGTTACTGCTGTATTTGTTGTATTTTATTCTCTTAGTGTATAAACATTGGTGTTCTGATTCATGTACAGATTTCATTGACTACATATGACTTTGTGTAATGCCTGTTACTTCCGGTTTTTAAGATAGGCACCTAAATTCTACGTTTCAAGGAGCTTAAAAGTTGGAATGTGTTAAATGATGCTTTTTAGTTAGCGTCACGAATGTAAGAGCATTCATGTCTATGCCTTGGCATATTTTCCCTATTTTAATGCAATTACATGAAACATCCCTAAATGTAACATGAGTTTCATGAGCTGTAGAGGAAAACAATGTGAATGTTCTTGTTCTTTGTATAACTAGTGAACAAACAAAAGATAGCTGGGTATTTCAGAAACCTCTCAAATGTGGCAGTTGAGGAAGAGAGAAGGCTTCACTTAACTGATATAGTTCTGGCTAGAAGAATTTTTAGATGGTGTAGGTAAACAGAAGACCATGATTTCGCACAAATTCAAGGCCATATGAATACTAACTCTAGAATTGCGCTAACCATTATGTTAGATGTCCTTTTTCCTCAAAATAAGATGCATCTTCTGTGCTTCTGCTGCCAATATTTAATGAGGGAGGAAGTATAAAGTATGGGGGTATCTGACTTTCATTTGAAAAACTGTTGGGCATAGATTAGGAAGCAACTAATCCTTCAGTGTTATTTATATAATACCAATAAAACACGGGTGATACAAAAAGCAGCTAACAACTCATATTTAGGGTTTGTTTTTATAGTGTCTGCTTCACCTCTTTCGTGCTACTTGTGCTATTTCCTTGGACAGAAACATAAACAGGATGCATGGCAATTAACAAGACTTTTGCAACTTTGGGGTGTAGCCTTCTCTTTTAAATATTTATTAACTACATAAACACAGTCTGTGTTTCTTTAATATGTGCTGTGTGATCACACCAAGTGCAACATGACTGATACTGCAACATAGACAAAGCACCTTCCTGAAAGCTGCTTTAGTATTCATATAAACCAACATGATGTATTCCTGCTGTTACCTTGGACTGTTGTATAACTGACTGTAGGTACAAAGAAATATTCACAAATTGCTTAAGATTCATCTGCCTTTTCAGATCAATGGCTCACATTAGAAGGAATTTTGAGCACAGTTTGGGGCAACAACTGTACCTGTTCCAGTGCAGGAAATGCACAGAGAGGTGGGGATTGAGAACTTCCCTGTACTCCAGAGCTGGCTCATACTTTGAATTTAAACAGCAATGGTTAACTAATCTAACAGAGCCTTCCATCTTCAAGCACTTTTCTGGTTAGCTCTTGCTCCCAAATACTTGCATGTATTTAGTTACTCTGTTATCATCACTGAGATGAGGACCTTCTCGGAAAAACATCCAAGTTCTGAAAGCCATTATGTATGGGACATAGAGCAAACCAACAAAAAGTATTTGACTCTAAAAACATTCTGTAGTCCTTGGGATGTGGAAAATCCAGGACCTGTGGAAGAGGAAACATGCAAGAGACAGGACGTGACAGAGGAAGAACGGAGGACAAGGCAGAGAAGGAAAAAACACTGAAGGGAGAAAAACAAAGAAAGATGGGTGGAAGTAGCTTAAGGGAGGAGACAAAGTGGCAGAAAGTACACTCAATGCATACATGGCAATGCATTTCTGTGGAGCAGTTTGAGACCTGAGTCATTCAGCAAGACCTCCTTTAGAGTCAAATGTGTATTAAAAATAGTCAACAGCAAAACAACCCATCCACCTTTCAACTCTGTGTGGAGGGAGATTTTTCCTGATTGTANNNTTCTGTTTGTATCCCCTCCTGCCCTAGGGCGCCCTTTTTTTTTTTTTTTTTTTTTTTTTTTTGGTCAGGGCATATGGTGAACCCTGAAACAAGTGGTCATTGATTGAAATGAGAAGAATTAAGAGTTATCAACCAGATTTGAAGGGAAGTGGAAGGTAAGCGTAGCTGGACTAGAACAGCAAGAAAAAAGACTAAAGAAATAGGAGTAGTGATTTGTATAGCTGTTGGTTCTCAGCTTTAAATCGAGTGAGAACTGTACTGAAATTTTAACAGATGCTTGATGGGGATTGTGATATGAAGGAGGAATAAAGAGGGGGTAAAAGCAATATCCTGTATTTTAAGTAGCACCTAGTAGAACTGGAACACTGACCAAATGATGGAGATTCTTTTAGTCTGGAAATGACAAAAGCATCTTGGGAAGCTTGTGCAAATACAGATAACAGGCAAGTTTAGCATTGTTGCAAGAGGCATGTAACCAGTCTGGCTTTGTGTGTACTTAATCCTACCTATTATAATGTAAATTGAATTCTGTTCCTCTGTTAAATATGTAAGTGCCATGGTGACTCTCCAGCTGCTACAAATTCAGACCATTGGGGTGTTCTTAAGGGAGGGGAATTCCTTCAAAACATTCCTTAGAAACGTGTTTATAATGCACTAAAAGTTAGGAACTTGGTCATAATTTTCATGTGGAACTCTGCAAAGAGCACTTTAAACAATACTGCTAATGTTTTGGAGGCACAAAGGACATTGGTAGTTGCTAGTTTTCAGCTGTTCCCCTCATAAAAAAATAAAGACTGGTAAAGGGCATGGATTTATGAGTTCAGTGTCTGGTGCCTTAGTAACTGCTAAACAATCAAAGTGATTATTCACTTGGTTATCAGGAAGATAGAAACTTGTATATAAAACCTTTATCCAGATGCAGGGGAGGAGCTGCAATGAAACTGTCAAAGAAACAGTACAATCCCGGAAGCAAGCAAAAACAAAGAAGTGTTTTGGCTGCTCAGAGAGCTGGTAGAGTCTCTGTCTCTGGAATATTCAAAACCTGCCTGGACAAGTTCCTGTGCAACCTGCTCTAGGAGGACCTGCTTTGGCAGGGGGGTTGGACTAGACTGTCTCCAGAGGTCCCTTCCAACCCCTTACCATTCTGTGGTTCTGTGAAGTTTTGAGTTGTGTCCCCACCTAGTTTCACTATTTTCACTACTCTCAAAAAATCAGGTGTGGGGGTTTTGTTTGTATACATCCAAACAGCAAAACAAAATCTCCAATAATACATAGTTATCAAAGTGCAAAATGATGTAATGTATATGTAGGGCTTGTTGCCCAATATTTTTCCATTAAATGTTTTTAAGGCTTTATTTTTAAATGATGCCTTATAGCTTTGTTGTTCTTTGCCTGGAACATGCTTTATCAGATGTCTGCTGCGTGATTGTCCTGTCCCAGCCCTGTATACACACACCCACAGCTTTAGCAAAATGGTTAAGCTATTAATGCAACGGTGAAGGAAAATGTGTAGCACTTACAATGTTGAGAAAATCTGTTGGTACCATGTGGGAGTGGCACAATATAAAACCAATGTCTGTATTTATGCATTCTTCTTAATGCGAGTAGATTTTCCCATTCATTTTTTTCCCTTGCCCAAAGAAGAGTTTATTCTTACACTGCCAGCAGAGTTGTGTGTGTTTGGCTGCTAAAAACTGAAAGTGCTATTGCTTTAGACTGCTGATGCCATCATTGCTGCCTGACATGGCAGGGACTGGTGACTCTCTAGGATGCAGCTGCAGATGGATATGAGATGCTGAGCCTCATCTCTTACAGCCTCTGTTTGATGTCAAAGAGATTCTAGATCCTGCTTAGACTCCTAATTTAGTAAACAATCTCAAAGTTTGTTGGTTTTCATATAGTGTCATTACTGAAAAAAAAACCAAACCCAAGCACATATTCTAAAGTCAAAGTAGTGAACACTCTCAAATTTAGCTGCATTCTGGTATTAGAGAAGCACCATGGCATGGTTTGGGTTGGAAAAGACTTTAATTGATTGAGTTCCAACCCCTGCTGCCATGGGCAGGGATACCTCCTGCTAGACCAGGTTGCTCAAAGCCCTATCCAGCCTGGCCTTGAATAGTTACATCTAGTATACCTAGTGTGAGAAAGAACATTTAGTAAAATGACTTATAAATTATTTGTACCAGCCTTTCACAAATGGTGTGCGAAGCTAAGCAGCAACAGCAGTGGTTCTAAGATTGTGTCTTTCTGACTTTCTATTCAGAAGTAACCACTGATTGTAGGTTTGCACATGTTCAAAGTTAGGTAAGAATATTTTTTCCCTTCTTTTTAAAAAGTCATGATGTGGATGTCTTCATCTGAGCTAGTTGTCTAAATTCTTTGCAATCAAGAAGATAATTTAGTACTTCTGGAGACCGACTCATTTCACATGATTGCTACAGAAGGATGTTTCTCTGGGTGGATTAGAAGTGACACAGGGTGAGCAGTCAGGTCAGATGGGTACATCTGATATTTATATACATGCTTAGGGAAGTGATTCCTACTGTTTGCATGAATATTTTTCTTACTAAGTGTATTGATGAGATGAATGAGATATCTGCAAGATAAACAGACGTTTTCTGAGCTCTTTTTAAGGAATCTTGCCTAAAATGTTTTAATTTCAGTTTCTTCTCAGAACTTTCTAAAATTTTTGATTAAACTTGTGACTTTTTATATTTCCTGCAGCAGGGAGTTTGGACAGCGAGGGGTGATTCTGTGGTTGCAAGAAGTTTAAAAGAAACTGTAAGAGCTGACAGTGCTCTGGAAGAATGCAGAAAAGTAGCATAATGTGTTGGTGAATGAAAATAATCCAGGATGACTTTTTCATCTCACATGCTTCTATCTCTCCTTGCACAAATCCAATCTGTTATCTCTAGCTGTACCCTTCCTTTAAAACCAGTGGAAATTAGACATCTTTAACAACTCTATCAATTATAAACTGGTCATTGATCTTCCCAAAAACTTGCAGGCTGACAGTTTGGCCCCCAAAGAATTGGAAACTACTGTTCTTTGGTACTTATGTTGCATGTTCACGGTAGCTGGCTGGGTCTCCCTACTGCTATGGTACTGTATTTTTGTTTGTTATTTTTTTTTATTCTATAAATGATTTTAAAATAACTTTTAATTTTTTTTTACTTTTAAGGAGCTCTACCATGTACCAAATGGTGTGTCTCCAGGGAAGCTCTCCCATGGGATGGTGTATGGTGTCGTGCACCGAACTGACAACAACCATAAGAGAGAGATGGTGGTTTATGGCTGGTCAGCTGATCAGCTGAAAGAGGAGATGAATTACATCAAAGAAGTGAGTTATGCTTTCAGCTTCAAAATTTGTCAGATATCCTTTCTGTATATTCATGTAGAGCTGTGAGTGTATATGGGATGACTGATGTCTAGGCCAACACCTGAATTTGAATCAGGAACCTCCTCTGAGGCTAAAGGCTTGCCTTGTTAGTATTCAAGTTGGAAAAAAGTAAGCTGTATACCTGGGAGCTGTGTGGTCCAGGCCTCTGTACCAAGTGATACTTGTTAATGCTTGCTGACTGCTCTACAGCTGGGCAAGCAAAATGCCAAATAGATCTTGGGGTTCCTGTCCTGAAGCTGTCCTAATTTCAAATGTGATACAAAAAAGAAACTATGCAAGCAAACACCTAAAAGGATAATATCTCTCCTCTCTCCCTCTGCTTCCCAGGTCCCCAAACCTCCCAGTTTTGAAAAAACTTCTAAATTAGGTGACATAGTAAAAATCACATGCGTATATTTTGGGACAGGCTTAAAATAGTCAGCCTAGTAAGGATGACTTTGTACTACTTTTTCTGTCCATGCTCACTTATCATAATTGGCAGAAGCTCTCCTGAAAGAAAAAAAAAAAACCCAAACATTTCTGATGCTGCTGGTTTCTGTGCTTGAAACTCAGCATCTCTTTGCCTGTCAGTCCTCTGCTCTCAGACTTTGGCAGTAATCCCCTAATTAGCCCAGGATAACTAATTTGACCTTCTCCTTCCATCCACCTTCACCGCCCAGGATGCTATTGGTCAATGGTTATCGTATTACACTGATTCAAGTGCAAACTGAGTTGATATAACAGGGAGGGACATTGAGTCAAGCCAGCAGTGTAAGAGACTGTAATTACGTGTGCTCTTAACATCTGCCTGCTCTCTAGCTATCAGCACTTGCTTTATTACTCACCGTTTGTTAGCTTGCAGCGTTCCCCACTCTTCCCTTCCTGCACCCAGTTAGGGTACATCAGTACTGCAGTGCAGGCGAGGGACACGAGCTGCTGCTTTCCTGCCTGGGTAGTTTATCTGCCTGGCAGGAGTGGTGTTGGGATGGGCAATTTGGCACCCATCAGGTCCAGCTCCTCCAGCTGCTCTCTTTCTGGTGCCCGGTACAGATTGCCTGAACCGGGACCATCTCTCCGCCCTTCCGTGTTCACAGCCAGCTCATGGCATGGGGAGGTGTGTCAGAGCAGCTGAACTGCGTGTCTTACACATGTATTCAGGGTACTGATCCTTTCAGGAAAAAGTGGGAAGAGACATACTGGCCCTTGCTCTCCTGTCTTCTGCAAGCTGTGTTCAGCTATGCTAATTTGTGAATTTTGCACTGCCAGATAAGTTCTGTCTTTAAAAGCAGAGTCTTAACAAGAGTCCTCAGTTTGTGCCATGTACATACTGACTTAAGTAGACCAAAAATGACAGGCCATGTCAGAACTGCTGACAGTTGCTCTGTATCCCAGTCAAATTTGCACTTTGCAAGAGGGAATGTGGGGCAGGGGTGGTGGTGTAGGGAAAGGGTATGGGGTGCTTTCCTGAGCTGCACTGCAGTTGTCAGCTTTCTTCCATGTTTCTTATCCTAAAGGGAGCACTTAGTTTGGGGTAGGCTTGTGCCTACTTCTTGCTGGTGTCCCTCTTTCTGGGAGGGAGTGGGAGCGCTGCAGAGCTGCTAGAAACATCCCCTCTTGTGTAAGGCCCTACAAATGTTTTCCCCTGGCTTCTCCCCCAAGCCCATGCAGAGTGGAGGCAAGCTCGCTGCCCCAGATTATCTGCCATCAGCCTGTGCTTGATAAAGGTGGAGGTGGCGATGGGGATGGGGGGGAGGAGTTTGAATTATGTAGCTGGAATGTAGACAGTAGACAAACATTTAACTAGTGTTTACAGTATGTGCTTTTGAGAAGATTGGTTCTGTGCATGATTGCAATGGCATGTAAACCCAAGCTGGCTTCCAGCGAGCTGGGTTTTTTTTGGGGTTTGGTTTTTTTTTGTTTTGTTTCGTTTTTGAAAAGGCAAGGTATAATTTACATCCATAGTTCTTAAATAAAATCGAGTCCTCTTTTCTTCAGATTTGAACTTGCATTGGTAAATTTATGCTAATACATTATTTATCTAGATATGAGCCTAAAAGTCCAAAATTAAAGGGTTTATATTAAAAGGATACTTGGGAAAAACTTATTAACCACTTTAAAAAGTATGAGGGTGTATTAAATCACGTGTAGATGCCTCTTTTTCAAAAAGAAGATGTTATATGTTCGAATTAATTATAATTAATTTAATCAGGTTAGAATGAGTTGCAGATAATTCAATTGAATTTAATTATTAATTTACAAGTGTTCAAGTGCGTACAGAGACATTTAGAATTACTCAGATGTTTAATCATATCATCCCTATGTAGACAAGTCTCGAGCCTCGAGTTTTTGTCTTGTTCTTAGGAATAAATTGCTGTTGATGAAAGGGTATATTACTAATGGAAATTAATGAAAGGAGAAATGAAGGACATAGAAGAAAAAAAATCATGTTCCAGTATAAACAGTATAATCAGTAAGTTTGATAAAGACATTTGATTTTTTTTTTTTTTTCTGACACCAGGTGAGAGCAACTCTAGAAAAAGTTAGAAAGAAAATGTATGGTGAATATGATGAAATGAAACGAAAAATACAGCAGCTTACGAATGAACTGAAAGTAAGTATACATTCATTTGTAGGGAAAGCAAATGAGAATAACTGTCCCAGTGTTACCTAGAAACTTTTTTTTTTTGCTTCAGCAGAACAGAAATAATTTTTCAAACCACTCCAGTTCATTGTTTTATGTGACATCTACAGTTTTTATTTATTTTTCCCTCCAGGAGAGTGAAGTAGGGCAGGGATGCTTTTGCATATGCAATTACTAATTGGCTGCTTCTTGGAAATAAAGAATAACCTTGATAGCATTGTCTGTGTGTATTGGTAATTACTGGAGATGTTTGTACCAGTAAGCTCCAGGTGAATTGAATAAATAACTTACATAATTAGGAATAACGTGTGACTTAGCTGCTGACATTTCAACAGATTTACTGTTTTACTCTAGTTTACTCACTTTATTGTTTAAACGCCATAGTACAAGAAGTAGTAATATTCTTTAGTGTTAAAGTGCTTGGTAGGTCTAAAAATTACTTACCTTTTGGTTCTTAATGTAACCTTTTGATGGTCATTCAATGACCTCTCCTTCTGACAACGCTGCTGTAGCAATAAAAGTTGCTGCAGTCTGTAGAAGTATCCCTCACATTAAACTGCTGAGTTGTCTGGTCCAAAAAAAATCTCCCTGAAAACTTGCTGTGGATTTTGTATTCAACATTGATTTTCACAGCCCTGGTTCAGGTGAAGCTTTGGCAATTAAACACATTCTGACTTCAAGGGACTGAGACCCAGACTTGTACTCTTCTGCCATCTTCATCTGGTGGCTGCCAGTTTTCTACGTGCTGGATTATGTATAAAGATCAGAATTTGCTGTTAAACCGGTACATTTATTCTGTGGTAACTAATCTCAAAAAATCCCACCCCACGACAAAAATCACCTGGACTTGAGAGGAGAAGGAAGAAAAAACAGAATTTGTGTAAACCCAGTATGCATAAAGGCAAATGCTGGTACAGATGCAGCTTTGTCCTCTGTGCTGCTGATCCTTACTGAATAGTAGTGGTGATATCCTGCACTTTCAGATCTTCTGTCAGGCCAGCAGAAATCCTGCATGAACCTGAACATCTCTCAGTTAAGGGTTTCTAACCAGCTTTAACAGAATATCTAGTTCTACAGCAAATAAGCAGTTTATTAAGTGCTCCTTCTGATATAAATGGCACATCATGTGATACCCCCCACCCTCTTTTTTTTTTAATATTTTATAGTGCCTGAAAGAAAGCACAAGTGTTGTTCTACCTAATACATGCTTTTTTTTGTTTGTCTGGGTTTTGGTTTTACTTGACTCCCATCCTTCATGCTATTTGGGAATCCTGTTTAAAATCCTTTATAGACTCCTTGCTTTAGCTTTGAATCACTATGCTTTTTTTTCCCCACCAGTTTCCAGGACTACTTCTTATTCGTAAAGCTTGTTTGAAATTTGTACATCTTCACACAAGTTCTTATCTTGTAACTTTCTTAATCTATCCAAAGCATTTCTGCTTTTGTTTGCTTGTTTTCACATAAGCACATGTTCATATAGGGTTAACAATAACTACTTGGTTTCTGCTCCTGATGCTGACCTAATCTGTGTATGGCTTGGTTACAAAACACTCATTGTTCTCCATATCAGTCTCAAGTGTTTTTCTGGTTTTATCAAGAAATGAATCTGGTCCATCTAAGAATGTGAGTTGGGCTGCTCTTCATTAGAAACATTTTTTTTCTTTTCTCTGTTATTGGATTGTACATAATTATTTACAACATTTAGATTTTGGTCTCTTCCTAAATGATGTAATTTTGTGCCTTTTTATTTCCCCTTTGGTGTGTGTCTGTACATAATAGAGGATGATAAATTTTCACACAACAAAGCTCTCTGCTGACTTCTAATTGCTTCGTATTGTTTCATCCTGAAGTTTTCTTGATGTTGCTTCTTTGTGTGCCTTATTAGTCAGTTCCTTCTTTAGTAAGGCTGTTCTACAGTTCACCCAAACCTTTCTAGATTTCCTCATTTCTTACATTCTTCTGCTTTTCACTGTGACTTTTTACTATCTGTCCACTCTATATTTAAACTTTCTGGATAGACATCTGCGGAGTGTTCTCTTGTCCCTTCCAAAAGAACAGCTTTTACAGTCATTATGGATTAGGAATAAACATAGTGCTCGTATCTTATTTCTGTTAGCATATTTGGATGCTAAGTTTTGTTTACTTGTTTCTAAGGTGCAAGAATACGGTTTGAGGCCTGTATATTTTAAGCATCCTAGTACTGTGAAAATTAACCATGGGGTCTTTCTCTTCTGTAGCACCTTTTGAACCTTTGAAAGAATAGGTAAACTTGATCATTATTCTACATAAAATCTTTTTTTGTTTGTTTGTTTTTCCTGCTCAGGTGACAAATGCTCATCAGGAATCCTTAGAGAATCATGTGCGAGTGCAGGCTGCAGCTTTAGATAGCTTTAGTGAAATGAACAGCTCCTTGACATCAGCATCAATAGACTTGCAGGTACATTTTAATAGCTGTTTTCACAGCTGACATCTTCCTTTTCTGACATGGATTTAAAACAATACGTAAAACATGGATGGCAAATACAGATTCTAACACTAAACAAACCTATAAAGTACTGTCTTGGTTACCTAACGCAGCTAATTTAGGAAACTAAGAAAAAAAAATTCCAATACCTGTGGGTTTTTTTAAAAAAACTGTTAAAAGTAGTATACAATGAAGAGATACTGATTGGCAGCGGGCTAATGCCACTAGTCATGTCTCTACAGGGTATCTAAGGTAAAAATGTGATTTGTTCTGTATTGTGGAAAATTATACATCTCCTGATTTATTTCTACCTTCGCTGGTTAACAGAAATGGAAGTGGTATGTTTGGATGCTAAACACTTGGGAGAGGTGGGAATTGATTTTCTGTTTTAAAGACTTCCAGTCTCCCACATATCTGAGCCGAACAACTTCATGTTCCTGCTTTCTTGTGTGTCACAGTTTTTCTCAGTCTAGTGCATTTAACCTGTAGCCTGGGGAGAAGAAAGGGAGGATTGGTAGTAGCGTTCATACTGAAATCGATCCATGTACCTTTTTCGGGTTTTTTTTGGTGTGGGGTTTGTTTTTTTGTTTATTTGTTTATATTGGTCCAGGACTTGATTTCATTGAGCATGTTCCTCATGGAAATGCCTTCTAGCAAACTGAATAAAACAAAAGCCATAATTTTCGATGTTAAAACTTGCAAAACTATTTACACTGCATTGATACATCCAGAAATTCTTAAGTGATCTGTCTGCTCCATAATCTCTTGACTACATTTGTTCACCATATTATTTGTAATTTTAAATAACTTCTAATATGTGGGTTGTCTTTTTCTTCCAGAAAACTCTAGTGGATGTTACATTGGAGAACACTGACATAAGGGAACAAATAAAGAATTTAAAACATACACATGAACAATCTATGGAAAAGCTGAGAGAGAAGCAAAAGCAACTTGAAACAGCACAAATTGAAAATCAGTTACTGAAATTAAAGGTGTGGTATATAAACACCCCTAAAAATACTGCACAGGAGGGGCATTAGGAGTATGTTAAATTAACTCCTCGGCCTTATTTGTAAAGGGTTTTTTTATGCCTTCATCATTCCCTAGAGCTAACGTGCTCCTGGGAATCAATACTGTTTTAATGACAGCAGTCAGTCTTCGCATAACATGGGATTCAGGGATGTTGGCAGGTGAACAATTCAAACCATTAAATGATTATTAGTGGTCTGTTGCTGTAAGTAAAGAAATATTATGACTCTGCACAGTGCTGTAGGAATTTCTTGCTGGTGAATTTGTTTATTTGGTATTGCACAATTTTTAATAAGTAATCTGATAAATTTTATGACCACATCTGTGCTGTAACAGCAAGTTTCTTGGAAAGAGAATTAAGCTATTTCTTTCAGAGAAATGCAAGGGAATAAATGCAAACTAGAAGGTTTTATATGTCAGAACGCTTGACTGTTTTCTTCCCTCCTATCAAATGTATTATTTAATCTAATTAAAAAAAACCAAACCAACAACAACAAAGAAAACCTTCTGTAAATCTTTGTCTCTTTAAATTGCTCAAAAGAGACTAGTTTGGATATAGTACTGGATCAGAATTTGTCACTGTGAAATTGAGGTGACTGCTGGTTTATTCATGTTTAATTTTGTCAGAGATTTTTTATTTTGGCTCTCTAGTAATGTGTATTCATGCTTAATGATGAATGGTTAAAAGATAAAACATTAAGCATTTCAATTTTAAATTCATGTTCTTGTTTCCTCTCAGAGTGAAGCTCTACAGCCTATAAAAATAGCTGTATTTTGTACCTGCTATCGTGAGCAGAACATAAAAAGAGGGGAAAAACAATTAAGAAAGCAAATCTGCTGCAATTAAGATTTCAAAATAGAAATTTGGACTTGACTAAAATCTTAAGGTTGTGCACCAACAAGTCAGGGAAAGATGTGTCTGCTTCTAAGGACAGAGAGCTGCAATTAAAGTCCCAGGTCAACTGATTGCTTAAGGATTTGCTTTATCTTTAACAAGGTCTGCAGAAGACACATCCTGCCTTAATCAGTAAAAAGTTTAAAGTTTGCCCTCAAGGTTATAGTTTTATTGCAAAGTTAGTTGATAAAATACCTCATAGGTGTCTTCGAAAGTTAAAACATAAAATTGTGTATCCAAGATGCCAAGAAATTTGAGATTTAATTCCAGGGGTGAATGTAAGTGGATGGTGTGAAATCTGGAAGGCTAGCCCTTGAAAAGCAGTAACTACCATATGCTGTGATTATTTTCTGGGTAGGAAAGCATGCCCATATAGCCTGTTAAGTAATTTGGTTTATTCATGCAATCATAACAATAACTGAGGTTGGAAACATTGCTTGAGAGTACTAGAATAGATGCCCAGATGTGTCTACGTTCTTGTGCTTGTTTATATTGTTCTCATTGCTCAAGCTGTAAGCGAAGGAATGATGGAGAGACAGTGCCTGTATTCCAGTTCAGTGTGTCTTAAGGACTCTGGGTTTTGTGTTGGCTTTTTCTGAATGATAGGATTCTTTCAGGATTCTTGAGATGTAGAAGGTTTCATGTTGTACTGCAACTTAATTTAACTCCACTCCCTCTCACAAAGTGCAAGTTACTCTCTCTGTGCCCCAGTGTTGATCTTGGTGAGGTGCCAATGGGGCAATTGCAGCGCAAGCAGAGTCCTTCAGAGCTCACTCCCTTTTCATAGGATGAAATACACGGTCATTCTGCACGGTAGTAAAACAGCTTATTCCCACTATGCACAAGGGTTTAATAAATCTTTCAGTCCTTGAAATGAAAACAAAACCCAAACCCCAAAACCTTAGTCATCAGAACCAGGTATTTTGTAGCTGTGTAAAATGTAGTGCTCAGCAGGGAGCGCTTTATTCTTCTTCCAAATGACAGTATATTCCTCCTCTTCCTGACCTTTTTGTAGCATCCACAGCATTTCATTATAACCTTCTCTGATTTATAGCAACTCTAGTGAGAGAACTAAGTCCTGCACTAGCTACTTTGTTTTTATTGTGGTTTATGGAGTAGTAGATGGGTTTAAACTGTCAATGTCCTTTGTGGTGTTTAATTGCTGAGGGTGTGGTTCCGTGTTCTGAGCCAACAGAAGGGGGAAATCCTGTCTCTGAATTACCATTCCTGCCCTCATCCCTGTAGCAGTAGTAAAGGTTCTGGTCCTGTGGTTAAAAGTTAACCCTTTCACAGCCCTGAGTCTATTAAGTCTATTTTTCCCTGATCTGCTTTGCTCCAGGACACCCTAGTTGTTGGGCCTACACAAAGAGCAGTATGTGAAAAAGCAAGAGAGGAGGAGGGAAGGTACAGCTGTGTCATCTAGTTAACAACACATATTAGGTCCTGCTTGAAGCAATTATTTGAGTGTTTGTGGTCATTTAAAGATGGTCTAGACTTGACTCCTGTTTCTAATCTGTGCTTCTGTAAAATGGGGGTATCTTTTGCAGTATCTTTTCAATGGGGAAACAAACCAAGTGACTTGGAGGCTGTTATGGAGGGGTCAATAAAGAGACATAGCCTGGGCTTGGATAAGCAATGACTAGTTAAATTTGGGCATCATGAAACTTGATGAAAGAGTGAATTCTGCAAATTTAAATTATTTTTATATTGGCAGAATGTCTTGATGCAAATGAAAATCTGCTTCAGCCATGTCAAATTTATCACAAGGTAAAGCTGAAGTTCAAAGTGCTATTCTCACATCATGTAACTCTGTTTCTCAGGCTGCCAGCACTGCTGTACTGACTGATGGGTCAACTTTCCCCTCTCATAGGTGGAATCATCACAGGAAGCCAATGCTGAAGTCATGAGAGAGATGACAAGAAAGCTGTATAGTCAGTATGAGGAAAAAATGCGAGAAGAGGAACAAAAACATAAAGCTGAAAAAGAAATCCTCCTGGTACGTATAGCCTGTCTGTAAGAGTGGTGCTTAGCTTGTTTCTTAGCCACCCAATTCTTCAGAGTTGGCATGTGTTCCTTTGCTCCTGTCTCTGTGCCCAGTGATGCCACAGTTACTAAGCTTCCCAGACTTTTGGGGTTGTAGCGCTGAGAAAATAATGTGATCAAACACAGTAATAGCAATGAAAATGTGAAGGTCAAAATTTGAAATGGTGTAAGTTGGGTTTTTAACTTCTCATTCCCTAAAAAAAAAAAAAAANAAAAAAAAAAAAAAAGAAAAAAAGGAAAATACAATGTCCAGTTTTAGTCACTGTTTAAGAAGGGGAGGAGGAACAACTTCACCGAATGCTACTGGAGCAAGAACTCTTCCTGTCCCTTGGTTTCCCTCCACCCCCAAGTAAAACCTCTCTATGAGTCATTGCTAATTTCTAACTGACAAAGATAGATAACGACTGAGATGGAAGGTAGATTCCTCAGCGTCTTTCTATATCATATTATGTGTGAGAAAAGTACAAAGCTGAATGTGGCAAAATTGATGTTTAAAATGCCATCTTATTTTTTTAATGCTGTTTATTCATGGCATTCTCAGAAGGGAAATCAAATATGTAAGAAATGGGTAAAAGTTGTTTTTCAGATTTTTCATAATGATGTTTTACAAATACCTATGTGCTTCAAAGTGTCCCAAATCTTTTGTTCTCTACAGTTCATATTTAGGGTCATAGATCTTCTAGACTTTTAGGAGTAGTGAAAAGCTTTGAGCTCTGTTAAAAAGCTATTAGCATGGCTCTGTGGCCTAAAAAAATAATTCCTCATTAATAAATTGGATGTTAATGTGACTGTAAAACCTCTTACTTGAAGGAGGAAACAAATCGGCTTCTGAAGGCTATTGAAGAGGCAAATAAGAAAATGCAGATTACAGAAACAAGCATACAGGAAAAAGACCAGAGAATTGGTGAGCTGGACCGGCTGATTGAACGCATGGAAGAGGTATGAGTTAGTTGATGGCTACTTTTAAAGCAAATGCAGACGTGTATGGAGGAATGTTTGTTTATTAGTGTCTGCTGCTCAGTCCCCTACTCAGTGACAGACTGTTGTTGTTGCGTCTTATTTTGTTACTGTTTGCATCTAAGGAAATGGACCTGGACTACCACTGTGATTAAGTGCTGCTTCTGTCTTTCTAGTGGTCTTTACAGTCAGAGCTGCCTAAGTTGTCAACATTTATTTAGAAAATTAACCATTATGTTAAGAGTTTAAAAAGACTATTCAGTCTTCCTTCAGTGTGTAAGGTCTCCTAAGATGAATGTAGTATTAACCATAAATGATCCAAAGTTTCTTAGGAATGCTGTTGGTAGGTCTGTTAAAATGTGAGTTAGTTAGGAATAGACCTTACTATTTAGCTGTTTATAGTCCCGAAGAGGATTGTATCTACAAATTTCTCCATGTATGGATGCAATGCCAAACTGAAAGCCTCAGACTGAAATGTTTAAAGGTTTTTTTGTGAGTATGTAGCAGCCACTTAATCTTCAGTGTGGGTATCTGTCTTAGATTATGGCTCAGCATATTTTGAGAAGAGAAGAAAAAAATACCATGTTTTTAATGTTTATAAATAGGAGGATGGAGCCAGGCTCTTCTCAGTGACAGGCAATGATAGAACAAAGGGCAATGGGTACAAGTTGGAACACAAGAGGTTCCACTCAAATATGAGGAAAAACTTTTTCATGGTGAGGGTAACAGAACACTGGAAGGGGCTGCCCAGAGAGGTTGTGGAGTCTCCTTCTCTGGAGACATTCAAAACCCGTCTGGACGCGTTGCTGTGTGACCTGCTCTAGGTGTTTCTGCTCTGGCAGGGGGATTGGACTAGATGATCTTTCAAGGTCCCTTCCAATCCTTCATATTCTGTGATTCTATGATACTGCCTTTTAAAACACAGCTTCTTCCTTTCTGCTAGCATTAAAAAACTTCTAATTATTCTTTTCCCTCGTTAAATATTCCCTACCATATTGTAATTGAGAACAGTTTTTTGACAATTTACTTTCAGAACTCTGAAAGCTGAAATGCTTTGAGGCATTTATTTCTTATGACACTGGCAGCACTACTGGAAAAAAGTCCTCCTAGATCTTCACAAGCACTCTGCTGATGGACACATGAAAATGCACAGGAATATTTTGGGGAAGAAAATAGAGCAATAAGTTTAACTAAGCTTTGGATTGAGAAGTTTTTTTGGAGGGATAACATGGAGAATTTGACATTTATGTAGTTAAAGATTGTGATGACTCATCTTTTCATTAAAAAAAATCCAGTTGCAAGTACAACCCTTACTACTTCAAATAGAAAATTGAAAACTCTTATCTTATATCCATGCAGAGATGGGAATTTGATTTTATTTTTATGCATTCTGTACTCCTGGGCTATAGGAAACGCATGAATTTTGTTTAATCAGTTTCTATTTTAATTTCACAAATGATCTTTTGAATTGCAATGAAATATGCTTTGTGAAGCATTTACATTTTGACACATGGATAACTGATGGATGATGTTGCTTGTTTAGGAACGTCACCAGCTGCAAAAACAACTTGAACTAAATGAAATACAGATATCTGGAGCAAAATCTGAAAACAACTCTGACAGTGAAAGGTGAGATAAGTCTTTTCTGTGGTACTTGTAGTATTTCTAGGAAACTGTAGGGGTGAGTTTGTTGTTGAAGACAACTGAATTTTTCTAACTTCAAAACAGCAGTCTGGAAGGGATTGTCCATCTGAATGTAAGTTTATTTACATATAAAATATCAAGATTATTAATTTTTCCAACAAAACCCACTTACAAATCTTTCTGGAAAAATTATTTGCAGTCAGGCAGAGTACATTTTAGGTGGAACAGGTGGTGATGTATTTGTGGATTGCATTTTTCTTAAATCTGCATTTCCAAATTCAGCACTGTATGATCATGACTGAATACATTCATTACCTTCTTCTCAACTGCTCAACACATTTTTAAAATAAAAGACAGTCTGTATCCTGTATTAAGCTGCAGGACATCCCCTTTGAAAAGATGAACTCATGAAGAGAGCAAGAGTTCTGCTTATAACTACCAGAGGTGGTTTTTTTTGTATAACAGAGGGAAAGCAGGCCCACACACTAACATATGCACATGAACACAATGACAGTGTGGAAGACAAGTGTCGTGTAGCATCCCAGTGCAGAAATAAGCTATGAAGTTATTTGGGGCAAGTGATGTTACTGGTGGTGAGATTTCTGTGAATGGTTGCTCTCTAAAGCATGAGGCTTAGAAGAAAGATCTAGTGGTGTGGTTGCACCCGGATGTGCTGTTTCTGTCCACAGGCGGCATCGGCAGCCATTAGTACTTCTTTAACACTGACAGAGCACCATGACAAGGCAAAAGAAAGCTTCAATCAAAAGTGGAGGCAACATTTCAAGTGAAATCTGTCCAGCACAGAAACAGCGTAACTGAAAATTACATCCGCCACTCAAAGGTTTATATGACACTACTTGAGTGGATAAAGATGAATTACAAGCAGAGACTGAATAATTGTACTTGATTACTGCTTGTATTTCTGTGGCACCCAAAAATTCGGCTGTAAGGTTTGAGCATCCTGCTGATCTGTAGAAAGCATAAAAGGAAGTCCCTACTGAGAGCATCTCACTGCCTAGTTGTATTGATCCGTGACCAGCTTATCCCATTTCAGGGTAATAATGGCTTTTCACGGCAGCCTGTTAAAATAATAAAGTGAACAGGTGTCACATACAACATAGAATATAGAGATGAAAGATAATGGCTTGCTTTCTTTACCTCTGGATCACAGATACTCGTCTCGCTTCAGTGAATCCTGCCCTGACCGCTCAGTGTGCAAAGTTACACTGCAGTAAAAAGGGTAAAGGCAATGTTCGGACAGGAACTCATGCAATGCAAGCAAGCACACAGTGGCAATCTATGCAGTACAAACTATGAATCTGTGTCCAGATGTCGAAGTCTGTTCTGAAGTTCTCTTTACCTGGAGCTCCACCTGAAGAAGGAGCTCAGTTCCATTGCTATCAGTGCTTAAAATTCTGAATCTCAGTGAGAGACCAAATCTGTGTTATAATTGCAGTCAAAATATAAATTGTGCTTTTGTAAGGATTGAAAAACCTGCAGCAATGCCTTGATTTTTAGAGTCCTCATTAAAGTGCTGTGGGTATAGTTCTGTAGAGTACTTCACTGTTAATAGGGACTCGTTCTTCGGGGAAACAGCTTACAATTCAGTCATTCATTGGACTCATGTCATACAGTTTGCCATCTGCTGCTTTGCCTTAGAATGGTTGTTCTATTTGCAGCTCAACAATTTCTTCTGCTGCGCACAGACCAAGGTGAAAAAAGCCTTTTTTTTTTTTTTTTTTTTTTTTTTTCCTCCTCCACTTCCCAAATTCTCAAATTCTATTCAATCCTGAACCTAGGAGTACAGAAGTTTATTTTGTAAGGAAGTTATTGCTTTCTTTGAAGAATTGCAAGAACTGTACCTGCAGAAGACAATGTAGGGCTCCCATGGCCAATGGCAAGCTGTCAAACCAACTTGTGGCAGGAGTTCCATGGGTGTTCTATTCTGTGTTAAAGAGATTTGAAGAAATGCAGAATCTGTCTGAATAGTCATACCTGCAAATTTTAAACAGCCACAACAAGTCCTGCTTGACTGTTGATGAGTTAATGCTACTCCATTTAGCATTCTGCTACTGTTGGCAACTATGCCAAATCCTTGACTCAAGGCTTCCCTGTCATAGGAGAGCTTTTAAAAGGACATCAGCAGATGTGCTTCCTGGCTTTTCTTTAGTATATATTTCTGAAAGGTTTGCAGGTGGTAGTAAGTCAGGATAAATGTGTCTTTCTGATGATAAAGATCTGGGTGTCTGCTTTCCACTTCAAGGAAAAACAGACAGAGATGAGCTTTGTCACACTGTTTAGTTGTCAGCACTTGAGGCTCTGAGTAAGTATGTCAGCATGCAAGGCGAAGGTGAGGTAACTTGGGTGGAGACAGCCACTTTGCCTAGAAGACTACCATTAAAATGTACTTTGGACAAATTGACATCTGTCAGTAGAATTTGACTTGTCTTACCTCTTGACCTAGGCTGATTTATCTGTGGGATTTGTGACTGAGGATTGTTCTTGGTTTGCTTATGCTGTGTAACTGTCGACTTACATATTTGATTCCTCCACGTTTTGCTAGGTCACAGCATTTGGAGGAGGTAGCAGCTAGCCTAAGAGAACGAATCAAACATCTGGATGATATGGTCCACTGCCAACAGAAGAAAGTCAAACACATGGTTGAGGAGGTGAGATCTAGTAAAATAATTCTGAGTCTTTTGGGAACACTGGTTCTTTTAGTACATAGTCCAAAGACACACAATGGAAATGAGTTAAGCACGTGGAGCCAGTGAATCAGGATGACTAGGTGAAAGCAGTTTAATCCAATGGCTATGGGTTATACACTGGGATGTTTAGGCTGACACTGATTCTGGAACTCTTCATGGTAGACCTGGAAATGGAGCATACAACTTGCAACTTACTCAGAGGGTAATTGCAGAAACAATGCAACCTAGTCATTAAGGGTCGTCCTCCTGTACAGAAGTGGAAGGCAAAAAGTGCCCTTTATATTATTTTTAATGTGGTTCCTCATAGAAATAGGTGGGGCAAACACAGTTTTTCATCATTCATCTCTTCCTCTTTTTTTTTTTTTTTTTCCTTTTTTATTCCCCCTGAGTCTTGGGGACATTGTCATAGCTGGTATAATTTCCTGTAAAATTGCAAGTGGTTTTCTGCTGGAAAGCTGCTTTAAGTTACAGGCTACCTATGTGTCAAGAAACTGTTTAGTGGTCAGAAGGCTGTGATTGCAGACATTTCAGTTTCTCTGAGTGGATGAAACAATGATGTGGGAAATAGGTAAATTAAGTTTAAATTGAAGCTTTACAAAGCAGACTGACAGCTCTATTATACTGAGCCTTGCTATTGCACAGAGGGTAGGCATTCATGAAATATCTTTCATTTGTATTTGGACATCACAAATTCACAAAATCAAATTATTGGAAAGCATTCTAAGCCAAGACATTCTTTCTGCATTCACAATGTACTATTATAGGATTTCTGATTACACATGGAGTTTTTCCATTTTTATGATGGCAGTAATTTTTATATATCTCTATATCACCTCCTTATATTTAAATATGCTAACCTATATCTGTCTTGTTTTATGCAATCCTGATGTAGTCCTGCTGTATGATCAGATGTGTGATACTTACATAGATGCAAGGGGATGCAAAAGTATCTATCTCTTTGCATTAAAGTTCTTCTGTCATATTGTCAGTATAGAAGACTGGTATGAAGTCTTGAGGTTTTTGTTCCTGGTTCAGTTTGCCATTTTCACTATTTTCAAGCATTATAGCATTATATAAACTGAGCTAACAATCTTTATACCATGGTATTCTATTAAGGAAAACTGCTAAAATCCAATAATCCAATCCATCTAATTAATAGATTATGGGAACAATTATTAAATTTGTTTTGTATATCTGTAAGCCAACCATCATAAGAGCTTTTTTGTTCTAACCAAAAGTTGTAAAGGACTGTCACTTTGTGATACATGCGGCAACCCAGGTGATTCTAGTAATATAAAAGAGGAAGGTGGCCAAAATTTTGTCCTCGGTTACTAAATATAGTTTAGACTGCTGCTATAACTTGACCAGAGGTGGGTTGCATTGGTATAACAAATACTTTCATTTCCATGGGGTGTTTTGGCAAAACCAGGTGTAAAACTTGGCCAAATTATTCTTTTGTAAGTATTAGATTTAATGGGTGAGTTTAGGTTGCTGATTCTTTATAATGTATCTCTGCTGGTGCCTTCGTTCACACAGAAGGTCCTTCTAGATCTTTTGGTTATCCCATTTAACACGTAGAATCTTAGGTAACCAACTCACTATTTAGCTGTCAAATACATCTACTTTTAAATGATGTCTGACTACTTGCTTTTCAAAGTCAATTAAATCTCTGTATGAATCCTGCCCTGTAGCTGTAGGAAATAGATTTTTGCTCCCTTAATCCTTGTGTGGTTTAGTTTGAAAACTGTATGAACACCTGTAGCTACATCTGCATTTTCACTAATGAGCTAAAGAGTCTGTATCAGAGGTGTGATCAGGTCAGATGGTATTTTATGCTGTGATTTGTGTTTGTACTGTTTGAAGAAATATCCACAATATAGATGCCATGCACTACTTTAAACTGGACTCTTTTAATTAAACACTTAAAAATAGCAACTTTAATAGCACAGAGAAGAGTAGCTATCCATCATGGGGGAACATAAAAAGCATTGTAGATGTGTATACCCTGAGCTATCCACACACGGTATTTTTCACACTTTTATGCTTTTCTCTAACTATTAGAAAAGTATTTTTAGGCTCACTTTAAGCAACACTTACTAACTATGCCATAGAAGCTGAGAAATCAACAACAAAAATACTTCTTAAAAAGTAAGCTGTTGAAAAGGAATTCTATCTGATGAAGAGTCTGTTCTGGAGCGAAGTTAAAAACTAGAGTGAGGAGCAGCACTAAATGTGCTTTCTAGAGTAAATAGGGGAAGATTTTTTTTTTTTTAATTGTGCTACTATTTAAGCCCCAGAAAATGTGTTTGTTGGGGTATGTTTGAACACATGTGCTGTTTACATGAAATTTAACTGAATGCAGAATATAATGGCTAGGAATATCTAGAAGCGTCATGAAAACCTGCCATGTTACTCATTACTGCAATACTCTCATGGCTGGTATTTGTAAAATGACATTCCACCTTAGGGCTTATGAGGGTATTACAATGATCAATAATTTGCATTTAAATAATGTAATTGAGAAACAAAGAATGCTCAAAGCAGCTAGAAAGCCTGCTTCCTGAAACACTTAGCTTCTCTGTTGCATGGCAATAGACTGAAAACAGGCTAACCTGGGAAAGTCAGAAGGCAAGTGGGAGAAAAAAGTAAATAGTCAAAATTATCAGCAGTGCTTTTGTTAGAAGCTGAAACAAAGCTGCTGGATGAACTAGATGAGAATGGTAGCTAAGCCTATGCTTGCTTGACTACAGGATAAGCTTTATTTAGGATTAATTGTGGTATATTCGGACACAGACTGGAAGTATAAATGAGGGGTTTATTCTTTCAGTGTAAACGATAACTGGTTTATGCTGTTACCTCCAATTTAGACAAAGTCCAGCTACAGAAATGAATACCAAACAATACTGAACAAACAAGATACGCTGCTTCAAACTCATATGGAGAAATGTCAAAATTGAGCAAGTACTGAGATCAACCTGGTGGCTGAAAAACCACAAAACAGATCGCTTTTCAGACCTTTTTAGGTAAAGATGATGGGTAGCTTGCAAATGACAGACACTGGGTGTTCTGTAAAAGAACAGCAAGCAGTCAGGAGGAAATGAAAGAGAAACTTCATAGTGGAGTTTTGTGATGCAGTACGCAGCTCTAACAATTCCAGTGCTGTTTTGATGGCATTTAAAAATGTTAGAGGCTGTGGTCAGACCTAATCTAGGCACACATGAAAGTATGCTAGCAGAAAAGCAGCAGATGTAGGGAGTCATGGAAAAAGAGTATTAAAGCCTTCCTTTCACATGATCCATTTTGCTCGTACCAAGTGATGTACATGTGTAACCTGTGGAATTGAGCCCAGGCAGAGGACAGTCATAGTTCAGTTTGCTTATATTCGTTATCAAAGAAATCATTGGCTTCTTCCATCTCGGTCATTAATAGAACCTTGAGCTATTCAAACCAGTCATAAATTAAATGGAAGTATGGAAAATAACTTTCAGAAGAAAACAAATGGAAGAAATAATAAAATGGAAGTTTGCTGGAGTTGGTGACCTTCAACATCTCAGTGTCTTAGATCCAGAATACATCCATTTTTCAGCCTCATAGGAATTCTCCGCTGTGAGATCCAAGATCATAGCCCATTAGAGCACCAGCTGAGCAGAATGTTACCCTACGTAGTTAGAAAGCCTCATGTTCTCAAAGGAGAGAGATTGCAGATGATTTAAAGCTGACAGATTTTTCCCTGTGATTAACTTGTTTGTTAAATAAATCTGTTTGTTCACCATTTAGCACAGCACATTTTACATGAAGTGCTGGCAGTTGAAAGTGCAGGACCTGTGTTTGGCAGGTGTGTAGAAACACAGCCCTTTTCTCATATTTTCTCTATTTGTACATAGCAGGCTTTCAAAAAAAGACAGATGGCCAGAGTGGGTCACCCAGTGCTCAGTAGTGAAATTGATAAACATTAACAATGGTAGACTCAATTAGTATGTGTGCTTTTTTCAGTTACTTGCCTTTGTAGCCATCTTAAAGTATGGCTGTACAGAGAGAAACTTTCAGAGACAATCCAGGAAAGAGACAGCTTGGTCAGAGGAAAAATTTGCAGGGAGAATCACAGTGTGAGAAGTGGGAGCGTGCAAATTTCCACTACGGAGTTTCCAGTGCAGAGGCAGAATTGGGCAGGCACACGCAGGCACAGGAGGGCTATGGGAGGGCATGGGAAGCTGCTACCACAGTGTTTCTTTCAGTGATGAAATTGCTGCTGTTCTGTGAGAGGACTGAAAGCTTGACTTCTAAGATATCTGTTCCATGTGGTCAATGAATTTATCCTGTTTGTGCCAGTGTAGGAGATGGGAGAGAGTTTAGTGTAAGATGAAGCTAAAAGTCTTCAAATGAAATACAAAACTGATTTTAAATCATCAACAAAAGTATTTCCTGGCTTGATCTCCATTTCAGACCTGGAGAGATTTAAGAGAGCTTTAGTTTGGAAACTTGTGCAATTGACAGTTTCATGGTACAATAAGCTTATTTTATCTATAATGTTTTTTTCATTATTGAGAAGCAGGAGGGGGAAAGAAATAAGCATTTACGTTTTGTAAGAAAGGAGATTGGGCTGATGAAGATACGGGAGCTGGTTTGAAGGGGACTGAGAAGAGAAAAGGATATTTGATTCCATGCCAAGAAATTATCTACAGAACTCAGATTTCACATGAAATTCCCCTAACTACTGACTTGAACTGTCTCTAGGTCATGGCCCATGAGCTGTTCTCCAGCTTTAGTCGCAGATTCGTTGGATAATAAATGGTGACCAAACACCAGGGAGAAGCTGTGGCCTGTTCTGTTGTGGAAGATACTTGCGTAAAAGGATAAAGTGCTAATGAGCAAATGATATTCCAAATACAGAAGATACTTTGTGTTACACAAATGGGGAATAAAGAAGAAATTTTCCCACCAAAGACTTAATAACCAGCTGAAAACTTCTGTATCAAGACACTCCAACACCAGATATACAGCAAAATCTCCCAGTTTTAATATGGAAGTCCAGTTTCAATTTTAGGTTGAGTGAAAGAAGCAACACAGAAGCACAGAGGATGAGAAGATGGTATTACCGGCCACAGATGCCAAATTTATATCAACCATAGTACTTAAGCTAAAACCAAAACACAACAACAAATGTAGAAAGAGAAACCCACCTTGGGAGCTTGGAAGAAGATGACAAATGGCAGAACATAATTAACTTGCCACCCCCCCAAGTGTTTGGCTTCAGTGGACTTGAGCAAGGCAGTGCATTGTTTATCTATTGGCAGAAGTAGGATTGCTGCTGCTGTTTGGTGAGAGTGTTCATATGTGCTTAGCATCAGCTCTTTCAGCTGGGAATTGCCTGGCCAAGTCATTAATTAGAAAACTTGCACATTACTAAGGTAGCTCTTAATAAGGGGGGTGTTGAACTGTTAGACAATGTGCCAATGTTTGTAACTCATTAGGACATCTAGGCCCTGTGGGCCTGCCTTAGCAATAGATGTATGTTGAAGACTGGTATAAAGTTTTCATACAACTCTTTAGTTTAGGAAGGTCTGTAAGTTGGTGCGTTAACTTAAATCAATCAGCTGTTACTTTTTCTTCAAATACAATGTGAGTTTTAAAATACAAAAAGTATTGAGGGGTTGCTGAAGTGATTTAAGGAGGATTAAAAGGTGAAGGTGCTCATTCCTATTTACTGTATTGCGTTCCCTGAAAAAATCTCAACACTCTTGTCTAGCTTCTGATAAATATCACTTAAGGTCCAGTGAAATATTAGACTGTGTAAAATCTTGTTTGCCTTGTACAGCAGTTACCTATGGGAGTTGAGGCTGATGTTGCAATGTCTTGTCTGTCTTGTCTTGTGTCACATAGTATGTGTTTGTCCTGTGTTTAGTTATATTTATGACCAGTGTGATGTGTTCATGTCTCTTTGCCAGTCTTACAGGTGCCCAATCCATTAATGGTATATGAAAAAGGAAAACACACAATACTTCAATAACATAAAATACTTAAATATATCAATAATGTCATGTTCCGATAAATATTTTAAACAAATGGATGATATTATCAAGCAGTAAAATGTTGACTGAGTTTACCTAACAGCTGGATTTGTTCCAATCCTATAGAGCACTATATATTTCAAGCCTCCAAAACTGTCTGAGTACACAGAATACAATAAAGTTTGATATTTTAGACCTTATGTATAAAGGCTCTACATCTGGACACAGCTTTAATTTTTCCTAAGATGCTTTTTCCTTCCGCTTTAATTGCGTTGTAGTTCTGTTGAATTCCCTTCTAATATAACTACTCACATCTCCAGCATTTCTTTAGAGACTCTTTCTTTTAGGTTTCATGATTCTCCTATTGACTGTTCTTCTAAGGTGTTCTGTACATGAGATCCATTTAATGCTGTTGACTCGTATATCTAGCTTTACAGTGACGCAAAGTTTAGTTGCTTGGGGGGAGCAAGAGAAACTCAGAAGTGCAGGTCTTTCTAGAAAGTATTTATGCAGTCCATTCAAGTAGCATGACAATTTTGGTTTGTACTTGTGGAGATGTACTAGAGACTCTGTAAGGTGAAGCAGTGAGAAAGAAGCAGATCTTCATTGATGACAAGGGGAATTGAATTTTCTGGGAGCTGCTACAAGATACGGTGACAATCCGGAGGCTGAGGGGGTTTGAGAAATGATCTCAAGGTTTCAGGATGCAAGAGCATGGAGGTGGTAACAGCAGTAGGACTGAATCAAGGAGGGGAGAGCTTGAAAAGAAATGCTGTGGCCGTATTAATGCTGAGCCAGTGGATGAGTTCAGGGTGATTCATGTTGCATGTGAGGCCTTATGTGCTGATTCAGATCATTAGAAATTGCAGTGGGTATGTGAAATGCAAGCTGTACAGCCAACACAATCTGCAGGGAACTATGGGGATCTTGCCATGACAGGGAAGACATCAGATGCCCTTCCTATGCTCAACAGCCAAATTCCAGGAATTTGAAATGGGGTGACCGAAGGGCTGAGCTCACGTAAACCCCATATCTTCCTCTTTTTTTCCTGAGCAGTGTCTTTACAGAGCAACTGAGACAGGGAGTTCATGCCTCTTAGTTGCTACAGCACTGGAGGGAATGTGCTCTACTCCCAAGCCCCTGGGGTGGGCAAAGAGCAGGTGATGTCCCTCCGTCACTGGCAGACCAGATAAATTACAAACTGTAGCTTGGGCCTTACAGCTCTTCCCTTTCCAGTGCTGGCATAGTCAGACATTTCCCAACAGGAGAAGGGAAGGTAGGACCGATGAATACAGTGGGGGGGAGAGGGCAGGAGAGAATGAAGTGATAGGAAAAAGGGTGATGGTGTGGTCCAGGGCTGCTAAATTCACATTTTTACTGTTAGCAGAATTGTTTTGAAAGTAATGAGCATTATCGTTTTATGTGACCCACTAAGTAGGCTGCCAGTTTTGTTTGCTTAATGTGGGCATGAAGGTTGTAGAAATGTGAAAGGAAAAGAAAGGCTAGTTAGTCTAACAACAAAAATCAGGTCAAGAGGTAACTGCTAGGGAAGGTCTATCTGGGCACCTGCAGAGAAGGTTGGAGGAGGAGAGGCTGAAGGTTGTACTTCAGTAGTGCTTGTGGGAAATGATGGAGAAATGTGAGAGGGTTGTTGTGTAAAAGCCAGATTTGGGATCAAGTTGTTGAACTGGCAGTGAACTGAAATGGCTAAAGTCTGCAGATGCAGCATGGATGAGGTGGATTATAGGTCTTGGGCACTGAGCAAGGAAAACATAGGAACATCTTGGTGATCATTTTGTTCTGGAGTCAGTCCGGAAGTGATTCGGATCCAAGAGTTGAGATCCATGGAAGGCGAGAGTCATTGGCTTACACTGGTTTCTTTCTGACCCTAGACTATTCTGGCTATCATTTGGGCCCTCAATTCAGTATTGTGTTTGACCTATCTTGCTTCTCCTCTCCTTCTCCTTACTTTATATTCAACCAAAAGTCAAAATCTATTGCTCTGTCACCTGCTAGTTGTTCTATTGCTTTATGCAACTCCTTAAAACAAAGACCCTCTCAAGACTTGGGTTTGTGCAATACAGTTTTATGGTGCTGTAAGTATTATAATTTTATTTTAGTTTGCCCTAACATTGTTACGGAAAAGTAAAAATTACATCAAGTAGCAAAGCATGAATTTTATTTTTTAAGTGCTTTTACCCAGTATTAGCATTATCATCCAGTGTTCTTGTTACATTCCTTTCTCCAAGGAAACCATTAATTTTACCTTGTGATGTGACATATAAATGTATTGAATTAAGGATACATTTTATTTGACATAGTAATATATTAATATAATCCCCTAAAGTTATTCCCATGTTTCCTGTGACATATCACTTCAGGGTTTAATCAAGTCAGGCTTGCTTATTCCTGGTGCTAATGGCGTAAGATGATGTGTACTCAAGTCCTGATTCAGTAAATAAAATTTTTTGTAGTAAACTACTCTGGGGGGATGTGTCATCTGTGTCAGGCCCGTGGGTAAGTGTAATGGTGTGTCATAACTTTCAAGTTGTTTCAGCCCTTGTACTGCAGTAGCTGCTGAGATGACTTGTTGGCCGTGTGTCTGGGGGTGCAGTGTGCTTGTATGAAGCAGTGCAGGTGACCTGCTGCATCCTGGCCTGCTTTCCTTCTGCAGCAGCCTCAAAAGGTGGCTTTACTGCATCTGGGGAGCAGGGACTGCAAGACCTCTTTCCTGGCACTGAAACGGCCTTTCATTTTAGCTACTGCTTAATTTACTTCTTCTGGAATATGTTTTGTCTGTGTGGCTGTGTCTGAGTTCATAATGTTGGAAGGATCCATCAAAGTTTTTTACCTAAGTTACTGGTTCACAACTTCATCATGCCTGTAATCTGCACATTCTAATCATTCCATTCCGTTTTACTGCTAGGCCAAGACTTTGTGTATGTGGTGATACAGTACCACATTGTCTCTTCTCCATACTGCAGAAGAGAAAGGTATAGTTTCAAATTCTGGCATAATTCTTCAGAGGGACAAAATAGATTGATTTAACAGCTTCTGACTGTATTATGTAAACATGTTAAAACGTGGCAGGGAGTACTGTTGGTTTTGGTTCAGTCTGTCAGTTCTTAGAGCATTCTGACCAAAAGAAACCCCAAAACCCAACAGGTAAAAGCAGTAACTTTCCTGCCAAATTACAAAATGTCTGGAATTGAGGTTTGTGTTTGGGAGGGGGAAGAAGCAGTTTGTCAAGGTCTTCCATTTTGTATTACCTTTTAGATCTTAAGGTGTCCATGCTCATTTTTGCCTTCAGATCATTCTAGTTAAAATAACTCAAAGACACAGAGTTTGTGTGTCTGTAGCCAATAGGAAGAACAAACAAATGTAAGTTTAATTTTAACTTAGACTAAATCCGTTTGCACATAATATGGGTAAACATAATGGTTACTGTCACAGTTTATTTCACAGCTTAGAGCCTTTGTATCATAGAGTGAATATAACAAGATAAATGGCTATGAAACACAAGAATTTGGTTTTGCTTTTGGATAATAGATAATTCAGTCACTTATTTGGAAACAGAAGTATTTGATGTAAAAACCAGAACAGGCAGCTGATGAGGTACGTTATCTTCAGTAACAAGAATGGGTAACTGTCAGTGTAAAACCCTCCCATGATCACATAGCTGTGCTTGGCTTCAGTCATCTGTGTGTCCTACTGATTACTGGTGTTAAAATTATTTCCTTGTATGTGTAGTAGAACATAATAGTAATAGAGAAGACCCACTTGGAAGTCCTAAAAGAACAATTTATCTTTTCTGAAGTGGAATTTATTGGCAGGACTGAAGCTATTGAACCAGTGGAAATATAGCTGACTCAATTTAGTCGTGCTATTAAACAAAGTTGTAATTAAATATGAAGATCAACATATGTTCTGTCACTTTCTGAAAATGCTACATTTGTCTTTTGATGATTGGGAAACTGCAATTATAATAGCTGTAGATGACGTGGACAGCTTTTACATTGCACTTGAAAAGAACAAAGAAAAGGAAATTCCTGACTTGGAGAAAGATGGATGATGAGAGCACTCATATTCTGTAACTGTTCAGCTGAAAACACTTACTGTGTAGAGCCTACCTTTTGGCTTGTCCAAGAAATAACTACTCCTTGTGTCCATGAGATGTGATAATTGAAGATTATGGAGACTACATCAAAGTTGAGTTGGTTTTATAACTTGTACTTTTTTTGGTTTAATTTATGCATTTGTTTTGCTTCATGTTTTTCATAATTCTCTACGGTTTGGTGGAAATGTTTCCTAATGCCTAGCAGCAAATTTTTCAGAGGGTGATAGCACTACTCTTGTTTTGATTATTGTACCTTTGAGTATTGTATCATTCTCTTTTAGCAGGATGTTAATATTTCCACTACACTTCCAAAAATACTGAAAGTTTTACATTGGTGGTTTTGAGGGGTTTTGTTAATATTGTTTCCCAAATTTGATTTTAAGATATAAACAGTGGCTGGTGAGAGTGTGTGGAAAATTGGACTCAAGTATTTAGACATGGTCTTTCTGGCATATCAATGTAACATAAGGACTGCCAGGAAAAGTTAATGTATTCTGAGCTTTCCTTGATTTCAGTTTGGCTGTTCTACAAAATTAATTCACTTTAGTAAAAGTCCACAAAATTTTTTATTAACAAGTGCATTTTAGTTTTTTCCTTTAAATTGCATCAGTGAAGCCTGCAGCCAATCAATAACCTGACAAAATAAAGCTACATCACTTAATGTAAAGTTTTATAGAAAACTTCTATTTTTTTTTTTTTTATTACACGTAGGTATTTTTATAGTTTTCTCGGGGTAAAAAAAGCTATATGCACAGACCTGTTTTTTTAGTGTTGGCTATTGCCCAAAAATGTGAAGGAATGTGTGGGATACACACTTTTCTGCTGTTGTAATGGCAGTTTGACTCTGCTTTAAGGGGTGCACTTCTTAATATATGCAGTAATAGAGACTGTACTCAAAGCAGTGCGTGACAGGCTCTGATGTTCCATTTGTGTTGTGGAGCATCCATTTACTAGTTCGCGTTACTTCAGGTTTTGCTTTCAGGCTTCAGATCGGAAACTTTTTATATCTTTACTTTAATGAATTGTGGAGACAATTGCCTTGGGTAATGCTCTGTTTGGTAAAGCAGAAGCTGTTGGTTGGGCAAGAGAGCTGGCCTGGAGTACTGCTTCCACCTGGGGAAGCGGTAACAATTGAACTTGTTATGATGCGGTCATCTGAAAGGAACTGACCTCTGTGCCAGTCAGCGGGACTCTGATAACAGTATGAACCTCACACACCACATCTAGCATCAAGCAAAGGGTTCAGAAGGATGGAAAACTGTGGCTTTAGGAGCTTTAGAAAATCATTTCCACACAATCATAACAGCTTTAGGCCAGCAGCAATGGAATGGTATGAAATCTGGGTCATAGCCTGTTCTTTGGTCATACCTGTTTGTGCTGGTAACAGGGAAAGATTTAATCTAAAGGTTTTTGGTTTTTGTCATATAGCTCTGTGACCAGCAGAAAACCCACAGTATAAGGAAGATTTTCTTCCATTCCATATAGAAAAGTATTAAGATACAATGCTTCTGGCATATCTAACTTTATTTTAGTTTTCATGAACATTTGTAAGTAACTTCTTTCCATTCCCTACGTATAAGATGAAAATGCACTTTTCTTTCTTTTTTTTTTTTTTTTTTCCCCCAAGGAGTCTGGTATGCCAGGAAATAACTGAACAAATAAGACCTTCAAGAAACTAGCAAATGTGCAACATACTTATGGGTGTAGTTAAAATTGTCTGGAGCAGAGGCCTTTGAAAGAAAGATGGAGTTTTTCCTAGTTTGCTTTGTTACATGACAATTTCTGAGTTTCTGTTCTCTTTCCCAGAAAAATACCAATTCTTAAAAGCCACATTAGTGTACGTGTAGCATCTTTGTAGAAATGATCCTGATTGTATGGGATCAGAGCTATTCCACGGATTAATGCAGTTTGTGAATGTGTATAGATACTCAGTTGTTGCTGAATAATGAAACGTGTTTTCTTCCTGAAGTCTTTTTCCTCCTTTTCCCATCCACAGTAGATTAAATGGCTTTGTTTTATTTTTCTTCTTAGATTGAAATGCTAAGGAAGAAAGTAAAAGAAAAGGAATTATTTATAATACAGCTTTTAGAAAAAATCTCTTTCTTAGAATGTGAGGTAAGGCATTACCTTTTAAGATAATAATATTATCATTATTTTATGAAGCTGAGTAAAATTTCAGTTGATGTCACCTGATGTTATGTGGATGCATATTTACTAAATGTATTTACTGTTCCTCAGTATGGAAATCAAAGTTATGACTGCAGTCACGTGAGGAATGTATGCAATACGAAATCTCTATATTCATGCTAAGTTTCTTAGCATACAAATTTATAACAGTAATTTTATAATTACTTAAACCAATCTTTTTTCCCGGAAGTAAGGACTCCTTTTCTCAATAAATGCTTTTACATTATTTCTTGTGGGGTTAAGCCAATGTGCAATTTTATGTCCTTGCTTAATTAACATAACTCAAATAAAATGAACTTGTGGTGAAAATTACTGTTTTCCAGAATAAGGAATTACAAGATAAATTGGACTACTTAATGGAAAACCAACCAAAGACCAATATAGAAACCAGAGATACAGGTGTGGAATGTGATCTTCCATACAGGTATTTACTTCTTCTGCTTGTTCATCAGAAACTTCTTCATAATGTCCCTTATTGGAACATTATGCTGTATTAGTAAACTACGGTGCTAAGAAACCCTTAGAGTGGATTGTGGAGTTTTGTCAAATTATCCTAAGTTTTACAGAGCACATCTACTAGGTGTAGTGTATTGCAGTGACTTACAGAGTAGGATATTTTATTTTTTTATGATGCAAACTTATCACAAACTCTTGGCGAGTATTTATTTACAGTAACATGATTTAAGCAGGGAGTAAAGCTAGAAGTCAAGAGAACTGACTTTGTGAAATATGGGAAATATTGATGAAATCTGTCTGCTGGCAGCACAGCAGAAGGCAATGGCAGCTCTACCTGGAGGCTGGTTAAAGCTGGCTTCATGCACGCTTGAGTCTTCGTGTTCCAGGAGACGCGTCCAGGAGCATTTTAAAGGGCAGGTAACACCAACAGTAACAGTGAGGGCTGCAGCAGTGTCTGGAGATATCCTAGCCCTAGGTGGAAGATTTCCAATTAAGCAGCACAATACCATTACCACTTCCACAATACCATTACCACTTCTGCACTGGAATGGTTGCCTGAGGTCTGTGGTGGCCCAGTGGCTTTGTAAAGGTCCAGGTCTCATGCCTCCTCCCCTTGAGGACACTGAGCCCTGGGAGCCAGGCTGTGGGCTCCCATGTGAATCTTCCTCCTGCAAAAGCCACCACAGGGAAGGGCAAAACGCAACCCCAGAAATAAGGAGGACCATTACCTTCTACTACCAACAAGTAAACTTGTTCATCTTAACTGCCCTGCAAATGAAATTTAGCAAGCTGCAAGGCAAATGAAAATTTTCTTTCCGTTTTAAAAACATGCTCATTTTAGTGTTGAGCCTGGAGCACATTTTAATGGCAGGAATTTTGAAACCTCAAAACTTGTGTTTCTCACTCAGGGTACCAACAGAAAAGTCTCTTTTTTTTGTCCTCTCTGGGGCAAAACCTGTAACCACAGCCCCTATTTATCTGGTATTTGTCCTATTTTTGAGATTTATCTCTATGCAAAAATTTACATAAAATTTAGATTTTATGGAATTACTCCTCACAATTAATTGTGTTCTTAAATGTCATATTGCTGTCTTTGTTGCAGAATCTTTAGTCCTAGTAGCTGTACTGGAAATACCAAATGAGATCCAACAGATGCCTGCATGTAAACTTGTCAGTATCTGCCACAGTTCTAGAAAGGAAATAGGGGACATATCAAATATGCTGAATAGTTTAATTTTAGCTTGTCAATATCCATACCATGGCACAAGTTCATTGCCATGACATTTCCAGCCCAGCTGTCTGATACTCTGACAGTAACTCTGTAAGCTTTTTCTTGTCTCCTTACCAGTGCAAGTACTGAGAACAGACAGTCTCCTGAAAGCGCGAGGCCGGTGAGGACATACACCCCGTTCAAGAGAGTGTTGGAATTTAGCACAATGAACAGCACATCTTGAGCATCCAAGTCAACGTGCTTTCTACATGTGAGCAATTACCTTGCGCCTTTGCAGCTTGATTAGATAAATTTTTATCGTCATACAGAAGAACAGCAGCATGGAGTCTTGCTAAAATTATCCTGAAAGCAGCTTTTCAGTGACTTCGTATCTGAAGTTACTCCTGGCATTGACTGCGAGGGGGATATGGAAGAGGTGGGCTGAGTGCAACAGCAGTCAATATTGCTTCTGTAGAAGCTACCTAGTGCAATGTGTCATTTCAAATGCCTGTAAGGAAGGAGTTGTACAGCTGTACAGGTTTTTTTTTCTTGAATTGTGTTGTAATTCTGTTTGTGTAATGAAGCTGTAACCTATTTTATTTTCACTACTACTAGAAGCAGTATCTGAGACTGTGCTGGCAGAGGGCATTAGTCTGAAAGCTCCACCTTTATCCCTCTAGGGAGCATATTCACAGCTGTCACAGACCTGGTGTAGTTGAGGGCTCTGTTCACCTGGCAGAAGTTCACTCATAACCAGCATGCTCTTGCTGGGAGGGAGAAATGCAGCTGGGCTGTTCCCAACAATTCCCTCCGTGTGCAGATGAACATTGTGTTCGCACTTCAAACAGTAACCGATAGAGCAGATTATAATGGATTTTGCTGTGTTGGACTGAGGCACTGGTTTGCACTTCCTCAGTTGTGAGATGGAGTGGCTATTTGTCATACATTCAACAGTAATTGTGTAGGAAAATCCCTGTCACTTCTTTTATTTACTGTTCCATTGTCATTAAACAGAACCTTGCCTACAGCAACCTGCAGCAGTCCCTGCCATTCCTACAGCAAAGGCAATCCTGAATCAGGGTTTTGATTTTTTGAGTACTCTTTTTTTGTTTTTTTTCTTCTTTGTTTTCTTTTGTTTGCTCCAAAGCACTTAAAATCTTATTCTTGACTTCAAAGTACCAGCAGGAACAACGGCATCTAGTACTGAATTTATTTCAATATATGTAAAGGGTGGTTTTTTTACATCTTGTTTTCATCTCCCAGTCTTAGTGAGCTAAAATGAATTGTAGGCATTTTCTTGTAGTTCTATTCACATGAATGAAGGGCATTTTTTTTCTTACAGTACCTGCTATAGAAAACAACTAACTTATATTTTCTATGAATAATATTGTTCTTGCATTGAATGTCAGTCCCAGGAGGTACTCGCCTTGCCACATGGCTCCACAAAGTGATTGCTTTTATTTCCAGTCTAATGCAGGTTCTTATATTCAGTACTGTCTGTTGAAATTAAATATTCTCAGTAGAGTTGTATTTAAAGTAATAATGCTGACCTCATAATCCAAATCTTACTCTTGCATTGTTTCAGGGCTTTCTGAATTTGTTAGAGAACTTTGTTTACTCTGCTGCTGTGCTGTTCAACTACTAAATAAAGAAGCCTGTATTGAAGGATGCTTTGATGTGGTACAGGTATCTTGCAGGAACATGAATTGCTTGATAGAATTGAAGCAAATACAAAATAAAATGGGAAGCTCAAACTTCTCAAGCTTTTGTGCTCAGATCATTCTCTGTTTGCACATAAGCTATTTTTTTTTTTCCTTGTGACCTGTTCAGCTCCTGAGAACTTAAAATGGACATTTAGAAAACATTCTTTCTAAAAAGTCAAACGTAATATTATAGATTGTATCATGCACAAAGCTCAAGAAATAACTGCAATCAAAGCCATTAACAAGAAGGTAAATTATCTTCTGTGTGAAGGAAGCCTGTAATCTTCACTGGTATAGAAATAGCAAACATTAACAGCTGCTCAATAGCTTTTTTTTTTTTAAGAATAATTTAAAAATACATTGTTAGTTTTAATAGCTCTGCATGGAAACTGTTTACTTTACATGTGATGAGGGAGTGCAAAAGATGTCATAGATACCAAAAGGGCAAAGAAACCCCGGTAGTTGCCACATGAGTAACCAGGCATAATGCCACGCATTCGCTTAAACATGTTCTCCTGAGATGAGGTGCAAAACCTCTGGAGTGGGAAAGGGCTTGGAAAAGTCCCTGAGAATAAAGTCTGCTCCCTGTGACAACAGTTCTCAGACAAAAGCACCCTCTCATGATGCAAAGCAGAGGAATTTGCTTGAACCGAACATCAGAGACACAGAAATGGTTGATGTGCAGGAGCTGCTGTCTTACCAGTGCGTGGGGAACTTTTGAGTGAAGTTTGATGCTTGAGTGAATTTGGGAGACTGAGTTTGATGAACAAGTTCCCAAATAACAGTTAACTTGATCAATAACAAAATGAGTAATGGTTATGAACAACTATGATCACGAAGTGAAACTCTAAAAGAGAACACATTTAAATTGAAAGCATGTGGTGATGAACCTAAAAGCCGATGGGTAATGATCCAACTCAAATTTCAGGGATAAGCTTTGTACTGGTGTAATCGTATCCCCCTCTAGTGGCTGATAACAGCAAATATTTGACCAGTATCCATTTCTGAAGATGGACACTAAAACCTGCTCCCAACTGGCTGTATTAATAGCCATTAGGGATGCAGCTTTAGTTCATTACGTAACGCCTTGTAGCATTTTTCGTGCCCAAACAGTCCCTTCAAACTTAAGATGAATGGATGAGGTGATATTCATGGATAAAAGGAAATGCATGTTGCTGTAAAAGACCTCAACTGACAAGTTTAAATAAGTAAATATACTTTATCCTTCTATTTCTTGTCAGAATTCAGAAAACAGAACCAGTATGAGTTCCGTAGGAGGTGCTCAGTGCATGGTAGGAGAGGGCAAGATGAAGTATCAAAATGCTGCTTTAACACAGACTTCAAAAGGAAGTTCTTAACTACTTTTAATACATTCCTGAGGATCTCCTCTGAAAACACTCTTGAGACTTGCGAAACGATGACCCTCTGCTCAAGACTTTACTAAGACTGTAGCAAGGTGTTGAATTTTTCCTGTAAAAGTTTTCTTTGTAAATTCTGGCTTTGCTACGTGATGAAATAATGTGTTGGGCTTTTTTTCGAAACCAAATAAGGATTGAAGTCCTATATTTTAAGAGCATTTTGACATGCAGTAAGATGGGTGAGTACTAGTAGTTGGACTGCCATGTAAATCTGGTGACTGAAGAACAGGAGAGGAACAGTATTTATATACTTGTTACATGAAAAGGTAGAGCTTTCCAGTCAAATGAGCAGCAATGTAAATTAGCATAGTTAATAACAAATCTGACTGAAAAGACCGTATCACTTCAGTATAAATTTTGTCAATCTCAGATTGGGTTAATAGTATTGTAACATTTAGAAACTAATAAAATTTCTGTGAACATCAATAAAAGCTATATAGATAGCTCCCAGAAAGTGTGTTAAATATTTAAGTCAATTGTATGACTACATTTGTATTATGGTAAGTATTCTTTTGTGATTTGTTCCAGATACTCTGGAAAGTATTTTGGGATACAGTTTTCCTATATGCTGGATAAATAATGTAGTTATATTGTATGCTTTTAATACATCCTGTATGTAGGACCTGAGAAGGATAAATTGTAATAAATACTGGATTAAAACCTCCTATTGTATCAAAATTCATGTAGAAATAAACTTACCTTAAAACTTTGCAAACTCTTACTCTACACAATCTTGTTTGTTCAAAACATGTATGAATGCAAAAATGGTTCCTCTGGAGCCTTGATGTTCTTGTTAGTGTTTCCTTTGGCAGACGGGCTCTTGAGAACAGGAAGACACTCCCTTGCTAAAGGCTAAAGACTCTTCTCAAAGCCAAGTAACAAAAGGAGATGAGATCTTTTATGAAATAAAGAAGTATTGACTTGCACAGGATAAACAAGAACCAGGCAGTGCAGCTCTTGCAAAAAAACCTGACAACTTCAGATCCCAGAGCTAACATCTGAATACCTCTGGGATGATGCTCTCTTGGCTTCAGCTGATGAGACTGGGATGACCGTGGCCCATCTTTTGTACAGTTTATATCCACTCACTGATACCAGAGGTGTATCTTTAAGACTGAATGTCACAATGAAACAATCTACACATCAACTAAATAAGAAGAGATCATGCAAACACTGGTTTGCAGTGGCCACTTGAAGAATGAATTTTTTTACATGAGTAATGCTTCCCCATGTGCATCTATTCAGTATTAATTGCCAAAAGGACCTTATAAAATCATGTTGAGATCAGCAATGCTCAGTGCTGAACCTACAACATACGTTCTGAGAGTTGGATGCTCATGCTTGTCAGGGGGGCTTCAAATCCTTCTTTTGACATCTGAAGGCTTTTAGACTTGGTCAGATGTGCACATAGATAAGTTCTCTCCACATTGTTAAGGCTGTAGTTCTGTACAGGAAATCCCTGCTCCGCAGAATGGAGATGTATGTGCTGAGAGTTTCATTCCACTTATATTGTATTTCATTCTCACTCAGCACCTGGGTCTATTTACATGTGTAAAAGAAAAACGCGCTTAAGAGACCTGGTGAGTTAAGGCCCTTCCAGCCCTACCTCAAGCACTAGAACTTGGAAGGAACACAGGTAAACAAGGTGATAGCAGCCATCTACAATTGGAGGTACGTCAAAATTTTCAAAAGGAAAAGGGACTTGGTGGGTTAAAGAGAAAATACATCGAAGTGAACATCTATGACGTTAGAATATTCAATAGACGTGTGTTTGGTGTGCAGGCTGTGATGATCTGACAGTTGCTTCCCATATGTAAAAAATCACATTGATAGGTATAAGCATATATAGGATTGCTTTTGAAGCGTTTGGGGCTTTTTTTGAGAGAAATAAGGCTAAGGGAGGAGCTACTGTCTTTAAGAAAATGAATTATTACAAAGGTGCATTGTGCTAAATATTTTTTTTTTAAATGAAATGAAAATTACTGATTTTTATTCCAAATATTCTTACAACTTTTTCTGTTATTTTGGGGACTGTTTATTTTGTACATGTGGCTTGACTTCTCTCCTCCTGCCCCTCAGTATTTCCACCTAGGAGAACAGAAACCATAAAAGCAGCTTTTTTTTCTCCCTTCAAAACCTATATTCTGAAGTCTCTTTTGGCCCTTTTCATAGTGAAAATGAGTAGCATTTATATACTTGCAAAGTTAAACAAAGGAGAAAAGGACAATGTAAACGACACCTTTAACAGCAAAGAAGGAAGTGTGTTAGTTTTCCTTTTAATATCAATTTTAGGTGACTCAGATACTTCGGACAAGATGTTTTTCCACTTGAAAAATATCAGCCAGTTGTACTTCAGGGTCATCTCCCCCAGAATCTCATGTGACTACAATATATCGAATCGGTCAGAATTGGAATTAATAAAACAGAAATACTAACAGTTCAGCCAGAAATGTCTGTTGCAATATTCCTTGTAATCTATTTTAAAAATCTATGCTAGGATAAGTTAGTTATTTGAATACCCTTCTTTTTAGCCATACTATGTATGAAGATGGATGTTCCTGGATCATGCCTTGCTTTCTGTTGGGTTTTTTTCTTGTGATCAATTTTTTTTTTTAGTATACCTGCTTTTCTTCTTCATTGTCATGCTAATAATTTAATTTTCTTGTAGAAGTAATATTAAATTGCATAGTAATTCTAGCCATGCTATTGCAGAATGAATTATATTTATATTTAACTCTAGATACTAATGACAGAAGACAGACTGAAAACTATATCTAGTAATAGTTCTTGAGATAATGTGCTAAGTGAGAAACAAAGGAAAGCCCATTCTGTAAGAAGTAATTAAAACCCCAGTTTATGCTCACATGAATGCTGATCAAAATATTCAAGACAGTAATACAAAATAAAGCCTCTAATCAAAAAGGCCAAGAATGCGCTGAAGAAAAATGATAAAACTTCTGCATGGAAGTGAGAGTCTAGAAGGAATGATCTTACTCATGATGGTTCATCTCAGTTCAACTGCTGTCACTACATGTACAGGTAAGTAATGCCAGTATTGACAGCAGGTTTCAGTTTATAAGCTAAACTACATGGAGATGGAAAAACAGAGCAAAAAATTAAGAGAATTAAGTCCTAGTAACATGACTGCTGTGAATCACAACTTACCATTCTGTAGCCTCGCTTGGAATACCATTTACCAAGTCTGTATTTGTCCAAGGTAAATCGGAAGGAATATTGTTAATCTTCACAGTTTGTGTGTGTTAGGTTTTGGAATACCATAGTCTGTTTACAGGTGACATACAGTTCCAGAATTATACACAAATAGCTGAAATTTGGAATGTGCCAGAACAAATATATTCTTGTTTAGAGATAGATGAGCAGCACATAGATACAATGCAATCTACATAGTTTCAATTTAGCTATATGACAAGAAGAAAAATAGATGTAAGTTTTCTCAGTCAAAGAGGAAAAGTATGGAGCACTTGTGGGACTGAGGAAAAACACATACTTAGGCGCTGCTTACCCTGGGGCAAAATACAGGTGTGTAGGAAAATCCTCACTAGCCACCCTCTGAACACGAGTAATTGCCACCCAGCAGTACCTCTGGCAAGTTTAGTCTTAGGGCTTTGCTCTCACTTCCCTTGAAAGACCAATACACTGCCATTATTTGCAGTGTACAGTCAGTTTTTTATTGTTTTCCTCCGGGCAGAAGCGCTGCTCTGTTTCCATGTCCAGCCTTCACCCTTTCTCCAATCTGAACAGGAGGAAGAGGCTAAAAAGCAAGATAGAAGTGATCCTTCTGGTAAGGTGCAGAAATGCTACATAGGTGGCATAGATGGCATAACTTAGGCCTGCATTACAGAGGCAAAATTCAGAGAACCTGTGTCCTTGAACAGCGGGTGATCTGGTGAGAAAAACTGACTGTGATTTCCTCTTCCTTGAACTCTTAGGGGGGATTTTCCACAGGAGATGATCCAGGTTGCACGTTAGAGGCAGTGAAACAGACTCTTCAACTAGTCACTTAACTTGGTTTTTCTCACCCTGATCGTGGTATTTTTTTCCACGGGTAGCTGCCTACTTGATTAATCTCATTTCCCCTGGCCCTCAGCCTTCCCATTCACCCTCCAGCTGAGCAAACAAAGGGGCGGGCAGCCATTTTAAAGCGCTTCCTCCTCCCGTCCCTCAGGGGTAGGCTCTTTGCTCATCCTGTTCGTAAAACAACTGCTTTAACAATCTCTGAGAAATGCACCTCTTTACTAATACTTGGATCAAGAAACCTCTGCTGGGATCAACTTAAAAGCGCTGACATCTGCCACCTGGGAACTGCCACTCCGCTAATGGCCTTATTACTACCAGGAGCGGGCTTACTAAGGCTCAGGGCACTCTTATCAGTTGGGGAAATTTGGAGTAAGTAGGCCAATGTCTTACTACAGACTGAATTAGTATAGTCAGTCTTGGTATCATACATAAACCTGTTAAAAAATTAACACCATGTAAAGAAAACTTTAACAAAGCTCTGAAAGTTAAAACTTGAGTCCTTGCTAGGAATTGATGTTCTGTTAAATCCACTCAAACACATGGAAAAGGCATGGCTTTTGGCAATGAAAATGCAGAATAATAACGTTAAGAAACACTGAAACTTTTTGCAGCTTTTTGAGCATACGAGGAGCGCCGAGCTCAGGAACAGTGATCTGCATCTGCTCTGCCTAACTTCTCACACCCAGGCTAATGTGAAACAGTTTCCGGAGCACTAAATCAGTTTCTAGAACGTGGAATTTGTGGTACTGGGATGGATGCTGACCGTGACCGAGGTGTAGGGAGTGCTGTGGCGCCAGACCCATCCTGGGGGGAGACGAGCGTGGGCTCCTCTCCGCCCTGCGCAACAACTGCCTGGAGCCGACAGAAACCAAACGCCTGACATCATTTTGCGTGACCGTATCCCAACAAGTCCCCAGCGCTGGGGCTGACCCCTGAGGAACCTCGTCTCACCCCTTCTTCCCCGGGCGGTTTCTTCTGAGGTCCTCCCTGAGAAGAAGCTGCGGGAGGGGTAAGGCCGTTCGCCTCAGGCCGACTCGTCCTTCGCGTTCTCACCGTTCCGGCCCTGCCGCTCTGCCGTCGCTTCCGGTAAGATGGCGGCCTGCGGGGAGCTGCGGAAGCGGTGCCGGCGGCGCCGGGCCCGGGCGGCTGCCCCGGTTGGAGGCGGCACGGGGCGGCATGGCAGAGGCGGGCGGCGGCGGCCTGAGGGGCCGGAGCCTCCCCGAGCTGCGAGAGATGCTGAGGCGGCAGGAGCGGCTGCTGGCGGACCGGTGAGGAGAGGCGGAGCGCCGGCGCCGAGGCGCGGGTCAAGCCTACCGCCGACTTCGCGGGAAGCGGCAGCGGCTAAATGTCTTATTCGGGTTTAAGGCCTTTTAGGGGCCGATGAAGCTGCCTGTACCTCGCAGGGGTTCCCGGCTCTTGTCACAGCAGCGGCGCTTTGGAGATGCGGGGCTCCCCCCTTCAGGGCCTCTCCGCGGGCCCTTTGCCCCCTCGACCACCCTGGGGCCCCTCTGTCACTGTGGAACTGCGCAGCGCCCTCCTGCCCGGGCTGCCAAGGTCACAGCTGGGGGACAGCCTTCAAATTGTACACGTCTGGGTGGTGGTACGGCATGCAGCCGTGCACAGTAGCAGCTGAGTGGTTATTTCTGGGAATACGGTTGGAAAAATCTGTGCGCTCCACTTAGATGAAAATGTTAAATGGCATTTGTACGTTGCACTTTTCAGAGCAGCAACTACATCTTTGAGCGGAGAAAAATGTGCTAGTTGTTTTATCACTGCATGCATCTGAGGCTGCAAGTGCATTACATACCACTATGTAAATAAGAAACATAATGTTAGAATGAGAAACTTGCTACATTATTATAATAAAACAGTTTTGTATCTCAGATTGAAATAGGTTTGTTTATACCTTGTTATTTTTGTTTTTGTCTTAGGAAATTCATTGCTAGGCTTCCAGATAAGGGTAAGAAGATCTCCGACTTTGCTGAAAAGCTGAGGCTTGCTATTTTACAAGAAGAAGAATTAGCAAGAACGGCTGAGTTGTTATCTGCTGTCAGGTTGGAGTTTCAGGTGAAACAGGAGATTATTACAGGCAAGCAGGAAGTTATCCTGAACAAGGACACTCCAAACCATCAAGATTCCTCAGTCTTTAGTGAAAACTCTAATTTTAAAGAAGTGTCTCGGATTTCTTCCCAAAGGCAGGAGGCAGAATGTATTGAGCAAGACACCACAAATACAGCTCTGGAAAGTGAAAGGACTCAGAGGAAAAACAATAAAGACAAGACTGTTACAAGAAGTCAGAATCTTTCTTGTGAAGTCATCTCCAAGTCAGCCACAAGCAGTCAATGCAAAAATGATCAGCAGGTATCTCAGAGCAGTACCAAGGATGGTACAGAAGGTACAGCTGCTTTGGACAACAGTAAAGATGCATTGGTGGATGCCTTTCAAAACGTTACAATTGAAGATGAAGATAGTAGTAAAAAAATATTGGAAAAGGAGCAAAATGTGGCTAAACATAAGGGCAATATCTTTGGAAGCCTGCACCCCAAGACACCGCATTATATTGAAGTTCTAGAGTCTAGAGCCAAGAACCCAGTCATAAAAAAAACCAAATTTAAACCAAATGTGTAAGTATTAAGGACTAGAAAAAAACATTTGTGGAATAATTTACATGTATAAAATTTGAAATGGTACAGAAAAGCATGGTGGGTTTGTTTTCTTGTGATGATTAAAGAAATTTAAAGTCAAAAGACATGCAAGGTTAATATGTTGGCTCTTTAGCATAAAGTGCCACAGAATCCCAGTATTTAGCAGTAGTCTGATTCTACCCATTTGAAGCAATTGTCATGAATCTTCAGAGAATTTCATAGCTTAAGCTACAAAACTATTAAACAGTTGGCAAAACTTTCATGTGGTTCGATTCTAGAACTTGTAGAACTTTAGTTGGAGGTAGCCTTTTGCTTTTCTTGTACCTCTAGAAAAATTGCACTTCACATTTGCTGTACCAGTAGCAGTTCATACTTTGTGTGACTTTCAAAGCACTGCTATTTCATGTTTGCTGATTGATTGCCATACCTTTTTTGTTGTTGTCAGGAGTAACTTTGGATATTATCTCTCTGCAGAGAAATCTTCAATTTTTCCAAGCACTGCTTATTTTTTACTCATTTATGTTGTCATAACACTTCAGATTTCATTTCAACTCTTGCATACTGAAAAGAACATGTTCTGTAACTGTCAGTGCTGCAAATTTTGGGTCACAGCTTTTATGTTTTATCTCTTCCAGATTATCAGGAGAGCAAAGTGGATCATCGCGTGATTCCTCATCCAGTCAGTCACCTGGGGGATCTGGCTCTCCAATTACTGCTGAAGAAAGAAGACTTAGAGATAAGAAACATTTGAATGACATAACAGCAGCTCGGCTGCCACCACTTCATCATTGCCCTGCCAAGCTATTATCCATAGAGGAATCTATAGCAATTCAGATACAGCAAAAAGAAGCTTATGAGGTACGAATTTATGACACGAATTTGGTCTGAAAAGTAATTATATAATTGGGATCCCTCCTGAAAAAGAAAGCATAAAAGGGCTGACTTTGAGGAAAGGCACATTTCCTTATATCCGATTCTTTAAATTACATAATTATGTAATATGTGAATCCTTTCTGAAACTGTTAAAGGGTTTTGTGCCTCTTCATAAATGAAGGCCTAGCATTATTTATTATTCTTAAAATATGCAAGTATCTGCATTTGCCTTTATTTATGCTGTGCCTGAAGAATTCAAGTTCTCAGATGCTTCAAATTCTGTTGTAATGGATTCTGATTTTGCCTGTACAGGTAGTGCCAGTTAATATTTAAATTAGACATTATTGTAAAAGCGTCTGTTGCTGCTTATTGTTTTAAAAGCACTCAGTAGTTTAGTTATCTTGGCCCTTTAAGGGGTGTAATTTGTTTGGAAAATAGTGGCAAACTTTTTTGCTGAGGTTGCTGGAAGACAAGCATTGCTATTGCTAAACGGTTGCTGTGCTCAGATGCTCTCTTATGTGGGCTGATTTGTTCTGTTAAAGCTGGTGTTAGTGTGTCACATGTGAGGACTGCCATGTAGGAACTTGCAACTCTTAGAAAAAGTTCTTCAAATATTAATAGCACAGTTATGTGTAAGTGTGAAAAGAAACCTGAAAATTCTTTGCTAGTTACTAAATCTTCTAATTAAGACCACTCTAGAACTATTAATATTATGTCAAGTTTATACTTTAGTCTATTAGTTTTTTCATGACCAGGATAAAAGTGACAAATTAACGCTTTTTCTAACTTGTGTCCTTTTTTTTGTTTTTTTTTGTATAGGAAATGCAAGCCAAGCTTGCAGCACAGAAGCTTGCAGAGAGGTTGAACATAAAAATGCTCAGGTTTGAACCAGAGGGGGAGGCCTCAATGCAGTACAGAGAAGTGAGAGATGAAGATTATTTTTCAGCAGAGGATTGAACTCAAGAAGGGATGTCTGAGGATGAGCCACGTAACTGATCTTTATACAGTACTTCTTAAAGCCCAAACCTGGATATTGAGAATGTTTGATCTAGTGCATTTTTTTCTTAAAATTTTAACATTACAGCTGTGGGAAGGGTTCAGTATAGATCTCATAAATATAAATGTTATTAGGTAGTAACCCTGGTGTTAGCCGGGGACTGCTTTTTGAGCACTTGGGGCAGTTCATCTTTGGAATGCCCCATAGTTTTCAGCTGTAGTGAAGTGAGCTCGATTGGAGGCTATGGCGAGCTGTCTACAAGAGAAGGTTTCTTCTGCACAGAAATGTGATTGCAAAGGGCGTCGGCACACACATTCATGAAGTAGGCTAAGGTGCCTGTGAACTGTCTGCATGTGTGGAAGCTCTTGTATAAATGTGAGAAACTTCTTTTATCTGTATAAGATTATCTTGCTTTTACATGTGGTGAAAATACATGCCTGGACAGCTGCAATCAATGTGTGATAGGTAGGGTGTAAGTTAGCTTATCTCATGAGAACTTGTTTCTGTGCCTGCACCTTAAAATAACACTTTCTGCCCTTATGTTGTAAATAGATTAAGAATTTCAAGTTATTTTGTAACTCAGATTCGCATTGGGCTTTAAGGGACTCTGCTGTTTCATTTGTGGTGATTACTACAAAGCACATCAAGAGATCAAGTTTATCTAAGGACATTAATATTTTTATTAAAGGTCTTGATGTTCTTCCATATTTTTGTACACTGTTTTCATATTTTGGAATACTATATTTTCATAGTCTGATACTGTAAATGAAGAGATCTGGTTTTCTTGGAGAAAATGTTCTGTGTATTTTGTAGCTTTAGCTGTTCTTTGAAGATAAAAAAAAAATCTTCCTTACAATAACATTTTCTGCCTTTTAATATGAGTTTTGAAAAATAAGGAACACGTCTGAGAAGTATTTCACAACAATATTCTACTGTTCACTAGGATATTCCAGCCCTGTTACTAGTTCAGTTTTAAGAGACAAACTTCAGAGATTCCTCGTTTTCTGAGATGCTGCAGCAGCGGTGTGTGCGAGGCCCACCCTGGACGTGTATGTATTCCTGCAGGAATGGCGTCTTTGGAAACTGAAGGTGGTCCATGTACGAAAGCTGCATGATATCATCTAGAAATGGGGGGTGACAGTCTCTGCCACTTCTTGAGTGCATTCAGCACTTTACTAGCAAGCAGTAACTCCTCCAGATGCTCCACAAGCTCTCCCAGGGAGACCCTGTGGCACAGTCCATACCCTGGCCGTGCACTTTCACAGGTGGAGCTACTGCTAAACTAATACGTGGTATTTTGAAATAGGTCATCTGTTGCTTGTCTGTGATGCCTTTTTTCTGTGCTCTTTCCTCTAGTGAGTTTCTTGTTCTTACTGTTCAGTGGCTTCTCACCAGCTGTCTGCTCTTCCCTTATCTCCTGTCATTAAAGCAAATTTGTTTTCTGCATCCCTGCACCACCCATTTCCTTTCATAGGACATATTGCTTCTTGCATCTGTGCTAACTTCTGCCATGTGTCATGCATCCTCCTGCCTTTGCTGTCTTCTCTTGGTTTCTGTAACTCCATCTGAATACCAGCTGTGCACCTGGGCACCTTCTACACACCTCAGTCACTTGTGTATCTTGCAGAGACCTTTTGTGTTTTTGCCACAGCTGCCCTCCTACTGAGGCTATTCTTCCTTCTTTCCAGTTTTGGTTTTGGACTCTGCAGTTGTTTGCCACTTCTGGGCCTATATCCTCTTTTTTACCACTGTTTTTTGGTGGGTTTTTTTTTCGTTAGGTTTCTGCTTCATCCTTCCAGCTTCTCACAATCACTTGTCTTTATCAGCACTATTTTTTGGCAAGTTTTCAGTCATTCACATTCATCCCTCAGCATCCATGTTGATGACCCATCTCGTCCTCAGCTGAATGTATTTATGCCCTTATGATCTTCCTTCAGTGTGTGGCTCTGACCCCGCATGCCCGAGGAGTGCTCTTCTCATGTGGATGCAGTTCATCTCAGACCGCCGTTGTCCATGCTACCACCATCATCCAGCTGTGTCTTGTTATCAGTTCTCCCATTATTTCAGGCTGTTGTACTGCTTAAGGACAAGAGGCTTCAGAAGTGTTTCGCCTTTCCCTTTGCTGTTGCATGAAGCACAAGCTACCACTTCGAGGCCTGTTTGATCTCACCCCCTCATTAAGATCTTCACTGTCGTCCCTGTTATGACTGTGCTGTCACACTTTCTAAGTTTTAAAAAACTTAAAAGCTTTTCTGTGCTAAAGGAACTTATGCAAAGCTATGCAGTTAAGTATTTGTTTTCTAGGTTACTGAAATCTAGCTCAATGTGGGCTTCTGCTGACCACTGTCCTATGCTAACAAAAATTATGCTTTTCCCTTGTGCTTTTTAAGGTTACTTTTGCTCTCTAAACTTTGTGAAGCAGAGGCAGTTTTCTTGATCTGTATTTTGATAGGATTCGATGTGGGGACTTTGGCAAAGCAGATCCCCTGAATGGGCAAACATCACCCTTAAGGGGAAAAAAAAATAAAAAAAACCCTCACTCTAGTAACAGGTGAAATGTATTATGTATTTTCTATCCAATTAGCAGCTTTCAGCACAGTGTTGGGGGAGCCCTTGCAGGAGAGAGTGCTGCTTGAATACAAAACCAAGCTTAAGGTACAAATTTTAAATGATTGCTAAAGGGTTTGTTTTACTGCAAAACTTGGAAGCTTACATGGGGGCTTGTTTGTCCTAGGTTCTGAGCACAGGTATGTACTTTGAATGATTTTGAGAGTGGTAAGAAAGCAAAGAGTTGGGTATAAACAGAATCCCATGTTAAGAAGGGTGTGCAATCCAGAAGTTTGTAAAAGGATAGAGAATAAGAGGATGAATCACGGAATGGTTTGGTCGTACTGAATTAAGTTTCTTATTGAGCGTGGTGTTGCTTTTGTGCATTTCACTGTTCTCCAGTTCCAGAACATTTCAAAATGTACACTTAGAATTTCAGAGCTTGCTCTCCATTTTAGGTGTGGACTGTTTTAGTAGAGTGGGCTGTTAAGCCAGTAGAAAATAAAGAATTGATAATAATGTGTCTGAAGTTCCTTGCATGAATAATGTTTTGTTTTGACCATGTAAAGTTTGCAGACACATTTTTGGGAAAACCGGAAACTTTTGCTTCACTGCTCTGCAAAGAAAATATTGGAGATAGAGCTGGAAAACAATTGCTATGTAGAGAAAGAAAACTTTTGGGAATGCAAAGGGATGAGAAAAGATCTCTAAGACCTAAAGCTGGGCAACTGCAAGTCTGAAAGAGACAGAGCTGGAGTGGTGTGCTGCAAGTCTGAGAGCTGTGGCATGTGAGGCAGGTAACTCTGCAACAGCAGCTGTAGTCCCTTAATTTTTGCATTGTTAGAAGTACCTGATCCCCAAACTGCACAGAACAACTGCAATGGAATTTCTGTTGGCAGCTGTAACCTTTCCTGGGGAAGAGAATGTGCAATCTGGTTTGCCGGCTGTGGTGATAACATGATCTAGAGAATTTAGCAGCCTAAAAATTTAGGAAATAACATTTGAAAGAAGAAACACCCAAATGCTGCTGTACTTAATTATTTTGGAAGACTATAAGAGTAACTAAGGGTAGAAAAGAGGCATAAGCTTTTCTCGTTTTTAAGAGTTATACCTGGCTGATAGGTCAGCAGTTCTGCTATTAGTTTTGCATCTGGTGGCTTGTGGTCAGCTTCTTAGGGCCATGGGAGTGAAACAAAAAAGTCATCAGCAGTAAGCTGCAAGTTCCCATGTGGAAGAAACTGGGCCTGCAAAGTGAGAGAATTTGAAAACCATGGCTCTGTGCTGTGGAATTTCTGAACCTGTCACAGGGAGGTAGTATCAGGAGTCAGGGAAAAGAATACCCAGATGCTACAAACTGAGGAATTGAAACGTGAGCAGGAGGCCATGGCAAAAGCTGATCATGCTCCAGGAGCATGCAGCTCACTGACAATTCCCATATCACAGGCACACCACAAGCTGGCAGCCTTTAGCAGTCTGGTGGAGGAGGTAGGATCTGAGTAGCCTGAGTCATAGGTGGAGATCTGCGTCTGGTTGTTCTGTGCAGCTCCACTACAGAGCCAGTTCCCTGGATCCAGGAGGCTGAGTGAAATCTCAGCTGTGTACTGTGCTGGGTTTTGCCAGCAAAAACGATCTGTCGTGGGACCCTGTTCAGAACATTTCTGGCCTAATTTGTGTGGCATCTGACTCATCAACTGCCTTTAACAAGTTATTGCCTGCGAGGAGTATCCTTTGGCCAGGGGAGTTGCAATGAGTTCTTGGCCTTTTATATCAATGAATGGCATAAAGGGGACAGGGAGTCCTGTGTTGGAAGAAACTGTGCCCTACACTGTGGAAAAGATGGCTTTTCTCTGTTTTGCCAGCCTTGTTTCTTTTTCAGAGCAGTATATGAAGGAAGTGTAATTACTCCAAAGTGTCTTGTAAGGACAAATTTTTCAGGGAGTAGGTTGTGCATGGTGTGGTCTTATTCCAGGGAGGTGCTAACTGAACTCCATTTTTTCCGAGTTTGTGGTTCACGTTTTGTTGCAAGTCCACTACTCTTGGGGTGGTATGTGCGGAGATCACCACTGAGATTTCCTGGTTTCCTAATGTTTGTTTTTTGGTTGTGAACTCCCACGTTCAGGGAGGGAAAGGGAAGTAGAAAAGACAGCTGTGTGAAAACAACATTTATTTTGCTGTGGTATTTTTTTTTCTTTTTCATTAAGATAATGATTGTGTTTTATTCTCACACTTCTGCAGTGCTGTGTCACTGCTGATTGTGGCAGGCAAATGTTAGCTGACAGTAGTCCAAATGTTTTACACTCATGTTGACTTTCCATGGGATACAAGTGCTTAACTCCATTTGACTCCTTTGTAAATACTGTAATTATTATTCCATATGTATGCAAAGCTGTAGAGGCATTTACTCATCTCTTGTTTAAAGCAACTGTTTTGATCGTTTGGTTATTAAGATTTTATTAAATTGGCCCTTGATTTGGTGAAGCATGAAAGCATGTGCTGAAGTCAAAATTTTATTCCTCTAGGAACATTTATGTCTAAGTGCTCTGTTGAACGGGGATATTGGCTCTGTGATTTGTTTAATCTCTGTGTGCAAGGGAATATGTGAATAAGAGTTGTGAACCAGTTACTGAATGTGAGGAGATGACACAAACGAGCACAGTGAAATGTGTGTGGGAAGCAAATTGATTTTCAGCTTGCTAGAATCATTGAACTAAGCGTTAACTTTTAATCATCCAAATATGCATGAGCGTGTCCTCCAGCAGTAAGTTTAAGAGAGATTTCTTGACAGGGAAATTTGTAAGAATTTGTACTAAGTGACACTCTCATTGCTTTTCTTCCAGGTTTGATATTGGGGACCAAAATTGTGCCATGCACGAATTGGCACATCTCCACTGAAGTCATGAGGGAGATAAGTGGGGCTATAATGCTTAATGAACATATTCACATTTCCTCTCTCTGTCCACACAGCTGGTATTAATGTAGTTGCTTATTAGATCAAGGCAGTGATATAACGTGGCCAGTAGTTGCAGTCCAAGGTTTTGCTGAGTCTCTGAAGCTGAGCACGTATCGGGAGATGTTCTTTGTGCATTTCTGAATAGGAATTTCAGTTGCAAATTTCTGTCCGTGGTTTCCTTCTGTTGTTTTGTTTTTTGGGTTTTTCATTTGTTTGTTTTTCCTCTGAAAAATGTGTTCTCAATTGTTTCTGGATGTTAGTAGCATATACATTTAATTTACTCAGAAATTAGTCAGACAGTGGTAGGAGTACCGTGGCTCTGTTTGTAACAGCCTTTGAACTCCTGCATCCGTCTCTGAATTGAAGCTGCTGTCTGCACTGCCCTCCCAGTGCATGCAGGCTACACCCAACCTGTGCTGTGTGAGCACAAATTCTGTGACAAATCTTGAGATACTGCAAGAAACTGTGGGATTTTTTTACCATGCACCCAGAATCACAACTGAATGTGGAGGTGCAGTGACACCATTTGTAGAAGATCTCAGTGAGGGAGAGTGACCCTCAGCAAGGCTGAATGCTCAGCTGTTAGGGCTTGGTCTGGTACCTGGATGCACCTTCCCAGACTGACACTGGATGGAGAGAAGTAAATTGCATAATCAATGAGATTTACGTTTCCGAGCCATTTAGACCATTATTTGTTGAAGTCGCAAGGTGTCTGTCACCTACTGATTGATTAGAACTAAAATGGGTAACATTCCTCGTGGAGAGGAACCTGGTGTATTTGGCTACTAGCATGCACTATTTTCTCCAGCCATTTTATATCTCTACTTCCATTTATATTGAATTAGCATTGATCTTCTGTTTTCTTACAAATCTTTAAAAAGAATTCTTCCAGAATTTACCTAGAAACCAAATGAACCAACTGGTTTTGGGCAACAGATACACACACACATATATAAAATTATTTCTGTTAGCCAGGTATTTGCATCTGAATGCAGGAAAGCTTCAGAGATTGTGTGATAGGCTCTTTCTGTGGAAGTCACTTGTGCATGGCCTGCGTTGTCTCCTGGTTACTATAAAAGTCTTGATATAGTTGTGGTTTCCAGAGTTACAGATCTGTCAATTCCATTTGCAAATATGTGTGAAATTACTTTGTCATTGGCTTTCCCCCTGCTTTTTCCTGAAGGAAGGAAAAACTCCCCCAACCAGATTCACAAAACCTTCATTATATGTGATAACATTTTCTTTACTGACCCAAGTTATTTCATATTGGTTAGAAGTGCTTATTCCTTGTTTTCACATGCATTTCTTTGAGCTCCTTAAAATTGGCATTGTACTGATTATAGTGCTGTTAAATGATAGCTGATGATAAATATTATCCTTGCGCAGACATTGGGCATCATCATATGTCATGTCTGCAGACCAGTTTTTTGCCTGCACGGCAGATTTTTGTGGCTGTGAGCCAGGAATTTTAATGAAAGAAAACATCAAAGATGCAGAAGAAATGAGAATATTAGTCAAGGAAGATACACAGTGATGCTCTCTGATAACCCCTGGTAATTGACATTAGAACTATGTGGGAGCAACTTAAATAAACATCTGGACACTGAGTTTAGACATTTCCAGTGACAAAGCCCAGACAGATCTTCTGGACTTGCAATAATAAATATTTCAGCGCAGTCCACATGAATCAACTTAGAATTCTGTTTTCAATTATTCTAGTTTTATAAATATATCATAGTTAATTATTCAGGGATAGAATTTCTTTTGAAGATTAAGGAATTTGATGTTTGCTTCATTCACATAAAGTTCCATTTTTTTATTTATATCAAATTTACTTCTGTTTGTACAAAAACAATAGTGCAAGCTTGCCAAGAGCCATTAAAGCAGAATGCAACTGAACTTTCCCTGGGGTGGAAGGGCCCTTTCTGAAAATCCTGGCAGTGCACTGTAATTCATTCTGGCTATGGTAACCACTTAAATTGTGCTGCAAAGAAAATTATAAATAATAATTTTAAAAAATTATTCTAAATATTTTTAAAGAGTCTTTATCTTTTTTACTTTTGTTAACCTGGTAGTGATAAGAATATGGTATCCCATAGAAACAGTGAAGAGATGTTTATATGTACCAAAGTATTTAAGAGGTAGAAATGCAGCTACAAGACTGAATGAAATGCTGGTTGCAGTCCAGATCTGATCCTGATATTACAACTGTGATAAGGGCATGGCTAGTAAAAGCATGCTCAACTTCTGTGCAACTTTTATGTTCCTTAGAAAAGCTTCTATTGTGGGCTATAATTGCAAAATCACTTATTTCAGAAAGAGCAAATCATGTCTGTGAGTTTGCAGACTTATTTACACCTTGCACTAATATGACTGCATTCATGCTTATTTTATTATTGTTGTTGTTATTATTATTATTATTTTGAGACTATCTGTATCTTTGTTACCAAGGGCCCTGGACAAACTGACAGATTCTTTTGAAAAGTATTAATTTAGTAATCTTCATTGCCACTTTCAGTTTAATTTATGCTTCCTCACAGCCCAGGCTGTCAACATTGGTACATGTTCCTACAGTTTACTATCTTGTCTGTCCCTGGCTGGGGCACTAGTGTAAGCTGGCTGCTAGAGTTGAACCACTTGATTGAATTATGCTATACCAATAGGTTAAGAAAGTTTTAGGGAATTGCTGTGTTAGCCTGACCTAGATCTCATTATCCCTTTCAGAGGTGAAAGAGGCAGAATTGTATTCGAGTACAATTCAGAAAGTGCCTTTGATGCCAGCTGTCAGAATTGTTGCATCCTGAATCAGGCTTGGGTTTAAATGGCAGCTCAGGTTAGAAGAGACCTCAGGAGGGCTCTTGGCCAACCTCCCAACGCAGCTATGAGGCCAGCTGAGGTTGCTCCAATGTTAATCCAGTCTGATATTGAAAACCTCTAAGGATGGAGACTACACAACCTCCCAGGGCAACCTCTTCCTATGTATGACTGTCCTCCTAGGGTGGAGGGAAGTTTTTCTTTAAACCCAGTCTGAACCTCTCTTATTTTAGCTCATGCTTGGCTCTGTCGTTTAATGACCTCCTTGTAGGTACTGGAGGGCTGCTGTTCAATCCCCTTGAAATCTTCTCCAGGCTGAACAGGTACACCACTGCTTTATGCAGCTTGCTCTTCACCAAGACCCCAAGGCCTTTTTAGCTGGGCTTCTCCCCAGCTTGTTGTCATTTCTGGGCAAATTGCAGGCATGCATATTAGGAAGCTGCAGGCTGACAAGTGTATTGTATTATTTAATTCTGTCACAGCTTGTCCAGATCAATAAAATATATTTTCTGCTTTCATGTTTTGGGGAAAAGAAAAAGTAACCTAGTCTGGTTATTCTGATCTGAGCCTATCTAAAACGTCAACGTTAATTAAAAAAAGGCAATTTGTGCTTTGTAACCCTTTCTGTGTACTATAAAAATGATGGATAAGGAAGCACAGTGCAAGCTATAAATCAGCCTGGAGTCTGATAATCTAATAAAGCATCTCTTTGGAAGTTTCACCTCTTGCTCATTGATCTATAGCTTGGTAATTAATTTCCCCTAGTTTTAACCTTGTATTTATTAGAATGCCTAATTCCTTATTGCTAAAACTATGCACTGGAAATTTGTAGTGTTAGTTCAGAGAGTCTATTATATTCATTGTTATAGGAACACAGAGGAGGAAGACAAATTATTTAGAGGTTTGTTACTCAGAGAGATGTATTTGAGGAAAGACAGGGAATAAAGCTGAATGGATGAAGGTGAGAGGACAATCTAGGTTGTGACTATTAAACAAAAGCTCTTGTAAGAGAGGTATTACCTGTTGAATGATCCCCTGTGGGTAAGTGTTAGGTTCTCATCTGCAGGTGCTTAAAACTCCACTGGACAAAGTGCTGACACAGAGAACAGCTCTGTGCTGACCAGGTAAAGGGGAAATGAGGTTGTGCGGCTGTTACTCTGTGTGCTGCCCCGTGACATAGCTTCTGCATACCCCTCTCTTACAGGACAGCCACTATTTTCAGTTCTATTTGTGATTAAAACCTGGGGGTCTGCCTTAGCGACCTTAGCTCCCATGGAATTTAATGGAATTTGCTCATCAGGTCTTGAATCTGAGATACATTGACAGTTCTGGTTACCTCTTCCAGTTTTGTTTTCTGATCTTGCTGAAAGGATGGGGCATTCTGACTAATTGCCTTTCTTATAAGCCCTGTGCCCTGTTCCAACACTCATTACTTTTTCCCAAGAATGAAAAATGCTGATAAGAAAACCTTAATAAAGCTATCTTATTTGTAGCAGATGTAAATTCTCTTTATGCATTCTTTTTGTGCTTTGTGTAAAGACAAAAGACCTCGAGCTGTGTGTCTTGACTCAAACTGCCGTGTAGTGGAGAGGAAGGGAACTTTAAAGGTTTGTAGTTAGTGGCTGTTGAGACATATGTACAATTGAAATGTTAAGTCATTACTCTATTTGAGTATTTTTATTTTCTAAATTATTATTAAGTTTTATAGAGATCCAAAGATACCAAGCCTTTAAGTACATACATTACAAACTGACTTTTGTACTTATGTGCCATGTACCTACATTATATGCAGAGAAAGTTTAAAAAAGAAAAAAAAAGATTTAGAAAACAGTTAATCAAGTAAATATTTCATTAGATGGTGAAGCTACATTTTGCCACTATGTAAGTAGTATTTTGTTTAAAAAAAAAAAAAAGACAAAAACCTCAAAACCACCACCCCATTACCCCCAAAAGCAAACCCCAACAAACAACAATCAATCCAGCAAACAGCAAGCACCTATTGTTACTGCAATACCAGAATCCTCCTGCAAAACAGAGTACAGGTCAGGTATATTAGCCAGATGTTCAGAGGAGCTCTGTTCTGTCTTACAAGTAGTTGCTCAGGGCTTTCAGTTGTTTGCCTTTTAGCATAAAGGGAATCAGCAAAGCACCATTTCAGATTTCACCCATTATACCTGTCTTACAAGGTTATCATACTCTTGTTGCACAGAAAAGGGGCACTGCCTCTTGTATTATGCTAGAGAGATCAGAGTGTGCTTTTGCTGGTGGGCTTGGGATCTGTGGGAAGCTGCTACCTGAACTGTACATTTCCTACCTTTTAAAGCAGGGAGATGAGAGATGAAGCTTTATAGGTCTGGAGAGAGCAGCAGTTTGTTTCTCAGCCTGTGTCACATCTGTCTAACCTGTGTATGTGGTCAGTAATTCTCTGCCACAGATTAGGAGGCAAGTGATTCAGAGAACTTGGTGTGCTCTCTCTCGAATGTGGGTGTGTAAGAAAGGATAGCTCCAAAATACTTGGAGGCTCTAAGATTGGGTGATGTAGAGATCAGGATGAAAAACTAGAACACCTTTTCCAGTCATCTGCCAGGAATGGGAGCATGACACTCATCCTTAAGCCTACGCTTAATTTTATGTTCCTTGCTAAATTGATGTCTAAGTAAATAGCCTTACTGGTGGGAGTAGAGGAGACCTGAGAGTCAGATTACACTTTATCATGGTACTTGATATGAAATTCATGCTTTGTTGCTTAGACACTGCAGTGAGATGGATGTTTGTGGTAGTAATATAAGAGGATATTTGCAGGAGTGGTATATGTCATAGGGCTGCCTGGATCAGATCACATTTAAATACATTGCACATGGGCTTTGATCAAGGACCACCTGGCGGTATCTAGCCAGTGGAGAACCAGGAGATTTACTGAAGGACAAACTCTCTACTTTACAGCCCGCCAAGGCAGCAGAAAATGTTTTTCCAGGTTGTGGTTTTACTATTAGTAGTATTGGTACTGTATAATACAGGATCACCCAGCAGTACTAACTCAACTAGGACATCATGTTGATATGATGCATCTTACTCCTCTCTATTTAGCCGGCGCAGCCAGTGTAAAGGTTATGCTGACTTTTTTATGCCGAGTAGGTAAGGACCGGCAACACCTGATCCAGCACACAGCCAGCAGGAGAAAGGTGTTTTTCAGAACAGCTGGAACAAATGTGAAACTCATGGGGTCAATCTGAACCAGCATAGCCATTTGTTTCACCTGCCCAGTAGTGCTTGCTTTGTGGTTGGGATTGTATGCTTAAAACCAGGGTTGCTGTCTAATTGAGCTATGACCTCAGTAAAATCCCAGTTTGTGCTTCTGGTTGGAGAGTTGGTGTCCCCCGGTCCTTTCCCTGTTCCCTGCTGCAGAGCTGAGCTGTGCCAGGCAAGGCATTTTGTGGGTTTTGTTGCTGTGCCAACGCTTCAAGGCTGCCATAGTAATTTTAAACCCTAAGGTAGAGATAAATTAATTTCTTTTTTTTGTACCCCCCACAAAAATGGCCTTATTTAAACTTGCTTTAAGGTTTGAACATTGTAACTAGTTTTTTTAATATGATTAGCTCCTGCGTTCATTCCTGGTGTAACGCCATTAGAGACATTGTCGTGGCACAGGGCAGCACCCCAGAAAGTTGGCTCGCTTGTCAGGGCACTGGAGGCAATACAGCCTCATTAGCACTGAACTCTCCCTGGGTTAATGAAGCCCTGCAAATGAACAGTGTTGTGCTAGGTAGTGTACCCTCGTGTCAGTACAATAACCAACGAAGATAAATTTTGAATATTATTTAAGAGGGGTTTCAAGTGTCTTTTGATATTTCTACTGAAAAATAGAGGTGTATGCAACCCTGCCTGATAATGCTTCTGTTTCCATTGCTTGAAGAATATAGCTGGCCTCTTTGCAATTTCTGGGTAACACTTTTAACACCAATATTAAATAATTTTTCTGTGGATTTATGGTGTTCTGTCAAGCTAGGCCATCTGACATAATCATCTAATTAAATATCTAGTTCTTTCGTGATACTTTAATTAAATATCAGACCTTCAGGAGCTTAAGAAGGGAAATGCAGAAAGCAGGAGTAACTCCCTGCAAGTCACCCTCTGAGCCAGGGCCTGGGGCTCTGGGGAAAACCCTGTCCCTGAGTACTGGCCTGGGAATTTTGCTTGTGAGGGGGCAGATGAAACCCAGGGTGACAGAACCCTGGATGGTGGCTGAGCTGCAGCACAGCTGGGGGGCTGCTCAGGCAGGGAGGAGCAGGCCTCATGGCTGCTGTGTGCCAGGGGCTGAGGTGAGTGACTCCTGGGCTCTGTGGGTGCACGGGGGACAGGCCCTGTGGGACCTTGGCCTTGTGAGACACCCGGGGGGGCGGTGGCCACAGTGGTTGCATGGCAAAGCAGGATGGTGTGGCTTCCCCTGAGTTGCAGGAAAAGTTCAGCGAGAGCTGAGGAAAAAACTTTAAATGGGCCATAGCCTGAAGATATTATACTCTCCCTGGCTGACAGCCTTGGTCTGGAGACCAGCCAGGGAGGACGAGAATGGGGCCCTTGGGGTCCAAAGATATTAACAAAATAAATAACTCCGACCGCAGTACCCCCTTCCACTCCCCTCAGCGCATTCCGTGGAGGAGCCGGCAGCACCCTTCCTCTCCCGCTGCCTCCTGAGGTAAATCAGACGCACCACGTCTGCTTCGTATTATTAAAAGAGGGAAATGGAAAAAAAAACCCAATGTAAACACTCTTACAATTGCTGCGGAAACGGAATATAACCAGGTTATTCGAAGGGAAAAAATTAAGACCTCCATATATGCCAAGTTTTCTTTCACATCTGTTAATGTAAGGGGATGATTTTAAAAAAAGAGAAGTCATGGTTTAGGGCCTGGTTCAGCAAAGCCTGTAAATGTCTTTCACAAAAACAGACTTAAATCTATCCCTTTTCAATGAAGCCCTCACACATGCTGGTGCTCACAGAAATAAAACATGTTTTCCAGAGCTGTGCTGCAGGAGGAGAGCCAGCCTCCATGGCGGGAACGGAGGTCGGCAGACTGTGTCCTGCGAAGCTGTGAGGGCACCTCAGTCTGCCTTCAGCCAAGAAATTATTACTGTTGTAGTTGTCAGTGTTGTGTCGCTATTATCCTGTCAGCATTATATGGTAAGAAGAAATGAGCAGTGTTTTAAAACAAAACAAAAGAGCAGAAAATGTAACTTTTTTTTTTTTTTTTTGCTATTATTACAGTGGTGTTGTTTTATTATTATGTTATTACATTACTCTTACATAATCCACAACATCACATTTCTGAATTCAGCACAGTCATTTTAACATCACATAGTTAGCCTTTGACCTCAGAAAAATCTTTATTTTAGTTTAGCATGCACACAGTTTTAAACCTAAAATATTTTAAGACAAGTCTTGTTCAAGTCCTGTTGTGCTTGCTCAAGTGAATGCAATTTCATGGCATACTTTATAGAGTCGTGATCTGCTTCTTACTGAAATGCTCATTTCAGTAAGAAGTCAAGAAACTATTTTGTTTTTTTTTTTTCTTTTCTTACTGAAATGCTGATTTCAGTAAGAAATTAAAAAAAAAAACAAAATAGTTAGATCAAACTGCTATGTTCAGATTTCTTGGTTGTTGTTTTAAAATTATTAACCCATAAGAAAAACAGTGCTGTCATTACTCATTATTTTATGGACAATGTTTTAAAAATTTTAAAATACTGAATAGGTTTGGGCTGGGTTTTTTTTTTTTTTTTTTTTTTTTTTTTTTNTTTTTTTTTTTTTTAAACACTCCATCACCCAGATCTGTCATATGTGTAATTTTTGGATTCATTTGTGTAAGGTGATTTTCTATATCTGAACTCTGGAAACATCAAGTCTAGAGGTAAAATCTTTTCTGAATTCTGTCAATTAAAAAGAATTCAATGCTTCCTATGTTTACAAATAAATAAAGTAGTCTGCCAATCCCTCTGATTTTCTGTTTGGAAGCTGGCTTAATTTTTACTGTTTGGAATTGTAAATATTGAAAATAACTAGAGCAGAGGATGAAAGCATGTTTTGTGCCTGCTCAAATAAACTCTCAGGATATTTAGATTTTCTAAGTAGTCTTTTAATTTTACACAATGAGCTATTTTTATCTAACGATCGCTTTCTTAAGTCATGTAGTTTTTTTCTAGTAGGAGGTTTTTTGTAAACTTCCTTTGTCAGTAGAGTAATAATTAAAATGTAAATAAATGAATACTCAGTAACTAGAAATCCTTGCACATTTTCTCTGACGCAGAACAAAATCATTTAATTAACAGACTATAGAAAGTAGTCTTTAATATGTTATTAAACTGTTAAAGCTCTAAATTTTAAGATACAAGGCCATTATAAAATTATGATGCAATCCTCCTTTCTAAAATCTTCAAATGTATGTATTTTATAAGTAAGTTTACATAAATATGTGGCATTTGGAAGCATTTGGACAAAATGCATTAATTTCATCTTTCACGAGCTTTTGTACATCTTGCCTTGCAGAGTACTTAGGGAGCATGTGTATTTTCGAAGATATCTGTGACATCTGTTCTTAATATTCTAACATCTTTCTTCCGTGTATGTTTGATAGACAACATACTTTTGGCAGTCTTTGTTATTAGAATTGCCAAAATGTTGATATTAATTTGAGTGCCTTGGTTTTCAATGAGTGCAAGCCAGAATGAGCCTTTTCAGACTCATGTTTGGAACCAAGTTATTTCTAGAAAGCCAAATGTTTCAACATTCTTTTTAGGTAATCAGAAATAGATTTATAATAGAATAAGGAAACAATTTCTGTTCAGGAACAGTTGTTCAAATATATCTGCTCTGTCATCTTTATTTCTGATCTGTGTATTTTTAAATATAACACCATGTTAGAACTTCATCCAAGTACCAGGCCGTGAGATTTTGCTTTGCTAGATATTAACCATCCCAAACAGCCATTTAAAGTGCATTGATATCAGCGTATAAATGACATTTCATTAAAAGATTTTTTGAGAATTAGATGTTCCAGTGTTGAGCCTTGTGCTGTGTGGTTTTTAGAAGTCGAAGCATTGAGTGAAAGCCACAGCCATCAGTTAAGTGCCAGGACTTCTTATATACCTCTTCTTATATGTGAGAACTCCACTCTTTCAGAGTCATGCAAAGTCCAGATGGCATCAGAAAGTAAAAAGAGGGCCAGTAAGGAGGTAACTACAGGTAGTCTGGATTTGCAGTCTTGTTCCTGACAGGAGAAAAGGTTCCTAGGTATTTATTTTCAGAAGTTAGGTGACTGTCATTTCTTTGAAATCATGCCTCCAATGATTAGGCAACTGTTGAGTTCAGCTGAAATTAAATCCTTTCATTGCAGAGCGCCTATTCCCTTCAAGTCGATTTCTTGTATCTGAAAGAATTCATTAGCCCCAGGCCTGTAAAGTATTCTGTATTGGTGTAAGCTTATCTCTTCTGGGGAAGCTGTTATCCAGATTAGCAAGCCTTGGGGAGAGGAAGAACATGGCCTGGGTTTCCAAACTATCTGACATAGGAAAGGGAAGGATTAGGTTCCAGTCACTCTTGGAAGGATTATTGTGATGGACAAGCTATATAACCCGTCTTTGCCCATTACCGAAAGAAAGATGAGGCTGCAACTACTTTTTCTGAGGAGGCCAGTGTGAACAATAAGAATGTATACTGGATCAGGCACAAGCCTATGACTGCATGAATCCTGATGTACCCCAGTGTGAAAAGTAAGTGCTGAGTTGCGTAGCCCTCCCAAGACGGTGCCATGTCAAAATGCATGTGGAAGCTAAGTTTTAGTTACCAAGAAAACTTCAAGGTGATAACTGGAGCATAGATGGAAATGAGGTACTTTCAGTTAGAGAAAAATCGGAAGAGAGTTTTCAACACTGTGCTGCAGATTTTAGTTTATATATGATACTCAAAGCAGACGTAAGTTGGAGGCGAGTGTGTGTCAGCTTTATCCATTGGACCTCAGGTAAAAAAGCTGAGGTTTAGCCCTGTGTGACCAAGCATGACTACTGGGGATATTTTATATGTCAGATATGAGAGCTAAAGATCTTTTCTTATGTTTATATCAATTTTAGAATCTCCAGGAAAAAATGCGAAAAGCCCATGCAGACATTGAAATGCAAGGTAAGAGGGGCATTTCACAACAACTTCGTCACAAAAAAAAATCTTTCAATGTGATATTTAATTTTGACTGTAGATGTTTCTTGTATTACAAAAAGAAAATTAATTTAGCTGCTTTATTGATAGTGTTGCCCTATGTTACTAATGTTTACTAGCCAAATTAGTTTTTATTTATAATCCTGTAAATTCACATCACTGAAATGTAACTTCACTGGGAGAAATTCCCCCAGAAGCAGAGAAACACAAATCCACTCACAATCATTATCACCAAATATCACTCATTCCAGCTCTATGAGAATTTTCTGTTGTTTCTGCCTCCCCCCAAACTGAGATACACGAACCTTTCCTGTTAACTTTGTAAAATTAAATCCTTAGACATGAGAGCTGTATTAATGGATATTGTTCTGTAGCTGTAAGGATGGCTATGAGTTCTTCTCTGTTCAACATGGGGGGAAAGTATGCTTTACAAGGCATGAGATACCAGCACACTTTTTTTTCTTGAGCTGCCTGAATAGTGTAACTGCCACATGTCATCATGACAGCAGACACACAGATCAGAAAGTGTCTCCCAATTGTTATTTTGAGTACTATTTTCTTAGTGGTGATATTTTTATTCTTGCAATAGTTTAGCTAAATTATCCATTTCTTACAGGAAACAAATGATAACAAAAGGTAAGTTTTCAATATCGCTTGTGCAGCATGGTTTCCTAAATCTGGTAATTTGTACTGTGTGGATTTTGGCATCAGCTGCCACAATTTGAGAGTTTTATGTGCAGTCAATATGAACTAGGCATGTGCCTTGATATACCTAATGCTATGTATCAATTTGGGCATTCAGACTTTTGGAACTCTAAGAACAAGTCTGCAACGCTTACGTAAGGGATACAGCCATCTCCTGAATGTCCCTTGTATTTCCTCTTAAACTTTCTCTATAACGTCTCTGTTTACTCCCTAGCCATAAATGAAGGAAGTGACTATTGATACAAGATAACTAATAAATAAATATGCAAGCATGCATAAAATATGGCTGAAAACTAAGATGGCAAACGATTAATAAGGGCCAAGTCTTTGCTCCCTTTGCCAAGATGTGCAATTTTGCTTTCTCTCAGTAGATGTCAGCAACACTACAAACTTGCTGTTTACCGCTTCAAGAGTCCTGTTTACAATTTCAATTAGTTTTCCAATTTCAGTTTTGCAAAGAAATAGCCCATCTAAACCAGTGGAATCTACTGGCCTCTGAGACGGATTAGAGGTTGCTATTCAACATCTTAGAATAATATTGTATTCTCAGTAATGCAGAACTCATACAGAACTTAGTAGAAGGGGCTTATTGCTACATTTTTAGAATTTTCTGAACATTTACCTCACATTTACCCTCCAGGCAAACATGAAGTAATATAAGATGTCTAATATTTTGCTTTTTTCTGTAAAGTAAATCAAAACCGTGGGAATGTTTTCATATAATTTGATTTACTCCTGTCTCCTACAATACATCTTCAACTCTGTTCAGTTAACTCTCTGCCTGCTACAAGAAAGAGGCACAATCGTATTCTGACTAAACTCTATGGTAAGTGTTCTGTTGCCTCTGCTGGGAGTTGTGTTAGCCCCAGAGGAGTTCACAACCACAAAGGAAGGATGTGGAAGGAAGTGTCTTACTAGAATTATTTTTGCGTGTGTCTATGGCAGGGAGAAAAAGGATTGTTTATTTCTGTGTGTAAAGAGCGTTCATTTTGCTGTGTATTATAAAATAAACAGAAATATTTCAAAATCATAATGGACACAAAATGGGGGTCAGAGACTAAATATTCCAGCATTTATTTGGTTAGAAATGAAGACATTTCATTATCTTCTGATTCTCACAGGAGGGTCTTTTCCTTCATCTGATCTCCACAACAGGAATCTACAATTTTTTGAGATATATTGGGTACTGGTGAAGTGTGGCAGATTTACACTTTTGGAAGTTAAGATCATACCCTCAGAAACAGGATCAGCCTGGAAAGCAGCAGCAAGCATCTCTCCACGTGCCTGTCACCATGTCATTGGCAAGAGCACCAAAATTAGCAGCACTAAGAATTAGAGGCCTGTTCAGCTACAGGCAGTGCTGGGGACATTTTGTGTGGTCTTCACTTGTCTGTAGGGAAATGGGCTGTGACTGTTTTATTTTGGCTGCAGAGTGTGCCTATGTATGCTGCTCCTGAGCCAAATTATTCTAACCAGAGATGCAGCCACAAAAAACAATTTGGAGGGTTATCAGGTGGAGTAATTTCAACTTCTAGCTAAGAGAGACAAAGAACTGTGCTCCCCAGCCTATTCTGGCTTATTGATAACAACACTGAGCAAGTATGCCACTGCTGGCAAAATCATACTTTGTTTTCCATGTCCTTCTTGGAACGATGTCATTTCCCGTATCACGAGCAACATGACAATGTGTTGCCTTCAAGCCATAGGTTGGGAGCCAACACATCATAGTATTCCCTTTAGGTTCTTGTTCCCTAAATTCTCTATCCCTTTTGGTGTCCTGTCCTTCAGCATCCTATCCTGCCCCACTCTCTGTTCCTATTCTTATCAAGTGGTCTTTGATCCTTTTCTGCTTGTCAGTTGTCCCATTCTGTATCAATCCTTTTCTCAGCTGCACTTTTTTTCATAAACCCACAGGGGTGGGCTGGGAGATGCTCCCTGGCAAGCAAGCACCGCCAAAGGATTAATTAGCAGTTCTAGGGATGGGTCCAATACACGGGGGGAGCCAGTGGAGTTTGATCTCCCCACAAGGGCCCATCGATGTCTGGGTCTCAGCCTGGGTAGATGGAGCAGACAAGGAGAAGCAGTTTGCCAAACTGAGTATGGGGTATGCAGCTCCATGGTGATGAGGCAACAGCAACACAGAGCAAATTTTACTTAGAGGCATGTTAGCAGCCATTTGGGAACTAAACAAATGACCCCAGTGTAATCCTATTCTGCTGCCTCCATTGTTCTGAGCTCCTTTCTTACTTGCATAGCCAGCAGGAGGAAGCTGGTGGCTTTGGCTCTCTGACTTCTTCTTTGGCTCTCCTTGCTGAATGGTCTATTTCTGCCCCTGTTGTTCAGCTGTTGAGCAAGTCTGTTCCTTAGGCTTTGGCTTGCTCTGCAGGGCATGAATTAGGAAATGCTGAATTGCCGCTGCGGAACATTAGACTTAGAGGGTCAGACTTTGCCACTTCATCTCAGACTGAAAATGGAAGGACATGGAAAGATCATGTCCATTGTCTGCCTGAATGTGTTGGGGAAGGTGTCTTCCCAGCCCTTTCTAGGGTTAGGTGTATTGCTAATAATGTTCTAAATTTACATCTGAGAATATCAGAGGTTCATGAGCACATTTGTGTCAAGTTAGGCAAGACTTGCCTCTATGTTATAGGAGTTGAAGTCAAGGTGGGAAATTAATATGAGTTAGCTCAGAATTTACAGGAAGACTCTAGCAATTCAGAATTTGATGGAAAAGCAACAGGAAATCTCCCCATCTTCAGGGTTGGACATAATGACGAGCCACAAGTACTAAAAAGTGTAGTGCCAAACACCATGTTAGGTTTCATTGTCTTCATATAGGTCTCCTGTGTAGCTTCTGAAAGATGAACTTTTGTTATGAGATTGGGCATACAGTACACGGTTAGGTAATTTAGGATGGTAAGTAGTTGGTCCTAAAATCACAGTAAGAGTAAAAACAGAATGTTCCCAACTTCATACATACTACAGTATGAAAGAAGAGATGTCTAACTTAGTTGAACTTTGTGCTTGTGGCAGCATTTTCAGTTACTGCACTGGTGAACTGGTTTAGTTGAAAAGGGAAGTGGTGGCAGGTCCGAGTTTTCCTTTAAATATGACTTCACTGGAAGAGCTGGCATAAGTTTTTATTGATACTAACAATATTGAGTATAGCTTCAAAGCAAGGTTTGACTGTTATACAGTTGCATATCTAAATATGAAAAATAACTCCATGAGTCCTTCTGCATGTGTACTATTTCCTGAAACTGATTTTCACGCCTAATGTACATCAACAATAATGGACCAATCCAGCCAAAATTTGCTTCCACAGCTGCTGGCCTTAGGAAGTTCCCTGGGCCTCCTGTGTTCTGCAGCTGTGGAGGCTATTCCCTGCTCTGAATGAAAGAATCTCCCCTCTCCTGTGACTGCTAATGCTGAATGAGACATCCTGTAACACCCTTTTCAGAGGGGCAGAGCTGACAGCTGAAGGCCATCCTTGGCATTTTTGTCTTTGTAGATAATGACAGAACCATGAGCATAACCATGAGCAAGGAACCCCTTGGGTCCTAAAATAGGAGAGGAGGTTTCTGGGGAATTATTATAAAGGTTCATTGCCCAAAGGTCTTGGTGCTGGTTCTCCTCCTCTCTAAGGAGGAGAGATATTAAGCAGAGGTTTTAAGAAAAAATAATCTGGCATATAAGAGTATTGCAACATCTTAGGCGAGAGCAGAGAGCACGTTTCTCCACATACACCAAGAGTAAGCCCAGGAGAACTGCTGCAAGAAATGTTTGTTACAGAACCGCACAGAACTTGCCTACTCTCAAGTTTTGCTCTGCATTTAGATGTAAAACTGCCTGTTGTAAGTTTCACTTAAATTCCTTAATTTGCACCTTTCAAATGACTTGAAGCCCTCTTACAGTTTTGCAAAGGAAACCTGATGGTTTCAAGTGAGTTTCAGTTTGAGCTCTTAACTTTCTTGTTCAAACCTGAAACTTAAAGTGAAGTTCAGGGGGTGCAAAAACACGTATATGGAAAAATCAAAGGAAAAATTCGTAAAAGCTTGTGCAAACCAAACTTGCAAAATTTCCTACAGCTCAGGCTCTATCCATTTATGCAGATCTTCCTCTTTGCTATGTGGTTGGGAAGGCCAGGGGGTCCTGATGGTGGGAGCAGTACTGCCAAAGAACTATGATGTGTTTCCATGGTCAACTACTGTCTTTCTGGGGATAGCAATTCATCCAAATCTAAACTTGTCTTCAGATTCCTTACATCAGAAAGGCAAGGGCCGTTTAACCTCTGTTGATAATGGATAAATGAAGCTGAAGAATAAAAGCTTTAAAGCTTATTTGAAGCAGGGAAAGGTTTTAGTAACTGAGCTGCAACAAATGGGTAGCTGCAACAAAGAGAGCTAGGTGGTGTGGGAAACCAGATGAATTATGAGGTTTTATCTAATTTCCATCCCTGCAGCACTTCTGCTTGGAAAAGAGAAATTAAGCGTGTCTTGTTATTGCATGAAATAAATAAAACAAACCCAGAATGCTGTGGTGGCTTCTTGATCTGTAAAGCATGCAAAGCTAAAACCACCACATGCAAAAACGATCACAAGAAGAGTGAGTGCAAGCTGAAGGATCGGTGATACTTGTTCTTTGCAATGCACACAGCTCGCAATTCTCAGCACAGCTGACCTCTTGGGAACTGATAGGAAGTCCTGGCTCTGCTTGAGTCAATGGGAATTTTGCTGTGGACTTCAAGGAAGCTGGAACTTCACAGCATAACCCGTGTTGTGCAATGTATTGTTCCTGGCTCTTAAAACCTTGCAAAATCTTATAGGTGGGCAAATAGGCATTTGCAGTGCTCTAGGTCTTCTGTTTAGCAATGGTGGGAAATTAAAGGCAATCCCTTTTCACTACAGCTAGCTAGGCTCCTGCTGGTGACATACTATCTTACCCATGAAAATTAAATACATAAATGTAGAGCTATGAGGACTGAAAGTAGTCTCATGTTGCTTGTTCTGCTTGGTTTTATGTGCAGTCTGTTCCCATTGTCTGTACTGTCATCCTAAACTGCATCAGTGCATACAGGCTTTGGCAGTACTTGGATGAAAGGGTCCTAGTCTTGTTTGGTCTTTAGGCAGTAAGGTCCACACCCTCACTCCCATTGTGATGTGGGCCTCAAGTTGTGATAGTTAATATTCAGTCATGTTACTAAGATAATTTGAAGTACTTTCTGTTAAGTAAACTGGCACCTCTGTTTGTATCATAAGCAACAGAGAAATGCCATGTTCAGCAAGTGAATAGAGATTAATTTTGGGGCCTTGTTTATGGATATCTTTAGAAATGTGCCACCATCCCTAGGGAAGATACAAGGATGTTTTTTTCTTAATATCTTTTTGTAAGCTTTGAATGGGGAGTGCTATAAGGCTGCCAATATTGTTAGAAAAAATTTTTCTCCTGTTCACTCTATTAGTCGAGTTCTTCCTACGAAGTCAGCCAAAACTTTATTTTCATGTTATGTGTAAGATCTGGATGTTTTCAGTAGTTTGTTTGAGGGCAGGGCAGATTCAATTCATTGACCACTTAAAAGCTGTGCATTTGTAATTAAAATGGCTGAGGTTCCTTGTATCTCTTTCCGTTGTCTCTTATCTCTGCAAGGCTTAGGTATGAGATTTAGAGTTGTTTGGAAAACTTTTTCATTTAAGTAAGTCTACCTAAATAAATGTACAGATGAAATGGCAAAAAGCTGGCAATATACTGGTGTGAAGGCTGAGGTATGTATTTCTTCTATAGCACATGGGTAGGGGTCCCAAAGCAGGTCCCTATGTCCTTATATGTGCCAATGTGGGAAGTTAGGACTGAAATAACACCATTAATAGTTTTTTAGAAATTTCTGTTCTTGTGGTGGGAAAGGCATTGCTAAGTTAAAAACAACACTTATTTTAATGAGAGTTTGAAAACCACTTCAGTAAACCACAGTATTCGTAAGGTGACATGCCAGGGTGAATTGACCTTGTAAGATCCACATCAGGAAATATCACACTATTATTTCCTAATATTTTGAACCTTGGCCTTTTACTATAGAAGCTACAAAAAGTTTAACATCTGTAGAGGAAGCAGCTGGGATCTTAGAGGTAGAGACAGCATGCTACACCAGTCAATAAATACCCAAATTAAGATGCCACATCAAGACTTCTCCTTTCAGGAAAACCAAAACAAAGTAAAACGTGAGGTTTATTTCTGCAGTGGCTCATCTGGAGAAACCCTCTAATGATTGTATTATGTTCAAGAATATGACTCCAAATCAGCAGGGTGTAGCTAGTGGTGTAGGATTTGGAGTATTAAGACAGAAAAATAAGCAGGAAGAGAACTGGTTGCCAGGGGTGTGTGAGAATCAGTTGGGGTAGGATTTGCTTTGTCAGTGTTATAACCAGTGTGTGAGTGCTCCTTCTGAAGTCTGCAAAGTGGGCACATAATATATTTGCCCACACACTGTGGGTATAATGCCAGCTGTGGTTGGTTTTTTAAAATTTTATTTATTTTTTAAGTATAGATGAATAGGGGAAATTATATTTAAGATTGTTTTAGTTGGACATATGACACATCAAAAAAAATTCTCAGATTATTTTCCCAGCCTTGCTTTCTGCAAAAGTACAAATAACTTCAGTTGCTTCATAAATCCACAGTGATTACAATGTACTTATTATTATCTATGCAGACACAAAATGACCTCAGCAAAAAAGAAGCCAAAACAATTCCTTGATTTTGGGAAAAAAATTATTCAGCCAAAAATTATTCTGTTCAACCCACAGCCTCCTTTTGGCTGTGACTTTGTCTTATCCTTGAGCAGGAAAGGTATTTTGGCTGAGTTTGAACTCTCTAAAGTGTGTTGGATTTTACAGGTATACTGTCAAATAGAGTTTGTATTGGACATGAGATGTTTCACTTGAGTACATCGAAGTCCTAAGGTTTCCTGTAAAATTTGTCTTTGTGGTTTTCAATATATGAATAGTCATTTAAGTTGTATTATTACACTATTTCAAATAATGTAGAAGTTAAAGGGAAGAAATACTTTTTGTGCTGTGTAAGAAGGATGTGGGACCAAGTTCACTTCAGCAGAGAGCTGAGTGAATTGTTGAGAAACATGATAAAATATAGGATTGTATGGTTTTCTGGAGTTTTGTGCGGGTGAATGACTAGAGTAAAGAAATAGGTTCAATTAATTTCTAAGGGATATTTCCTATTTATTGATGAAGTTCTGTTCAACACCATGGATGATATGATTGGATATTATTAAATTAATTAGCTGTATTAGGTGTTTTACCCAATCATGTTTTACAAGGAAAATCCTATTATCAGACCAGATACTAATTTGCTGAAGAACCAACAGTAGCCATTTCTTATAAGGTCAGGTATAGGCCCTTTTTAATTTTGGAAATTGGCAGTTTAAGAATATCTTGTGTTGGGTAATTGTGTTCAATAGACATGGGCATACCTGTATTTCATGAACTGAACAAATCCCTCTCATACAGCATTCTTACTTTTGATTTTTGCATATCCTATGGCAACAAATTTTTTCTTTGGTTTGTTTGCTGTCATTTTATGTGGTACTCCTACTTTATTCTTTTATTGTGAAAAATTACTAGTCGTTCCCTGCTCAACCATATTTCCTTAAAGTTACCTCTTTTCAACTAAAATGGTATTATGTTTCCCACTGTGTAGAAGGTTTTTCATTCTTTTTAGTAAAGATCTCAACCAAACAAATGATCTAGAGTTAGAAATTATCAAGCAATATCTATGCAATTCACTCTGTCTTCCAATCCATTGGCAGGAAATTAATGAGGAAGAAAAATTTGTTTAAAAATATTCTTCAATACTAGATACACTTCAGGGTCTGAATCTTTGTGCCACTCCATACTCCCTCCTGTAGTGGATTTAATGTACTTTTGAGGCTTGAGAACAAGTGTTAAAGTATAATTAAAGATGGAGGTTTTTGCTTTAAAAAAAGAAAAAAGTGACAGCGTGTGAGATGTACTTGACTAAGTTAGATCGTAGCTCACTAAAAGGGTATTTAAACCAAAACCAATAGCTTATCTAGAAAAAGTGTGTCTCTTCTAGATGTTTTGCAGCAAAACATTTGCTGGAGAGCAACAGGGGGTTCCTAGTGTTAGACTATAGGAGGCTGGGAATTTGTTCAGGCACTGCGAGTGAGGAACTGCCCGAAGGAGAGGGGAAGTACTGGGCAAGAAGGAAGGTTGCAAATGAAGTTCTTTGATCAGTTTGGGGGATGAATGTGTTTTATGCTTTTATTAATGACTTTGGCATAAAAATATAGATAATTTTAATGAAATTTGATGATGATATACAGTTGGGACCCGTTGCTAACATAGGAAGGACAGGAATATCTTAAAGGAAGAAATGGACAACCTCTAGGTATGGAGTAGTAGGAACAGGCTGAAAGTTAATGGAATGAAGTGCAAGGTCAGGCACTTTGGGATCACTGACAATTTTTGAAATAAGCTGGAAACTCACTGTTTGGAAACCATAGAGGAAGGGACAGACATGAATGCATTAAGTGATCACAGGATTGCTAGTAGTCAGCAATATATTCCAGGCACAAAAGGGCAAATGATTTGACATTGACCAAGTCTTCCCTGTTGAAATAAGGAAGTAATTGTGTCTGATGAGGAATGATAAAGCTGTATCTGAATTTCACGTGCAGCTCCTAGTTGAAAAAAGGGAAACTCAAGCTGCTGCAAATCCACAGAAGAGTTACTGGGATCATGGGAATTATAATCTTATCTGTAAGAAGAAATGAAAATGGCAATGGTTTATTTAGCCTAGCAAAATGAAATCTGAGATGTGACTTATACATATATCCATGGGAGAAAATACCAGAAAAGCAGTGCTATTTGAAAGACAACAATTAAATACAAACAAATGGATATACATTGACCTTGTGGAAATTTGAGCTGTAGTTTAGGTTTCTGACTAACAGAAGAGCTGGATTCAGGAACAAGCGTAGTGGGATGGAATAAGGAAAAATAACTAGTTTTACTGCAGAGCTGTATGGGTTTATTAGAGGAAAAGTGCAGTGCGCTTTCCTGTGGATGAAGCTGATGGCATGACCCAGAAGTCTTATGGAGGACCTTCACAATTTCTTTCTTGATCCTAAGTTACTCCCCTTTGGTTAGTGCTTGGGTGGAAGTGTTTTGTGGGGTGTGTAGAAATTGTGTGAGACTTTTTTTTTGTTTCAGCGGTTAAACTTAAGAATTGGTAATGCCTTAAAATATTATCACTGTAGTAGATCAAACCTTGATGCTTTATGCAAAACTATCCTTTCTAGTAGGCTAGAAAATTAAACAAATCCTTATGGTATTGGAAGTAAAGGTGTTAAAGCTACACGAAAGGCCATCTTTCATTACCCCTCTGATAGACTAGCAAATCAGTGTACAGACCTAGAAGCTGCTCCACTGTGCCAACGTTTATTCCAAATTTCATGCATTTGCAAATTTTCACATGCTCTGTTATAATTTATATTTTAACATTCATGCTTCACCAATGCGTATGATATGGCACACTTACTCCACTTAATGCATTTAGATGGACAGGCATTTTTACTTCTCAATCAAGAAAATATTTCATGTTCCCAGTTTTACTTGTGTTTATAACTTGCTTGAAAATACCTTTGCTGAAGTCCCTTCTTAGCCACTTCCATCTCTGAGCACGTAAGGAAGGAAGGTGTCATGAAACCAGAATAATTTTCTTCTCAATAGAAATCACTCTCTTAACTTATAGCCAAAAGCTTGTTGATAAAATTGTCAACATATTCATGGCCTAATCAGAATAACATGGTTTTCAAAGAAAAATCTTTCGTAAGTATTTCCCGTTCATAACAATAGAATGCAGCAGTGTATGAAAATAAATATGCTGCGTGGAAGTTTATATAGACGTCAATCAGTGTTTTATGTTCTCTGGTGAAGTTAAGTTGTACTTTTGAAATCCTCTAAAAGCCGCTGTAATACTTCTTTTTCAGAAGAAAAACAATTGTCCTGCTGGCAGGATGAAGCCCATGACAGCTTTTCTCCTTAATTTTTCTCCTTTTGATGTGCCACGTCATCATAGGTTCATATATGTAAGAATTTTAAACCCCAGCAATGCCAAAACTCCTCCTCTTCTTTTAACCAGATGTTTCATTTTAGAAACATCTTTTTCAATGAAAGTAAAGTAGATTCAAACTTTTGAAAAGTGGATTAGCATAAAATAAATATCCCAGAATAGTTGCAATTGAAATTTAAGTTCTTCTGACTGAAACAAAAAATGACACCAAAGGGACTTTTCAATGATTATTTGCGTGCTAATTGGCTAAAATTCTTTTTTTCACATGCTAACGTTTGCGCAGCTGTCTTTGTAATATATCTCAAAAAAATTAAGATTCATTACTTAAGAGATATTTCTGTGCTCCTCGTGGTTTTAGGAGAACTTCTCTTGAAAGAAGGGCTTTTGTTTGGGGCACTTGCTCTGCTCATTACTCACAGGAAGGATGATGATGTTTTTCTCAATGTTAAGTCTCAAAAAAAAAATCATAGAACTCACAAGCTTAAAGTTTGCCTGCTGGTTTGGCACAGGAACAGTTTTGTATGTGAAGCTTTTATTTTGTATGTCGTCTGCAACTGGGACAATTACTGAACTGTGAAAAACAGGTATATATATTGGTGCACCGTATCTCAGGTAAACATGAGTAACACAGTTGATCAATTCTTCCAAATTAAATGTAGAAATATTGCTCTTTTATTTATGCATTCCTAATCTATATACAGTGCAAGTTAATGCATTCTAACATTTCCACACAGTTCTCTTCTAATATCCTAATTTGGCTGCATGTTTTACAAATAATCTGACATGCGTGCAACTATCTTGAAGCTTTTGGTATATAAGTCAGTTAACATTTCCTTAGTGAATAGTTAAAGAGACTCTTTTCTTAAGGTCATCTAAATAAGAACATAAGAAATGCCTTACTACATCAGAGGAGTGGCTCCACCCATTGCAACAGGAGATGCTCTATAGAGAGTGCACCTGAGCTTAGCCACTTGCTGTGGTCCATTCTCCTTAGACTTCCCAGCACCTGCAGTTGTTACACAGAGGTATCAGGGTGTACAGTCCACCAATAATCATTGTATGTTATCTACTTACGGAACTAACATCCATGAACTTGTGTAATACCTTTCTGAACCTGCTGGTACGCTTTGTCATTGCCACCTTCTGTGGCAGCAATGTCAGAAAGCATTCTGCCTACTCTGTAAAGAAGTACTTTATCTGTTTTGTGTTACATGTTCATTCAGTGCCACCTAATAGCTTGAAAATGTCAGGATTTTTGTGAATAACATTTCTACATTTGCTTTTCACACTTCATTCATCATTTTGGGAATCCTGATTGTACTGATCGTAAGTCACCTGCTGCAAACTATTGATCACTTTAGCTGCTCTCTATATATATTCTAAAACCCGACTGTTTCTTTTTCAAGATGCAAAGAACCAGACCCAGAACATCTAACGTTGCTGATTTCCCTAAAGCTGTATTTCATTTTCTGTTGGGCTTAATAGTATCTTACCTTTCCTGCTTAAAGGCAGATTCACTGAATTTCAGTTCTTCAGAAAATGGACACTGCAATAGAAGGATTAAAAGCAAGTAGCATAGCTCTTAACAAAATAAACCCAGAGAGCTAAATATACAGTTGTTTAGGCTTCCCAGAAGAAGTTGAGTTTGACTGGATGTGGAACTGAAGTATCTGAACCTGACCATTCAATAGGTGAATGGAATCTATACATATGAAAATTGAGAGTTTGATAAAGCTGGCTATAAAATTAAAACTTATTTTGAAATCAATGTAAGTTGATTGTATCTTAATGAGAAATCTGTATATTAATGAGAAAGCTGTAGCTATCTGTATGAAATATGGAACTAACTAGATTACTTTGAATGGCTTGACAAAGCAGTTGTAGAAGAGGTCATAAAAAAGCTTTTCTAGTGCTGTAGCCCTGTGATGTGAAAAGGCCATTAAAAATTTAGCACGTTTGAATGTGACCTCAATATTAATTGTGGCTTCTTTATTGATGGTTTAGAACAAAGTGCAGCTGAGGTGCTGTTAGGGCTGATGCATCCCATGGTTTATGGGGTGGAGTATGTGGAATAATCAGCCTGCCTTTGTACTGACTTCCTGTGCAATTTTAAAAAAAGTGAAACCAATCCAATCTTCTTCTCTTGATTGGTACTGAAGGCTGCGATTATGAATTTCCTGAATGGAAATTTCCTTCTGCGCTAAGAAGCTGACTCTGCTCTTAACTCCAATAAAACTATTTTAATCCAAAAGCTCTAATTCTAACCCATAGTGTTCTGGAAGAGTTAGCTTACTAAGCCCAAAAGGCACCCTTACTTTTTTTATTAAAAAAAAAAAATTTCCATCTCATTTTTCGTCTTGTCAATTATTGTTACTAAATTACTCTTCCTAAGCTTCAGCTTCTCTTTCTCTCCCACTTTCTCCCTCTCTGTCTCATCAGACCCAAACTCCTGCTGTCTACAGATTGTAATGGTTTATATTTTTCTTCTTTCCCTTATTTTCTTATGTTTGCTTGCTTCTTTCCCCAGCTTTTTCTCCTGTTATAGGTGGTGGTCTCTCTTATTTTGAAATGGATGGAATGGTCCTACAACACAATATAAGGAAGCACAGTTTTATCTTCATTTTGGCAGCTGCTGGTGTATTTCATGCTGTTACGGACAGGCGGGTATGAAAATAAGTTACTGTGAGGTACAAAAAAAAAGGGAAACCACAGCTCATAAGGTGTGCTTTGTTCACTGCCCTTGTCACCTCTCTGGTTCTGCCATGAAAGGAACTTCATGATGCAGTTGCAGGTAGAGGAGAGAAGGCTGAGTTAACTCATATTTATGACAGTTAGTGGTGTGTAAGAGACACACAGAAGTAGTTACCATGGAATGACAGATGTTTGAGGTATATATATTGCTACAGATACATCCTAGCTTTCAGGTAACCTCCTGGTCGTCTGTGAGAAAGGCAAATAACTTTGTTTGACTGACATTGTAATTCAGTTCTGGTTGCTAAAGTGATTACCCTACTGTAGAGAGTGCCCCCATGGGGCAACCGCTGAAACATCGACCCATGGCTAGTACAGAATCATTGTCCTGGGAGGAAGCAGAGGTGCTGGGGCTGTCTAACAGAGGCCATGAACAAAGCAAGCTTACTGTTCCACTGGAAGGGAGAAAGAAATCTAGCTGTGAATTTTTGTTTTGCTTAAAAAAAACCTGACAAAACCAGTAGTCTTGGGATTAGTCTTGGGCATACATGTGAAGCAATAGAGGCAGAATGGAAAAGTCTCCCTATAGCTTTGACTTGTTTCCTTTCAGCATTTTAAAGACAGTGCAATGTTTGGTCTACAGCTGTGCCTTGCATCAATGAAGCCGTGCGGGCAGCTTCACTGCCCGTTATGCTTCATTATCTCCTTTATGTTTCAGGTATCATCACCTGTGCTGATGTTTGCTTCATTCCTTCTTTCTCCTGTGATTTGTTTATCTTCTAAGCCTGGTGTAAACTTACTGTATGTTTCTAACCAAGGTTCAAAAGCAGAGAAGAATTGAGCATATTCTGCCTCTATAGAGAATGAATGTTGGGAAATAAACAGGGAAAATAAGTAACAAATCAGGAACAAATATGCAGTTTTTTCTTTTTTCCCTGTTTTCTTATTAATTCTTTGCTGTGTAGGAATAACTCATTTCCACCACTACTAAATGCTGCTAGCACTTTAAAGTCAAACCCACATATCCCATGGTTCCTCAGGGCATTTCCCAGGAGTATAAAGAAGGAGCTCAGAGGTTTGGAAAAGGTCATGTCTCAAGGGCAATGTTTAATAGTGGTAGGACTGTTTTCAGTCTTGCATCTTTGTTCTGTGATATATATAAATGCCCTTCACTGAAGTTGATAAAATTGAGGTGAGCAGAGTTAATCCTTAAAAAAATCTCTGCTACTTTTCCACCTTTCTTACTCCATAGCCATGTATGTGTTTCACTCCAAATTATTGTTAGCCTTTAGAGCAATCCTGTCTCAACTGTGAGGCTGGAGGGACAACTCCTGATAGTAAGAGACTAATTTCTGGTTCTGTGTTCTAGGTACAGGACTGCTTGTACATCTAATGGTTGAAAACCCTGATACTCTGATGGTGGGTGAGTGCGTAACAACGTATTTCTGCAGTGCTTTGTCTAGGGGTGAGAGTAGTGCTGTGCATCAGATACCCATAGCTTCTCTCTGATTTACTCAAGGGGGCTGTGTGATCTGATACAGAGTTATAATTTGCATAAGTACGTAGATTGTCAATGATAATACACTTACCTAGTTCTGTTTCTGTTACTAACAAAACATTATTGATTTCAGTAACTCTTTGTGGCAGTGGGTTTCACAGGTTATATGAAGAAACATTTCCTTTTCTTAGTTGTATAACTTAACTAAATGAAACTGGGCTCTAAATGTGTGTATATAACTCTTGACCTTGCATTCTGAGAAGTGGATCAGGTCCTCTTTTTTTTCTTCAAAAGATCTTCACTTGATTAAAAAGTTTTCATTTCCTAAGTTCTGCTAGTCACATCACATATAGTAAAAATAAACACACCAACTGATGAATGGAGGACAAGTTACAAGGCTAGGAAAGGGGGGTAGTCACCTACATCTGCACAGGGAAATTAAGATTTATTCTTGCTTTGTTTCTGTGCAGTATGTTTCTTGCAGCCAAGCTGAACTTCTGCATTTAAACATATAAATTGTGTATATGCTTAATTTTAAATACAAGGATAATCCCATCACTTACATTGAATTCATATGTAAGAATTTGCTGAGTCAGAGCTTTAACTACACTCATCTTTTTAAGTCCTGCAACGTTTTATACAATGATCCAGCCATAGGATCTTTTCATTGATCTCCTAGTGTAACAGGAGCATCACTTGAGAATATTATTTTACTTAACAGATTTAAAAATTAATTAAATTTAAAATAACTACGAAATGCTGTTGTCCAAGTCCATTTCAAATTAGGGTAAGCATTATTATTGTCCCTTTATGCCTGAGGAAACTGAAACATGTAGAAGTTAAGTGTTGACGAGTATTAGAACCAGGGAAACTTAGTCTTGTAAGTTCATCCTCTGAATCCAGACCAGAGCCTTAGCCTTAGGCCCAGACCGCTTGAAAATTTTGGCTAAATATACTTTTATATATTATCATAAGTCTCGCTCCTTAATCACATTAGGTATAAAAATTAGAGGACCAGTGTCTTGAAGGTTATGAAAGTTTTTTTCTTCAGTTTGCTGGGGCTAAGAGTGAGTCTTGAGTTCCCAGAAGGTTTTGTGTTTTATTGGGTTTTCCTTGTTTCAGGTGTGTTCTATTTCCCAAGCCTTGTTCCATGGAGCTATAAAAGAAGTAATTCCACTATATAGCAGTTTGATCAGAGGAATTGAGGGGAGTTAAAATTATTCAGTACTACCTCTTTTTAATCAAAATCATTGGTTCTTTGTGTGATTATCTGGAAGCATTGCTAGTTCTTCATCTATGGCTAGTTTACATGTTTGAGGAGAAAAAGCAGACTAGCACTTTAAATAAAAATGTAGGTTTTTAACAACATGGCTAATTTAATAAAACCAGGCTATTAATAGAACCAAAATGTTCAAATGTTTGTTGGACCTACATGCATTTGAATCATTCAGTTGAAAGGATTTGAAGGTCAGGCTTGTATTCCACTTGAGAGGTAGTAGTGACAGAAAATGATTGCACTTCACTTAGGTATTTTTTCAAGTTACCCAAAGGCATAATATTTGCAATCTCTACTTAAATACCCGATGAAATTAATTTAATTGTAAGGAAGCTATTTCATATTGTTATGGCACTGTATGTCTTCACATTTGACAAGTACCAGCATTTAACCTTTTCATTGAAGATTACTATGGGGATCCTGCCAGAAACTGCAAAGGCTAACAGCCATGTAATACAATAGGTACAAAGTCAGATGTCCTTGATGGGCACACTCTGGGTCTGTGTGGGTGGCAAGCTCTGTGTCCTTCCAGAATGAACTTCCTTTGGCTACGAAGGCTGATTATACAGTTTAAGGATGGTTTCATTATTTCTGTATACACATACTTGTAGGAAGCTAAATTGATTATTCCTCCTTAAAGAAGCGTTTTAACTTGTTATTATTTAAGGGAGGAGCAGTGCTTCAAGGGGAAGAAAGATTTTATTATTTTCTTTTATGTCTAGATTTTTGGAATTTGTTGATTTTTATGCAGGGTGGGGGTGTGCAGGAGGGAAGGAACACAGGGAGGAGAAGTATTCCTTATACATTTTCCAAAAGAATTGGAGTTGAAAACTGCAATAAGGTGTGGAATTAGTGAAGATCTCCAATGGTAACGGCTGTGCACAGCTCAGGTAATGCAGCCACAGAACTGTGTAAGGGTTTAATTTATGTTCATAAAAGATTCTTAGTTAAAAGCTGCTGAGTGTTATTATTTTGTCTGTAACTCTATTTTCAGAAGTACTCTCTAAACATGGACTTAAATTGGTGGTGATCCTTGACAGATACAATGCTGTTGTCCAGAGCTGGGTACCCAAAAGCTGAGACAAAAGAGGTGTTTTGACTCGCAGAGTGTTTTGGCTGTTCTGAACACTGCAGCCACAGGGAAGTGGAATTTAAGAGTCCACAAAGCAGGATTTTTTACTTCACTAATGTAATTTGTAGAGGAGTATGAGGATTACCCTCTGTCGGTTAAAGGCTTTTCAGTGTTGCAGGCAAAACTAGATTTAACTGCCTTGAGGATTAGGAGGACAGGACCTGAGCCATACCTGAGCTAGGAATGGGAAGTTAAGGTTGATCTGGGGAACGAGAGACCTGCTGAAAAGGATTTGCTATTCTCTGGTGCTTTGAAGATGGTGACTGCTGTTGCTTCTTTGAAGCTTTTCCCTGCCTTTGGTGGAAGTGAAATGAGAAGGAACAATGCTGGCTGCTTATGTGTTTGCCGTAAGAAAACAGTTCTTAGAGTTATAGCTGTTTCACCTTCATGTTTCGCACTTGGTTGAAATGAGTGAATGTTTCAAAATTTAATGGCAGATGAAAAGAAGAAGAGAGCATGTGATTGTGTAAGCTTCCTCTCCATAGGAGACCAGTCTGAACTGAAGAAAAATTAGTTTTAATTTGGTGTATTTAAAATTAAGTTTGTGCAGTGCAAAAACCTGTGTTGGTCTGAGCTCTAGTGGATAGAGTGCTGAAAAAACTCTTGCGTAAAAATGTGAGCCATAGTTTGGTCAAATTAGAGTGCATATAAACTGATCTCATCCAAATTCTTTTGAAAAAGTGTGCAATGGCATTTACCCTTTTCAGAAGAGAGACTCAAGTGAAGCAAGAACTGTAACTACATTGTTCATGGCCTGGTAGGGGAACAACACGCTGCCACTTCAAGTGACTTGTGTTGCTAACTCCTCTTTGTATGGTTAAGTTTCATGGAGTCCTATAGCTGCTGGGTGGTTATATATAAAGATTGGAATTTTGGCTTCTAAATACATTCAAATGCAGTGTAGTATTTAACTGGAAATAGAAAACATTAAAAAAAAATAATCTTGTCAAGTAAGGAAGAATTCAGTCTGTCAATAAATGGACTGTGTGTAAAAACCCTGTGGATGGGAAGTGATAGGGAATATTGTGTAAAAGTAGGGTTAAGCTGTGATTGTGTGAATAGGAAGGAATACACAAAACTTGGCTCTGTGAGTGTGTGCTGCGGAAATAACCGTGCCAAACTAAAGGAGCACAGAGCCTCTGGAATTAGATCTGGAAATAAACTGTAGGTAGTTACTATTACTTGCATAGGCCTGGTTTGTGCATATCATGTGCAGATAGATTTTCTGAAAGGATCTATTTATATAAACATTGTGTCATGCAAGTAACTTTTGTTAATGTTGCATCCTCAGATCACTCACCTGAGGTAGCAGAATTAGCTCACAAACTAGTGCTGGTCACTCTTTTTGCAAATCTGGGAGTTTTAGTGTTGCCAAAATGAAAATGGAATGCTTTCCACCACCTTAGCTTTACTAACAATTTCAGTTTTGTGAAAAGTCAGCACATGAATGTGTCTTGTAACATTACACATTGCCTTTACTCAAAAATTCACATGCACAGGGAAACTGACAAAACAGTTTATTTTGGAAAATTAGTAAATCCAAATGATAGATACCATGTGTCAAAATAATCCTTGGTGCACGTGCTTGCATTTTCACATGGATATTTTTGAAAATTATACTGTGGAAACTAAATAGAGAATCAGTTTGCCAGGGAGCGGCTTAAGCTACTTCTCTGTGAGACTGCAATATGTGGTCTCTTTCACTAAATGTGGAAGCAAAAGCAGTTCCATCTTTACTTTAGCCCTTTGCTGTTGTTTTTCACAGTTGTCAAACAAGATCTAAAAGGCCAGTTAGTGGAGTTAGGAAGAGGATTAAGGCTGAAATTTCAGAACTGAAGATGTGAAAACAGCTGAATGGACTTTAGCATTAATTCCTCATTCCTTGAACACTCTAAAAACTTGGTGCTTCGTTGAATCTGCTTGAATTCTAGAGCCAGTGGAGAGAAACAGGCATCTCGGGGTGTGTGTGTGTGTGTGTTATTTGGTGTTCATCCTATATATTCTAAAAGAGAAGAGGAGATAGAGGATGTTATAGAAAAAGTTCTTGGCCTAATGTTGACAAATATAACACTGTTTAAACAAGTGAATAGTTTTTCTCTTATCAGCTTGCTTTAAAATCTTAGGTAAATCTCATGTGGTGTAGTTAGTAACTTCCACCTTGATGAAAAGTGAATGGAGAATGATTTTTGTGATATTGGGATTGTGCTGCTGTGTTTGATTATATTTCACTGATGCTTTAATTTTTCTGCATATTTTTATTTTTTTTCAATAGCCCAAATACAAAATTGCCTGTAAGTTCGTTGCTGAACCTGTCCAGGGTAATTCATAGCAAATCTTTAACTGGAAGAATAATGCAGAGTTCCTGAGTTCTAGGACATTGAAGTAACCAATAAGGTCATTAGCTGCAAACGGAAGGATATGGACTTGTTTTGGTTACTTTCTTAGGTGTTTTGAATACACTTAGTGGGATATTTCTGCACATACGCTAACACATATTTGGAAGTAGTAGCAGGTTTCTTCACCTGCACACCGTTCTACACTCTATGGAAGAGGTTGAGGTCTCTTCAGTAACAAGGCCCTAGACTGCTTTTATTTTGATTCCAGTTAATGTTTACTCAGTGAGCTGGGAATGGGAAAATCACCCTTGAAAGCATCATGTTAGTATCATGCTGACAACCAAAATCTCTTTTGTGGAGACTCAAATTTGCTCATATATTGAAAAAGTTTGGTAGAGTTGCATTTTCAGTCCTCTTCCTAAAGTAGAAACAGGCTTACTACTGTCAGTCTACAATGTTGCCAAGAGAAAGGGGCATTGCCTGCCATTTTCCTTCTTATATATGTCTTAAAAAAGATGTTTGGACTGTAAAATAAATTACTGTTTTGTAATTTAGCTTTAAGCAAAAGGAATATTTCAACAATGACAGTTCTGGAAATGCTTTAACTTTTAAATGCTGACACCAAATAATAAGTAAAGCCTTGTGATTAATGTTTCCAGAAGGGACTATTAACATTATCCTACATCTGTTCGTGATATAATCTCCAAATGAAAAACACTCTGTTAAAAAAAAAAAAAGAAAGAAACCTAAAGACGTATATGTTTATGCAGCATTTCAGTGCAGACTTAACTAGAATGTGTGGACATCCTTGGTAAGGCCTAACCAACTAATTTTTCATCTGATCATTATTTAGTCAAACCTCTATGGCACTCCTGAGGTTGCTTAAATTTCATTGACAACATGTAGTTTCATTTGCTGAAAAATGTGGTCATTTTGAATTACAATAAATGAAAGAGCTTTTTATTACTTACAGTAAAATTTGTTATCATATTTGATGAAAATACTTAATGGTAAATCAGGCATGAAGTTCTGTGAAACTTCATTTCAGAATTAGTTTTTGTTGATTTAAGTATTTGAGATTGTACAGGAAGGGTTTTTTTATGACTAGATAGAATTTTCAGGAGTCTCATCATCTTTTAGGAAACATTTTGGAGTACTGAAGCAGAATTCATAGAACATAGGCAGCAACTCATCCAGATAATAAGTATTCTCAAAATAATTGCCTCTATTGGTTAGGAATAATTTGCCCATTTAAGAAGAAGCTCTAAATTGACTTATGTCATCAAGATAGGTGTATTAATTTCAATCTGTATGTCTTGATATCAAAATTATTTTACTTAAGGAATAAAAGTTTATGGAATTGATGTGCTCTGTGAACATGTATGCTGAAAAATCATCCTTTTTTAGGTAAGGTGGTGCTTTTTGTTACTATTAAATGACAGTTTGCAAAAGCCAAATACTTTCTAAAATGTATAAATTGGCATTTCTTGTAGCTTTTTGAGAAGCCTGTTGAGTAGTCATTTTGAAATGAGGACATAGTTTCTGTCCTCACTTATTGAATTTGAACAGAATGAAGATATTGTCACTTGGGGAAATACATTTCTTCATAGAAGTAGAAACGTAGGCATAGAACTGTAGTGAAGAAAAGCTGCAGGTTATTTTACTCTGGTTACAAAGTAACATCTCCAATACATCACTTCAGCTTTCAGTGAATGAATGAACATGCATTGTGTCTGATCATAGGAGATGACATTCAAGTCATTTGGTTGTTCATACCTGTATGAAACTTATAAAGAAAAAGCTGTTTTCTGTAGCAGACAGCATGACTCAGGTTGTCATCTTGTTAGCTGTAGCTTGGTTTGCCTTGCCTCACTCACCTGTTTTGTTTAGAAAAAAGTTGAAGACCTCAAATGAACTAGTATGGGCTTTTTTTTTTTTTCTTCTAAACATTTTTTCCAAAATAAAGAAAGTGGGACAGAGCAAGAAGGAGTTCTAGCAAAATAAATCTTTTATGACTGTCTCTCCTCCTAGTGCAAAGGTGTAGTTTATTTTGTGCTCAGTTCTTCAGTCTAGTGTATTTGTTTCTGTGTGTTTCTGTGTATTAGAGGCTTGTCTACTGTGTCACGTTATAATATGTCATATTTTGTACAGTTAATTTTTTTCCTTTATGTGGGATTGTATAATGCATCTTTTCTGTTAGCATAAGTGACTGGACATATCGGACTCCTTCCTGTGGTCTAGTTATGCTGTTTTGACATATATTTCTGTGTTTGTGAGCTCTGATAATGTGTGAGTGACATTTACCTTACAGAAGTGGCCCTTTTCATTGCTATTTATGTTGTCATGTTAAACCTGTTTCTGAAACCAGTTTGTCACTTGAAGTACAGACAAAACATTGTTCAACACGTGCAACACAAACAACTGCCAAACTATGAACTTGTACATTCATGACAGACTTCTCAGCCAGCATATTGAAACAGCTGTGTGTGCTAGGCTTCTTTATACCCCTGGTTACTGAATGAACTTGGAAAGAGTGAATAGGGGGAAGGGAGACTCCAGTGAATATATATGGCAAGTTTTTTTGGCTAGATGGTTATAAAAATGATTCAAATAACAGTGTCTCAACCTGCTAAGGGCTTCCTAAGTTCATTATCAACAGAATTTACTCAAAGGTCCTTCATGGAAAAGAGGAACATTCCTGATGAGTAAACAGAAATGATTATTATCATGTTTTCCTACAAAATATTTCTGCTAAGAAGGCAGAAAGAATATTGTTAAGGTATTTTTAGGCTTAACGCTACATGCATTGTTTAAAGTTAAATTTCAGTGACTTAAAAAATAATGGTTATAGAGGAAATTCAGATTTCCGCACTCTTCCCTCCAAATCATCTTAAGCAAAGCTATTTAGATATTTATAAAAAAATAATAATTCACAGTTCTTTCTGCCACTCTGGACAAAATGAAGATGTTAAAGCTGTGAAGCAGTGGGGTTTTTTTTAATAGACAGAATTAGGTGGTTAACTTTGTTTTGGAGGAAAACTGCAACCAGGTACAGAAGACAGTGCATTTGCATATATAAATGCAACAGTGGATATGAGTTACTGTGATGGTTATGCTAATCATAAAAATAAAGGAAATAAGATAAATGGAAGGATAAACTTCTGTCCAAGATGACCTTGTGTTTTAAAACAAACAAAAAACCCCCCTATATGTGCTTTCAGGAATGTCATATCCTACAAGAAGTTATGTCTGTCCTTGGAAGCTCACTAAAAGAAAAATTGTTAGCCTGCAACAAATACTGTCTATACTAGCAGGAAATAACCAGCATACTCTTGCTGGGAAGGATGATGAAGATTCAAGATGACCTTGTTAAGGACTGAATTTATATATAGTACCAGTGGGTTTTGAACATAGCCTAACCTGCATCAGTGCTGAACTAAACTCAGTCCTGTGCTTTTATCTAATCTAGTACCTGAGTGCAATAAAGGTTCACTTGACCTTGGCATAGGGTATGGATTGGTCAGCCTAAAGTCTAGGTGTAGTTTCTTCAGCTGACAGATCTGGAAGCACAGAGGATGTGAGAGAGAAAACCCTGTATATAAGACCTATGAATGCAGACTACCTTTCTACTATATATAAGGCTAAAAATATCATCATTATTCTCAGAGCATGCTGCAAGAGAGGTGCCTTTTTTAGACAAAAAGTACTGTGTAATACTCCCATTCATGTAACACACCCAATGCAATGTAAATCTTTGAAACATAGGTCTTACACATAATAAGAATTGGCATAAAAGTACACAGAGTTAGATGCAACCTTGGATTTGTAGTTGGTAGGTGTAGGAAGGAAAGGTTTCATGTAAATTATTTGATTCACATGGGTACAATGAAAATTAGGAGAGAGAATAAATGCACGGGGAAGGAAACTTTTTAAAAGTGAGAGGAATTGAGCTGAAGAAGTAACGAGTGCTTTGTTGCTTGGAAATTCTAAAATGAGATAAGGAAGATACTTGGAAATATGACTATATAGGAACAATCCTATAGAAGCCCTAAAAATTACTGATCTGGATAATCCAATAGGGCATCTGAGCTCTCTTTCCCTATTTTAACAACTCATTTCTTCAATGGATGGATGCTAGATTACCACTCTGTTCGGACAGTCTCCATGCAAATAGCTAATTCTAGGGGGGTTTTGAGAGTTTGTTTTTTGGTAATGCTTTACACTTTAAGGAAAGTATTATCTTGGTGTGTCAGAATTTGCCTGGCACATCTGGAACTCTAATTCTATCTAGAACAGCACTAGTGAAAGCCAAATGCATGCACATATTTTAAGAATGTATACTTACACAGCATTTGTGCATGATAAGAAAAATAGAGAACATGGTGTCTTCCAAGTAGGCTCTAAGGCATTATTCTGGACCTAAAAAAAGTCTGCTTTCCTGTCTGGATAGGTTCTCTCATGTCTTATATATTGTTCTTTCATGTCTTACACTTGATTTCTCTGTGTAGTTTCTCTGAATACTGGTACATGTTTATGTTTCCTTTGATATAAACAAGAACAGAATTTGGCTTTTCATTCAGCAAGTCCAGGTTAAATTGCAGGAAAACAAGAACTGTATTTATTAGTGTTTAGATCGATTACTTCAGGTTGGCTTCAGTATAGTAAAAGTGCGCAGAGTTCGATCCAAAGTTTGATAACTGGTTTGTACTTCTGTGATGTGGACTGAAGGTCTATAAGGGTTAAGAAGACAGAAGTCCCAAATTCTCCCTCATTTTACCTTAGATAAATCTGAGCCCAGGCCTCCAGAGGTGAAAGGCTAGCACATTAACTAGGACCTTAAATGTGTGCTTCAGCACACAAACCTGCAGTATCTTTTGAAATCTATGCAGGTTTCTCCTGCCTGCTGTGCGTAATTTCAGAATATGCTGTCACCATTAAAGAAAAAAAACAAGTTTGCTCTTTCATCTGTGCACCCCACGGCACCGATTGGGGGAATCAGTCCCCAGGCTCCCCTAAAATTTGTGATCTTTGGCTCCTGCTGTAAATTGATTCCGTGCTGTGCCTCCTGACATGTGAACTGGGTAAAATCCATTTTGAAGTCTTTTAAAACCTGGCATTAACCCTGTGGCATCCTCTTAAGTGCTGATGTTTTCTCATTGTATTATTTACTGGGAAGAACTTGCCTTTAAAACTCTAGCAGCATTGCAAGCTGACTTGTTAAAATCTCGGTATTAAAGATAGATGCTATAGTGTGCTTTGAATTTCTCCTGAGACCTGATGTTGAGAAAAGTGAGTTCAATTAGTCATGAGTGAGGTGAGTGCCTCACTACTGTGCAAATTGCTTTGGGACCATTTGGCTTATGTCTGCTCATGATCCTCCCCCCTCATAAATACAGATGTGTAAAGTAGTCAATATTTTGTTTAAGCTTATCTTGGACTGATTATCTGAAACCCTCAAAATTTTCTGTTGCTTCAGTGCCATGTAATAAAAAGTCTATTAAATTTTTCAGATTTTTCCCTCTGCTTTTTTATAGGGAAAGAAAAAATGTCTCACTCTTTACATCTATTCTGTATGACTTGGTTCACTGCCCACTGAAATGAAGTGGCCTTTGGGATTACAACATAGTGATGTTTTACTCAAGAGTTTGGGACAGGAAGTCAAAACGAATAACTATTTAAAAACTTCAGGGACTTTTAAGTAGTAAGAGCTTAATTCCAAAGAGAACATGGCTTTGGACAAAATAGCAAAAACAATAAAAATTCTTTAATGATAGAAATGAGTGGAAACCCTGGTGTTGCATCTCAGAACAACAGTACTGGTAGTGAAGTACCCTTGCACTGTAAGATCATAATAAAAGGAATTTGTATTTGAACTGATGGTCTTGAATGTTGGCAGATGCTGCTTGCTTTTGTGCAAAGGACTGATTTTGAAAATAGCTTCCCTTTTCTTTAAGCATGTACTGACTTTGGTTTTGGTTTTGAAAGAAGAGCAGAGCTTCTTTTCCTTTCAAAGAAGACATGCTCAAACCAACTGGACACTGACTAGACCAAGATTTTGAGAACTTGTCAGTTACATCTTTTCTTCTCCATCTGTGTATAGATGTCTGTCTGGCATACAGTTTAGGTGGTAGCAACTGATAAGGCATGATACTGCTTGTTGTTGTATACTAAAAGTGAGGTGAAACTGTATTTCACTTTTCCTTTGAGAAAAAGGCTGGTAATACAGGACTTGTCAAGACCTTTTCCTGTGTTTGATAGCTTTATCACAGCCCCAGCTCTAAAGGTTAAATGTTTTGGATTACACAGAATGTACATTATATGGAGGGCTTACTATAAATCAACAAGGCAGGTATGTTAAACACAGAAAAATATCTACAGCTGTTCTCTTACTCATCCTGCTTGTTATTTAACTCCGTCTCTACCCAAAGGAATATTTTTAGTTGTACTGTCAACAGTTTCAAAACAAAGAAGCAACTACAACTGGCAAATGAGGAACCCAGCTGGTGCTATGTTTAGGCTCCCAATGAATATACTCTAATCCTGACACCTGCAAGCTATTTAATCAGGATTTACAATTGAACATGAAGGATGAGAGGTCCAGAGGGCTGTGTTCTTGGTGTTTTGATTGCAAATGATGGAGAAAAACTTTGTTATCGGATGTTGTAGTTATTTGAAGTTTGGTGCCCTCTAACCCATGGGGGACCAAGAATCATTTATCACTTCACAGCAAAAGCCAAAAAAAGCCACTATGGCTTACACACTAGCGTTTTCCTTCAGCTTTTCCTGTATTCCAGTGTAAACACACCTTAGATTTATGAACAATGAACAACAATTTCCAGCAGGCACACAGAAAGCAGAGGTTATAAGGAAAGTATGCATTATCAGTTCTGTGTCAAATTGGAAAGATCACTTTAAATTCCTCAGCACCAGTAATGTACATGATGATGAAATGTACATTAAAGATGAGCAGGAAGAATGTGAAGGAAATTGAATAAACCAAGAATTTTCTAAAAAGACCCTTTTCGACACTGGGATTCTTGAACCTCAGAGTGGCATTGCCAATGGTGAATGGCTCCCTTCATACCAGTCTTCATTGCTCTTCCTAAAACCCTGCTTCCCCAAACCAGTGACGTAACATGAAGATGTTTAAGATTTCACTATACCTTCTTGTTGTGAGCCCAGATGTGCCATTATGTTGCTCTGCTTGTTTATTTTATTTATTTACTGAAGGTTTCTAAGTATTTCTACCTGAGTTCACGAGAAAATGAACACATCATTCTGGCAGTAGCATTAGTGTGTGTACATGGAGTGTGTATGTGAGGGGCAGTATGGTTTTCTCTTGCTGTGTTGTGCTGTCAACAATGTAGTTATGAACAGGCAGGGTGTGGTGTAATTGACACCCTACAAAAAGTGGTTAATCAACTGTCTGCAGTTGTTTGGTAACAGAGCTGTTGCCTCTGGGTCTGATGGGATGATGTAAAGCCTCTAAGTTATTTTTTGTTGGTTGAGGCTATTGTATAACTCAGTATCTTGCAAAGGGTTTGTATGGCTAGAATCACAGAATAAGTCAGAATTTATTTCTAACTTCATTATGCTGTTTTATTTTGCTCTTAATTTAGAAGAGGGAAAACAAAGTATTAGTTACTTTTCAAGGCAAGTGGGGCCAGCAAAGAAGCAAAGATGACAGCAAAGCAGTCATCTTCATGGATCCTGTAATCAGGCAGAGAGCTTTTCTGCAGAGCATCTTGTATTCTGGGCTGCTGTAGCTTGTCCTGGCCAGGATGATCCCATAAAGGCTTTTGTGCTATGTGATTCTTCTCCTATGCTCCTCCAGCAGACCTATCCTACACAACCCAGCAGGTAGTCTTTCGGGCTTTAAAGTTTTACTACACAGCACTGACTACACAGAGGGACTTAATCTAGGGTCTCTTCAAACTTCTAGTTATAACTGCAGAAACAAATGTTAGCAGGATGACAGCACTGCCCCTTTCTACATCAGATGCTGTCATCCCTTGGCATGTGAATGGATGACATCACTTATGCAATACTAATGATACAGGATCTTCAGTGCTTGTTGAACTGTTGCACTGAGAAGAAATTAAAATTGCTCCCTGAATTCTTCCTCAGCTTTATTTACCTGTTTAGGCTTTGAGGCTTCTTTATTCCCATATTTATTTAAACAAGAGACTGTGTTTTCAACAAGTATTCTCCCTTCCCTCTTAACATCATCCCTCTAGTCAAGGCGTTCAGATGTTGGTGGCATGGATAAAATATTTCTTGTGGTGAATGCTCTGATTACAAGATGTCCATCTCTCCTGAGGACCAACCAGGTTTGCAATCTTGTGCAAGGTTCTGCTCTTAGGGAATTATCAGCTGTTTTCAGTCTGGTGCCAGCTTAGTACTCTCCAGAGAAGCTCCGTTACAATCCCTCTGGTGTCCTTTGATACCTATTACAACTTGACCTTCCCGGAGCTTGCTTGTCATATCCACTTCCTTCACTATGTACATTGCATGGCCTTATTGTTCTTTTCTGTTGATTCAACAATGTAACTGCTACCCCCAATTCTGTCAGACTAATACAATACTGCCAAGTAACTTTTGCAAATAACTTTTTCATGTGGAGTTATACATGCCATTGTTTCTGTGGACAAAAGAAACAATGCTCAGTACTGTCTAGGGAACCATAATATGAAGACACAATAAAGTCACACTTTCTGTTCTGATTGCAGCTTTGCTGGGTGAACAGGTTACTACCCACAGGCTCTCTTTCTTTTCTCACTCCCTAGAGGTCTGCCATGATAACTTTGTGTGTAAATGCTCTCCAGACTATCTAAGAAAAAAGTTATGCACATATTTTTTAAAAAAGTGTTTAAGCTAGCCTGGTCATTTTAATTGAACTAGATTAGGAAACAAGTCATGGGGCACTGACCTTGTATACTCTGGGAAGCAGCTGGGACCAGTAACCTCTTCACTTGAATCAGATGAAGCCAGAACAAGATTGTTGACTTCTGTATCTCTTGGCATTGGAGTAACAGCACTTAGGTTGACTTTTTGCATCCTCAAACTCTCATCTTGTTCCTCGTATCTGTGAGATCAGATATAAAATGTCTTTTAAGGCCGTTTGAGTAAAGAACTAGCATTCTAAATCCTAAAACTGCATTTCTGCAGTTGCATTGCCTCTCTGAAAGTAACAAGCAGTGTTATTCCCTAGACTTCTGCTTTTTAAAGTGCCTGCAAGGTGTGCCATTCATGCTAAGAAGATGCAAAAATAGCCCCTTTAGAACACAAAAGTCACTTCAGGTATGTGGACAAAAACGAATGCAGAGATGAGACAAAGAAGTGTTAATCAAATGGAAAGCATGATGAAATACCAAAACTGCAGCACATCTGATGGATAAGGAGCTTAAATGACACACGCTCTCTACTGAGGAGTGAAAACTTTTCGTACTTCAAAGATTTGCCTTAGGCACACCTATTTGTTAAAATAGCAAATTTCTTGAGTCCTCTTTTATGTAGCTAAAAAGGTTGTTTAGTTCCACTGGCACTCTGCTGAAAAATACCGATGAGGCAGATATCACATGAATAGACTGGCCTACCTGGTTGAAATCTCTTCTGTCCTTCCCAGCTCTATCATTTCATCTGATAAAAGGTATTGCTTCATTCCAGCAGTGCTGCCTTGCTCACTACAGTTAACAGCAACATTACTGCTCCAGCTGGAAATGTATCTACTTTGACAGGATTGTAAGATCTTCTCCAATGCTAGCTGGAGTATTCCAATAGATACTACACCTCAAAAAAAGCACTATGGGAATAATTTGTGTTAATTCTTGTGCAAACACATCAGAGAAATGGTGATTGCTTACAAAGCAAAGCAGTTATAAATATGACCTAATTCCCAGTGGTCTGCCATTAGGATGATGGAAGGTCTGATACACATGTTCTTACCTTGGACTCAAACTTGAAGATGCAAGAATGTTACACTGATGCTTTTGCAACACCTAGTAAGGAGGGGAAAATTTTTGCTGTTTGAGTTAGTAAATGTGCTACAGTATTGCATAAAATGGTAAAATTTATAAAAGGCTCAACAGAATGCTGAATTTATCAACTGTGTTCTCAATTGTAATAATTTAGCTGCTTTGATATGTAGATATACCTTTTCTTTTTTTAATAACATTTTGGAAAATACCGTTAGGGGATGTGAAATGTATTTCACACTGCATTCTATTTAAAGGCATATCTTCTATTTTTATTGTAGAGTTTCAGATTCAGTGTTATGGACAGGCACATCAGGTCAATTATTTAGTTGCTCAAATATATTGACAAGTAAACTAATCAGTCAGGAATAAACCCCTTTCTGTTTAACTAAGGGGTTGTTAATTATTACCTGTTTTGGTGTATGAAAATGAACTTGATTTTTTCTTTTGAACTCTGTCTTTAGAAGTTCATGGTGGGGAAGTACAGTGTTTATTCAAGAAAGCTGTGAATCTATGTACCACAGCTAGATTATCACTTTGCAACATTGACAGGTAGTTAACAAAACAAATGGCTTAAACAGTAGATGCATGAGCTGGGTTCTGCAGTTTCTTCTCAAGAACCAGACATGTCCGATGATAGAGTCTGTTCACCTTGTGAAAGAGAAGCCTCTGTCCTTCAGATATTTTTTTTTAATTACAAAATATGAAGAAAATTAAAATACATGGTACTTGTGGCATCTAGTGTTGAACGGGATGACTTTAACCCTTTATTCGCAAGTATTCTCATTGACAAGTGTCTCTCTGGACAGAATCTCTTCTGTTTTGTATATATCTGAGGAAGATTTTGGAAGATTAAGTCCAAATTACTGGGGAGAAAAATAAACTCGAGAAACTTATTTTCTCTTGGCACATAAAAAAAATACATTGCAGAGTTGCTTCTAAAAAAACTCAGCACAGACAAAGCAGTGCTGCTGGAACAATTCAAATGCTTGAACTCTTATGAGGAGCGTTTTTATGAAGCGTTCGTAATTTCTAAGTATTACTCAACATATAATGTCTCTTGGCAATGACATAGCAATTCTTATGATTGTGGTTTGTATAGAGCCATAGTTGGCTTTATGTACTTTCTAATCTTTACAGGAAGCGAGATGTGAATATGAGTTACTTTGGGAATAAAAATTGCTTAAGCAATATTAAAATTGCATGTGAGTACTATGTGGTTTCATGTTTCAGAAGGTAAATTGCATAAGCTAGCAGAAATGATTAGGTTGTTTGGGTATAGGATTAGTCTGTTCTGAAATCTGACCCTCCCAAACCAGATGAAAATGAGTACCTCCTCACATAGACTGGGCAAGTTGAGGCAGCTGGATGTGACACTAGCCAACTGTAAGCTGTTGGTTTCACAAAGTACCATACCCTAATTGCACTGCTAGTGAAACGAAAGAAACCCAGGCAGAACTTTGATTTCTCCATAGTTAGGTACAAGATCATGAATCAGTCTACAGACAGATAAATTCATCACATGGGATAATTGTCTGCATTGCCAATGTACATCTCAAAAATTAAAGAAGTCCAAGTGTTTTGACTAGAGATTTTCCATCCTCAGATGACTATACATATCAAGTGTAACTGTTAGGAGAGGTGTGTGTATACACATTTCTTCCTCTCTCTCTTTTTCAATGAATCGTGTGTAGGTATTTTCTCTTCTATACAAAAGCATTCTCCATGTTTTGTCCTCCCTATTTTTCTCTTCCTTTTTTTCAAAAGTGAAAAGAGGAAGGAAAGTGAGAAATAGAAGTATAAATGCCAACTGTCAGAATAATTTTTAATACAAATTTTAGATGAATTATTAAAAGTAAATTTAAATCAATTTTCTTTGACATCAAAATAGCTTTGAAAATTTGAAAATCCAAGTGAAGTATTTTTTATGTTTTTCAATCCATTCCTAAACTGATCTTTATATATGTCCTTTAAAACCTTTCCAAGCTCAAAGTGACTAGAATGAGTATGAAGTTATTCTACGTTCGCTTACTGTTTCACATCAGGTGGGAAAGATCACGATCAAGCTTTCCAGAAATTATTATGGCTTTCTGTGCTTCAGTTTTTTGAGTGACTATTTCAAAATATCTTGCAGAGTCCTGACTTTTCAGAAAATGTGTAATGGACATTTCTTAAGAATCCAATTTGTTTCAGTGGTCATGGATGAAAGCTTGACCTGAAAACACAAAAATTTTGATCAGAACATCAACTCCTTCTGCTGGAGGAGTTTCAGTGATGTTTCTTTCTCGGTTATTTGAAATGCCTGAACATAATCCATACATTCCATTTAAAAGTAATGTAAATTGCAAAGAAAAACAATAATTCAGTTTGCAGGCCATTTTTCTCTTGTGATATTTTTGATTAAAGGTTATTGTGGTTTAGCAGAATGGCGGCAGATCCAAAGGGAACATGCTCTCCAAAGTACCAATGCCTGTAAAACCTGCTCATAGCACAAAGATCCTGATATAGGCTCTGATTAATAGCATAAGATGTTTTTGTGGACAGATAGATCTGAGTTGGATCATACAAAGAATTAAAAAGAAAAAAATTTGGTAAAAAGCACTTAGTATATATGTGGATAGAATTGATGCAGGTGCAGATATACAAGCCAAATTCAGATACAGGGTATGTAAACACTGCTGCTTTGCCTGTAGCAGGTTGGATTGCATATGCTGGCTGCAGGTTGCCTTGGCTTCTTTTTTTTCTTGAAAAAGTGCAACAGTAATAGATAACTTCTGTCACATCAAGGCGCTAGTGTTTTGATGGGCAAATGAGGAAGAATCTCCCGTAGAGTCAACCTCTATACTCCAAAAATACATAATTTTGTATGAATATGAAACAGTAAAGGGAAACAATTGCACATCAGTATGTTTCAGTGGTTAACTTAGATTACATTAATACTAGGCTACCAGAAAAAGACTTAGTACATTTGGATTTAACTTTTTTTTAATACGTGATGTGATGATGTTGGATGACATTCTGTGAGTTTGTTCATATGCTTCTTGACCACATTCTGGACTGCCGGTATGGAGTCAATTTTTTGGAATTTTCATTATGATACCAGATGTAAAAAGCTGAAGAAAAATGTGGGCTACTTTCCAAAACAGCTTTTCCTGGGCATATACCTTTTAAGCAACTATACTCAATACAACATATCCTGTTTTGATATGATGGCTCTCAAATTAGTAGTCTCCAACTATTGGGATTAAATAGATCTCTATAAGAGTTTGGGGAGTATTTTTTTTAACCTTTGTAAAGGATTATTTATTACCTGAGCTAATAGGACGTAGGGGGAAAAAAAAAGCTATTTGTTAATCATCTCAGTAGCATGGGAATTTAAACAAATGTTGCATATGCTTGCAAGCAAATGGTCAGCTTCTGAACCATGTGTTTAGGTAGTGAACTTCTGGTTCTCTGGCGATATTCTTTCATGTGGTTGCTGAGGACATGATTTCGCCTGCATTTCTTCTAAAGATGTTAAGTTAAAAGCAGCATGACACTGAAGAGAAGTTGTCAACCCTGAGATTGCAACTATTCTTCATTATTCCAATGACATTAAAAAAATAACTTCTTTCGTGTTAGGCCATATGGATCTGCATCACATACTTCATGGTCTTGTTCCCATGGTACCTGAATTTGACAGAAAGTGCTGCTCAGCTGCATCCTAGCTTTTAAAGAGAACATTTCGCACTTCTGGTTTTACATCCTTATGAAACAAACAGTAGCTGTTGAATTGAGGGAGGCCACTTGGGTTTGCTTTGTTGCTTTACATCTTATAATCCACTGGAACGTGTACTGCCATATCTTAGTGTGTCAGGGAAGGACTGGAGAGTTGGGTTCTGAGACACTGCTTCATTACTAACTGTGAGGAATACTTCTGCTAGCAGGAGAGCTTCCATGATGTAGTGATCTTCAGCAGTGTCTGTAGTTTGCTTTCTGGTATGTCCTTCCCTGTCATTGCAGTCTGTCCCCAACAAGATACAATTTTTCAAAGTCAACTGAATGAACTGAAGCACCATGAAAACTTTGGCTAAGCCTGAGAAAGCCTGCATAATGCTGTGGGCCCCCATCTAGCATCAAACTTGATGGTTTGTCTTCTCATGGTTCCACAGCTGTTGTGCCAGGCTAGTTTGATGAGAGCCAGTCTTGGCAAGTCACCAAGAACTACAGTCGTGCACTGGTGATGCAGGGCAGACACATCTCTTGGGTGGGGTCAGTGTGGAAAGTGCTGCAGAGTGAACTTGAAGTTCAGCAGTGGCTGTATGAATACCCATGTGCTCTTTGACCTCAGACAGTACCTGGCTAATAAATGACAAAACAAAACTCTTTCAAAGATTCATGTGAGTAGCAGGATAGAGACTTTTTCCACACAGGAAAATAATTTTTCAAGTTCTCTGTTAAAAATGCTTGAAAAATGCTGAAAGTGTTTGATACTGAAGAACATTAAATTCTGCAAGTCCCTGTTCATAAGGTTGTTCAGTTGCCTTCAAAAACTCTGGGGGAGTGTGTTACCAGGATTTCCCATTCCTTTCTGAAGAGTCTTTAGAATAGGGTAGGAGTAAGATTTATACATTTCTCTAAAAAGGACTCTTCAAGAGGACTCCAAACGTACTAGAGAATGGCAAGTTGAACCTTCTTTCTCCTTGCAGGTTTTGTATGTTTTTTCGTAAATAGTCTAGATGGAATATTATTAGTATAAACTCTACAGGAAAGACAAGGAGCAGTGAACCAATAGGATTATGTTTCTTACTGTGTTGTATGGAACTTCTCCCATAAGCTTTTTGTTTCTGATGTTTATTCCACTAAAAGTAAATAACATACCTGGAGGGCAGTGCTGAGATGACATGTGCTTGGGTTGCTGGCTACACCAAGCACAGCTGTTGGTATTTGCAGACAACTTGGCCCCACACCTCTATTCAGCATGAAGTCTGGAGGTGATGAGAAACTGCTGAGATCCCTGCTGAGGAACAGAAGAAAGAAGAATCTTTTCCTTCACAGCTTTTATCTAAAAACAAGTTAATCAATATGCTAAACGCTGATAGCAAAGTACACTCACTTAGACTGATGTTCTGAGGGGGTCTGGAAGGCACCATTTGTCCACAGCAAAGCATTGTCAAGGGAAAAAAATATCAGTAGAATGGATGGAAGGAGTAAGAAGCTGAAAAATGTATTTATATCTTTGCTTTAAGGGTAGGTGGTACAAACTAGTGATGACTGCAGAAAAACACATCCCTGTTGGCACTTTCAGATGTCTCTAGCACAGTTCAGTAAAGCAAGCAGACAAGAATAGCTAAGTAAATTCTTAATTTTTTTACTGAAATGGTAATTGAAATTATCCTGTTTGGATGCACAATAAAATGAATTGGAACACAATAAAATGAATCTACTACTCCTACTGAAATATTTTTTTCGTAATCACTTCTCACTGTGAACTACTTAATAAACCTACACATTTATGCAGTAGCTCTCATATGGGGTAAAAGTAAAACAGAATATTTTGCCAGAGCTCTGTTTCCCTCAAATTAGTGTGTTGTATTTAAAAGGACAAAGTGGTAGAACAGGCAAAATTGGATTTTGTGAGCATGAATAATTTCCGTCATTACAGATCAATTATTTCTTTTTCCATCATAATCTGTTATCTTCACAAGAATAAATTAATGCACATTTCTACCATAATCTGTGTAACTAAATAACAGATAGCTGGCCTGTTCTCAACGTGTCTATTTGGGCTGCCCGTGTAATACAGGTATGAAGTTCTTGTTTTTGTTCTCGCTTTTGTTCCTGATGACTATTACCAATGCATTGTCTTTAATTCTTTTTGAGCATTGAGCTGATGTGAACAGGTTTTGAAAAACAGTGACTGAGAGAGCTCTTTACTGAGAGGTAATAACTCATCGTTACTAGATTATTATTAATAATCCTGTTGATTAACATGTGTAATTAAGATTGGGATTAACTTTTCTGCTTTTCCTTGCACATAGCAACACTGAAGTTGTCCTTTCGTTCAGTGTCATGTCACAAATACTTCTTTCAGCTCTCCATAGTTATTTTTAATTTTGTTTATCCTGAATTCTGTGCTGTCTGTGCCTTCTTACTATTCTCTCCATTTTTGGCATAGTTTGGAGTAGGTTGAACAGGATTTATCCCAGCTGTTTGGCACCAACTTTGCTGCGACTTGTGGTGCAAAATGGCCATTTAATCTCTACTTTTTGCTTTCTCGCTTTTAAAGGTAAGGATCTTTTCTCTTTTTACATGACAACTGAGAATTCTGAAGAGTCTTTTCTAATGTCTTGTGAAAAGTTCTTGGTTTGGTTTCTATTTACAGGAGTCAGCTTGTTCTTCCTTCTATCATTTTTATCTGTGCATACCATTTTGTTGTCTCTTACAGGGTCATACTTGCACAGTGTGGAAGAAAAGCTTGCTAATCTGTAGCTATTCAAATTTATCTTCTACCTCTTTTAAAAGCCAGCCAGCAATACCACTTTAATCCTTGATGAGATATCTCTCCATCATGCGCCTTATCCTGAAGAGAATCTATATGAGGGTGACTTGCAAGAGAGGTAAACAAGGACAGGGTGGAGATAGAATCAAAGATAGTTAAATGTGAAGCAGTGTGTCTGATCCTATGGAAAGTTGATCTCTGGGGATCCCTTCAAGTGTGGGATCCAGTGTGTGTTCAGTTGAGTTCCCTATACTTAATACCTACTTAAAAACTACCATCACTAACTGCATTAGTGATGGTAGCACCTCTCGAGGAGGCTGTAACCTAATTAGCTACCATGTTTGTTACTTTGAGACCATTTATTCATACTAGAGTAATATCTATACTCATCTGTATTATATACATTTGTATCATCAAATAAGGATGTCTAAATGGGAGTAAAGAAAGAGAGGTGACTGTCAGAAGTTCACGCTTCAGGTCCTCTTAAGTGGGGAAGAAACTCCCATCGCTTTTTGCATCTGCTTCTGAGGTAACCCTTGAGAATTATGAATTGGGTAGAAAATTACTTCATTTGCAGGACAAAGCTCTCCAACCATCCTTTTTCATGTGCTGGCATTACAGGGCTACTTTTCACATAGAAACTTAAATTGTGACCTGATGGTTTTTTTTAAGGTGGGAAGGTGACTTAAATTATTTGTCTTGCTAGCTCTACATTTTACTCTCTGCCTCCCCCCACAGCAAGCTGCCTCCTCAGTCCTGCACGCATTTGTTATGGGCATGTTAAGCAAAAGCTGAAGTTATAGTCTCATGTGGGTGCCCATCATTTACTCATTCTTCCTCAGGAGAAAGAAGTTTCTCCTGCAAGTTCATGAGGCTCATTCCTTAGTAACAAACTGCAGTTTTCTGCACAGCAGAGGCACTGAAGAGAGATGATGAGATCTGAGAAAAAAACTCTGCATGGCTTCCTGTTCTGCAAATCAGTTTCGGGCTTAATCTGGAGATTTTTAGCATGGGTTCAGTGCTGCAAGAACATGGCTTTGGGAAACATGGGTATAAACCCTAAAAGTTGCATTTATACAGGAAGTTATTTGAATAGTAAAGCCTTTAGTGTGCTGTTGCATTTAAGATTCTCTAAGCAACTGAAAATTACAAAATCAAACTCTATAAACCTGAAGAATGTTTTAAAAAACCAAACAAATACAACAACAAGAACCAACACTGACACAAGCAGAATCCTTATTATAAATTTCAGCTATTAGGATATGAAATGAAAGTCAGTGCTTACTAATACTACCTTTATCTGAAGGTACATCAGTGGTTTTGTGGGTTCATGCTCTACCTGTTGTCTATTGCATTGCCTAAGAAATAACTTGCTTTGTGTTCCTAACTGCAGCAGTCTGACAGCAGACTGTTTTCAGTTGTATGTTTGTGTTTCACATAAAGATGGAATATGGAAGCAGTTGGGTTTTGCAGTATGTTCGTGTCAGTGTCAACATAGAAGGGGAATGTCTCTCCCCAGCTGTTGTATCATGAAAACTCTGCATCTGGCTAGTCTGCTAAGTATTTTAAAAAGTCTTGAGTTCCCACCTCTGGGGTGCTGGGCTCACCCTTCCTTCATAGCTCCCTGGAACACCCACCGTGTTAATACATTTTCTTGACCAGGGCATTCACACACACTTAGATCTGGACAGGCCCAGATGCTAGCTGGGTGAGTCACCCTATCAACTGATCCTACTCTGGCACCAGCAGCTGTTAAGGAGTAAGGGATGGAATAAAAGAATGTACAGTGTAAAAGCACACAATTGCTCACTGTTTCACAGAAAGGGAAGGCTTTACAAAAAGGAAGACTTTAACCAGTAGTCTCCCTAGAGAGTTGATGGAGAATCTATTTGATCTCTGTCTTAGGTGGTTAAAACTAGATTGCCCAAACAACTAGAAAGCTTGCTACTGGAGGCAAACATGCAATAGCAGACAGATAGATGCTGTGACCAAATAGGTTTTGTTTCTCTTTGTTCCTTGACCACCAGCTTTTAAAAGGAACAGTGTTTGTAAATGTTTGAATAGAAGTTTGGTTTTTCCTCCTCATCATAAACCTCCAGGTCTTTGTTCAATACCTCTCTCTATTGAATAAGATTCTGACCTGCAGGCAGCTGAAAAATAGTTCAGAACTTGCTGAAAATCTTAAAGTATATTATTTGGGTGGACCTTTTAAAGAAGTTCTGTGATAAAATTATTATAGAATGCTTATCAGAGTATAGAGGAACGCAGCTGAGAGTGTCTAGTTTGTCCTATTACTATGGATATGCCATCTGTATGACATAGAACCACTTTAGTGGTGAATACTCGCTCTTAGCAAGAAAAGAATACTGAGAAACCCTGATTATAAGACGACCACAATCTAATCTGTCTCCTTTCCCTAAGTTTGTGGTTAAAATCTGTTGGCATATGGCCCACAACATATTGCCTCTCTTACAGCAGAGCAAAAGTATGCAGAAGTATTTCCTCTAACAATCAAAGCTTCAGTGCAAAGTAGTGACCCAAATTAACTGTTTGGAAGGAAAAGGTTAAAGGTGTTTTAAAAAAGCATTCCTGACCAAACTGAAATAAATCAGCAAACTTCACCCACACATCCTCCAAACCTGCAATCAGCAATAATTTCATAGAAATAAAACAAATGGATTGCCACATTCCTTCATGTCTATTACACTTCTGTCTTCATTGCAGAAATTACTCAGAAATGAAAAGTTGGAAGGAAACTTGGCTGTTGGTATTAGCTTTATCACTTGTGCTACAGCAAACGTACTCTCTGCAGAAATTTGTAGGATGCACTGTTTCTGGTTCTAATAAGTCTTCCTAAACTCTTACTGTAAAAGCTGTGATGCTGTTTTTATACATAATAGTAATGAGTTAGGTCTCTGGATAACAAAAATATATTAGAGCTATGGTTCACTTATGCCTATGAAATTTTAGTCCCCATCCAAGGAAGGCACTTGTCGTTTAATAGGAGGACCTTAGGATGCATGTAATCTGTATTTTATGTAAGGTTAAGGTGCTCTCTTGAACTGGGGCTTACGTATAAAATAGATTTTTAAATTCCCTACTTAGATAAAAGATGAGTAAAATTGATCTTTTATGAAATTCTGTCTTTAGCTACAAGACAAACAAGAAACAGGAAAAAGCACCACCGCATTTGGTGCTTAGTGTTGTAAGACATGAGATGGGTGATAAGTGGAGGTTAGTTTGAATTCTAGCAGTATTAGAAAGGTACACCAACTCTAGCTTTTATTTACTTCAAATTTATATGAAAGGGATGAAGTTCACAAATTCTAATTAATGCAAAGAAATAGGTGTTTTTCCTTCAGAAGTATTAGCTAGGAAGGAAAAGAACAACCTGAGGCTTGTCCAGAAGTAGGGGCTGTAGAGTAAAAGTCTTTTTGACTATGTGAGGTTTGAAGATCCCTAGCCTGAAGTAATGGCTTGTCAGTTTTGACAGTGTACAGTAGGGGAGGTACTTGGTGTCGTATGTGGTAAAAAACAGGGAGAAATGTGAAGCCAAGACTGTCTAACACAAGAGGTGACATTTATTAGAAAGAAACCAAGTAGTGTACAGCCAGTTCTGTCATAGTAAAAGGAGAGTTCCTTAAGAAAGTCCACTTACAGGAAATATTAATATAGGAAATACTGAGAGTGAGAAATAGAAAAAGCTTGGAAGGCATCGCTGAAGAGTTTATTGTGCTTTGAGAACTGTGGAGCATAGGACAGAGCCCTCTCCCAAGCAGGACTCTTCAAGAAACCTCTTACGTTCCTTAACATTGTGATACAAAGTATGAAATGCTTTTGAGCAAACCATTGAATAGACTACACTGATGTTTTATTTTCAAAGCAAACCAATACATTTATTAATTTGGGACAGATGCTGTGACAAATTCTTCTCATTCATAAAATGCACAAACTTCGTTATACTGCTTGAAAATACAGACAATGGCAATGTAAATACACTAGAAATGCAACATTTCAGCTTGAGTCTCTCTCACTTAGGGGGAGCTAATAAAAGCAGAAGCAAAGGAAAATCAGTTACTAGGTGCTGATTTTGTGATACTTGTTTTGTGCCACACTGTGTGCCAGACTGGGGCTGCTCAGCAAAGTGAAGGCCCATTGTGTCTCTGCTATGTCTTTGCCCAGCCTTTCATGGCTGCCATGCTCTGGCAATGGGTAGACAGTGGGAATTGGACTCTGTTCCCTTTTTCCCTACTTACTCTGTTACTGTGCATCCCTCTTCCTACCAAAGGCTCAGGGTGGGATAAGGTACTGCTCACAAGAGGACAGCTGATGGCAGGAAGGACGAGTGATATTCTGTGGTTCATGCCCCACAAAAGAGCATGAGGGAAGGGAAGAGGAGCAGGGCACTACTGGGAAAAGGCGCCTGGGGAAGGTCCAATCTTTTAGTGAGGCGAGACTGGCTGGGAGAAGAGGCGTTTCTGGCAGAACAAAAACCATGCTGTGTCTTTGATGCCCACTGATGTTTCTGTATAAGGTTTAATAGTGTTGAAATTCTTAGTAGTATCATTATCCTTTCTTTTATGAAAATGATAGATGAATCAAATGGTACAAGCATCAAATGGCACAACAGGGCCCATTCAAACCCATTCACTTCTTGTATGTTGTAGTAAGGAAAGGGTATTATTATTAATGATATGACTACTTTCATATCTGGGTTCTCCTGAGAGAAGTTTAAATCTCAATTTCATTTCAGTTTGGTTTGATATAAAGTAATTACCTGTGAGAAAAGGTTATTATTTCAAAAGTTGCTCTAAGGAGTCCTCAGAACTGATACTAATTCACTTTTGACCAAATGCATCCCTGGTGTAAATTGCTTAAATAAAGATATTCTGACAAATACTGCCTCGTATGTCAGCCATTCTTATAATATCGAGGAATGTGGTGATATGGTGTTATTTGACACTGTGATCTTTACTCAGTACTAACTGCATATGACACAATGGGTATCAGCTCTTATGCACCACAACTGAGACTGTTTCAATTGTTTCCCTAAACTCTTCTATGTACAAAACCTGAACAGTAAATTTAGGGTGGTTTCCCCCTCATCCCCTCATCTCCCAGACACATATAATCCAGAACACTGAGCTTAAAACTCCAGCTGTTTATGTTCTGCAAAATGCACATCAGTCAGAAGACAGCAGGGATTTGGCATTTCCATTTTATTAAAGTACCTTTTATGGAGAGGAACAGCAGCTGTAACTGAAAAAAGCCTATGTGAAAGATAAATGATAAATAGAGGGATAGGTTGCAACACTAAAGAGACAGAGGTGGAACAATTGGAGGAAGAACGTACATCCGAACAGCATTCCTTTAGGTATTCTCCACTTTCACCGCAGTCTTTTTCTTACTGTCTTCCATACATTTCTCCAAGATTTCATTGGGTACTGTTGACATGGAGTGAACTGAGTGTTAAGAACAATCCCTTAGCCCAAACCAACAAAATCAAAATTCATACCAGGTGCAATGATGTGAAGGCATCATATTCCATAGAAGGCAGTAGACAGTACCTGATGCTTTGGCTATAAAGTATAAACATAATCAAAATTGTTTTGGAGTACAGATGTGAAATGAGGCAATACTCAATAAAATTCCTGCAAGATTCATATCCTTTAGATGGTTTTTATCTGTCTGCATGGAAAGATCAGAGTCAGTGTGCATGTGCTCTACTTTTAGTGCTTATTTTAAGCAGGCAGTCAATGTCAGTGCAGTAACAAGGGTAAGAAATGCTGTAGTTTTCTTTTGGCATTAACACATGGGTTAAGTTGCATTATCATTGTTCTATCAGTTTTCCTCATATTGTATATGTTCGTATTCACACTGAGCTGAAACTCAGCCTCAGAAAATTAGTGGAATAGGTGAATTTTTCTTACCGCTGAAATATTTTTGAGAGTAGAAAAATAGATCTGTATTGCTCACTTGTTGCTTTGGTTTTGAAAGAAAAAAAGAAGTCGGAGGGTACTTCTGATAAAGTTTTAAAATTAATATTGTGCATTGTAACAGAGGTCATCCCTAGTCATGATGGAAACAATAATCCAGTAAATATGCTCTTTCATATATATGGTTCTAAACTGAAAAATAAGTCTGTCTGTCTGTCTGCGCTGATGGCAACTCTCACCCAGCATTCTTGAAGCAAACTGGTTTACACTGTAACATGTTCAAGGTAAACCAAACCCTTATTGGAACTCTTTCTGTCTTTATTAAGCCACGGACAACTTTTATCTTAATATTTTCACATACTTCTGTCTTCGGTGGATGCTTTATAGGCTAAAATACCAAAACATGAGTAGAGTTATTAGTTGTAGTCTTTCAGATGGTTAGAGCCTAGCTACTTACACTAGAGAAAACTGATTTTATGAGCTAGAATTTCAGTGACTTTTCAGGTGTTGTAGACAGCTTTGGTTAACGGACTTATTTGAGATATGTCCATCCTTTATTTTTATGATGCAGCGGCGGTGCTTATGTTATGGCAACTCAGTGCATTGCTGCTGCTGACTGACTCCTATCACAAATTTGCATGCTATTGCATGTGAGTAGATTGAATCTCGAATATTCGTTCTCTTCAGTAGTGGTGACTTACCATATCCAAACTGTATTAACTGTATCTGATTTCAACTACAAAGATAGACGCAGAAAATCTCTTACCTTCCTCAGTGACTGATTCTTTTGGGAGGGTGAATTTGTTGATGCTTAGAACAGGTGGGAGACTTTTATCAAACAATCATTTCCTCTTCTCCCTTCCTTCATAATACTTACCTCTGCATGGTTCTGCCCATGCAGAGCAGGGAATTAATATCACAATTTAAGTATGTGGTATCTTTATCTCTTTGATCCAGATGTATCACCACTATAACATTTTCCTTATATAGCAGTATTCCTAGACTATGTACATCTTAGTCTATGTACATCAGGATAACCACCTTGTATGGTTAAAGAGATGATAAAGAATGGGTGTTGCTAAATAAAGAAAAAGGGTAGAAGAAATGGGACCAACAATAGAGCTGGTATAGAAATTGTTACCATAGCAATCTCTTCAGATGATCTAGAGAATGTTTAATTGCGAAGCCCATCATGGTATGGTTTATAACTTGATTACTCAACTCACAGAGGGGAAGTAGTCATGGGGCATGCCTCAAAAATCTTATTCTCATCTGGGCTCCAAATGTGAACAGCCAGATTCAGCTTGATATGATTAGGAATAGCAGAGATGTTTTTGTCTAGACTGCAAGCTCTCTGGGATAGGAACCAGTCTCTATTATTTGTCTATAAAGCACCTATTTTGTGTGGTGTCCTTGAGCATTTAGTCTAAATAATGACTTGGGCATAATGAAAACTAACCCAACATAAATCTGTGTGTTGGTGAGCAAATCATTGCAGTTTATTTGCAAGCCAAGGTCACTGTACTGCTATACCATGCTCATTTACTATATGACATTCTCTTTCCCTTCTTTCTGACAGTCCGTAGTCCTGCCACCATTCAGATCCACTGTGGGTGTGGCTGTGGGGCTCCTTTTGTATCCTCCAGGTAAGCCAGGGTATCCCTCAAGTGATTCCTACTTTCTAATTATCTCAGATTTCACTTTCACAGTCTCTAACAGCCTAGCCTTTCTGTATCCAGAGGACAAGCTCTGTCTCTAGTATCTAGATCTCTAATAATATAATCTGTTGAATATACTCTGATGTTCCCTCCTACAATTGACAGACACTCTACAAACATCCACAACATTGTCTCATTCCTTTCCTTCTACACCTCTCATACTTTCTCTTGCTTATATGTCTACAGAAAATATGCCAGTGAGTAGCCCATAGTGGTGCTGTGGGCACCACTGATCATTATCAGTTTCCAAGTGCATCTTGTCTCTTCATATCCAATTGACTGTCTTTCAGTGTATGTACTTTCGGGGCACAGGTTATCCCAGTTTAAGGTGGTTTGATAACTAGCACAGGTAGGGCCTAACTGGTGCATGTTTCCTGGGAGCTTGTGTTACATAGTGGCAGAGAAGTACAATGTAAAATTTCAGAATAAGACTGTTCTATGTGCCAGTGAAGACCTGTTAGATTTATTTAGATACAGTTTGAAAAGTTAATAAGAATCAGGCTGGTTGGCCCAGCTTGCTGACAAAGTCAAATCAATCTTCCCTAATCTACCACAATAAAACAGTAAAGAAGTGCGTAATTCTCAAGTGTCAGTTAGGTAATTAATATACAGTCAAAACACAGTAGTAGTGATTATTTATGTGGTGGCATGAGGCAGAAACAATCTCTGCAGCTGATGCACATTACACACATCTCACAAAGTATGAAGTACTACACCCTTCAGGATTTCTGTACCTGAGCATGCTCAGTTGCTTGTAGCTTTTCATCAGTTACCTGGCCTCTTTGGATTTCTGTAGTTTCAGTTTAAAAAAAGTCCTGCTGTTTTGTTTGCTAGATGTTGTAAAATCCTAACAATTAAGGTGTGCCACCAAAATGGAAAGCTTATTGCATTTTTGCATCGCTTTTTTTACAACACTGTTATATCTGCTGGACTCTTCTTTTGTTACGTCAGAGGGTGCAAAATTCACTGTAGCACTGGGAGCAAGTCCCACCTGTGCTAAGAGCACATCTGCTCCATACCAGTTTACTGCTTTCACCACCTGCATCCATGTTACAGAGGAACATCTGGATGCTATTACAATTATAAAAGGTGCAGGTTTTATTCTCAGTGCAGGATTGGACTCTGATTTCACAACCTTCCTCGAAGAGTGAAGCTCAAGTAATACATCCTGTCCCATTTATAATCAACATACACTTAACATCAATAAAACATAATGAATCTTTAGATTAATTATATCTTCATCATCATCAAGCATAATTGAGGTAGTATTAATAATCACTGTTGTTAAAGAGTAAAGGCTATTAATTTGGCCCTCATCATCTGGGAGAGAATTGTGTTCTCTATGTCCTTTTCTTTTTCCAAGTAGCAAATCACTTGTGGGTTTCTTTATCTCACAGAGAGGAGAGGTGGAAAGCATAAGGCTAACTGGTTCTTGCTAAACTGAGGTCTGTCACACAGAACCGAATCAAACACTATTTAAAATCCTTCAAATTTTTTATAGAATCTATTCCTATTCCCCTGTCCACCAAACAGTAGGAAAATATCCACTGTTGTTGAATTGCATATGAGACTCAGTATTTGCATGTGCAGCAAGGTACAAATGCATTCCACAACCATGGCCAGTAAAGGAAAGGACCGCAAGATGAATATGTGAAAGGTGACATGGAATGGAAAATGCAAAAGTGATTTAACAAATTCCACCTGGGAAGCAGTATGAAGCTGTACCTGCTGCATGTGCTTCCTGCCTCTTTATGGCAGTATTTTAGAAATGTGAGAGACTGTTACTTTGCCAGAACGGACAAGGAAGCATAAACATAACCACAACGTGAAATCCTTCAGGCATTTTAGCTCGTTTACAAATATGTTCACACCATTTTATCAGTCAGGCATTGCTAAACAGGTGTGACGATTTCCTCCTGACATGCTTTCCCTGTTTCCTCCTCATATGAGGAAACTCAGACTTTTCACTTCTGGCTATGGTTATTTAAATAGAAGAGACACAAGCAGTTTGTGCAGCACAACTGTGTACTTGCTGAGTAATGGATTACTAAACCCAGCGCGCTATATGTAGTCAGAAGCTAGTTTCATATTATTTCTTGAAAGACTGTATTTCCAAAATTGTTTATCACAGCACCAGATAATCAAATCTGCAATAGCCTATCTGTGATGTCACTAGAGAGAGAGAAAACATTCATTTGGAATAGCATTTTCTGTGTGTAAGGATCAAATCATAGAATCATAGAATTGTTAGAGTTGGAAGCGACCTGAAAGATCATCAAGTTCCAAACCCCCTGCCACAGGCAGGGACATCTCCCACTAGAGCAGGTTGCTCAAAGCCCCATCCAGCCTGGCCTTAATCACTGCCAGGGATGGGGCATCCACAGTTTCCTGGGTAACCTGTTCCAGTGCCTCACCACCCTCGCAGGAGAGAATGTCTTTCTAGTATCTAATCTAAATCTCCCTTCTTCCAATTTAAAGCCGTTACCCCTTGTCCTGTCACTACACTTCCTGACAGAGTCCCTTCTCCAGCTCTCCTGTAGGCTCCCTTCAGGTACTGGAAGGCTGTTATAAAGTCTCCCCGGAGCCTTCTCTTCTCCAGGTTGAACAACCCCAGCTCTCTCAGCCTGTCTTCATAGGAGAGGTGCTCCATCCCTCTGATCATCTTTGTGGTCCTCCTTTGGAACTGTTCCAACAGTTCCATGTCTCCTCTATGTTTAGGACTCCAGAGCTGGACACAGTACTCCAGGTAGGGTCTGAGCTTCTAGAGATGTCTTTACTCAGACTGAAGAGATACATTATAGTTTGGCACCGATCTTTTTATCCTTCATAATTTTCAGTGAAGGGTTCTATTATACGGAAGATGATGATAGCGCATATATTCTGCAGTCACCCTTCTGAACTGTTTCAGCTGTCCTCCTCCTTCAGCTGCCTCCCCTTGCTCTTCTGTATGTAATGATAATGCTCTCTGCAAAGATATGTACCTTTATACTGTCTAGGCCTCTGTCCTTTCCACTATTTTCTGTCTCTATTTATTCATATTCTAAAACATGAACTGTGTTATTTTTGTATGGGATGTGAAGAAGAAATTTGCTATTTTAAAAACTGTCTATTTTTCAATTACATCAATGATGTCTACATCAGTTATGTGTAATAAAATATGCTACTCATGTCTATGAACTGCGCATAAGATTGTCATGGGTTAGTGACACTGTTTTCATGCTAATCAGATTCAACTGCAAATCTGTTTAGAGCCCTCAATAAATATCATTTGGCTAATTTCTTCAGCTAAATATTTCTCAAAAGCAGAGCAACTTCCTCCACATGACCCCATATCATCTGCATTTTCTGCTCAGATCTTCTGATTACTTCCATTACATACAAATTTGGCCTTCTGTGTGAACTCTGAATGAATTTGTCTTCTCAGCATCTATCATACCTCTACCACACCAAACATGTATGCTGGTGTTTGGATTTGCTCTAGCCATAATCCTGTCTGTGGTTGGTTTTGGCTTCCCACCTTTCCTAATGCAGTTTCTGCCTATTTGGCTTTCCATGCTTCCCCTCCTTCAAATTCTAGCTTACGCAGAGCAGTGCTGTCTAAATTATCTCGTATGCAAGACAGCATAACTACATCACCTACACCCTCAAACAACTCAAATGGTTCCCCACTCAATTTACAAGCTGCTTCAAAGAAAGCATCACCTCATTTTAAAATTGTCTTGGGATCATTCCAACCTTCTGCATGGACATCTTTTTCCCCCTTCTTTCCTCTGTTCATCCAGTTGAAGCCTGTTACCTACTCATACACTCTTCATATTTGTTTTTTCCTCATTTTATTTCTCTGGATCGTGGATTTCTACCCATTTTCAAAAAGTCTTCTGGCACTGATGCAAGTAAAGTGATACTAATTTACACCATTTTCTTTCCATCTTTTTCTCAGATTTTCTCTTGTGGTTTTGCATTTCTGAAGCCTCAGTATTTTCACAGTAACACCTATTGTTATGAAGCACCATCTGGGATATGACTCTAATGAAAAAGGAGATACAAAATAACTTGGGTTTGGAGATTTGCTGGTGAGAAACATTTGCTTAACCATATGGAAATTGCATTTCTCTAGAGCGCAGACCTAAAGCTGAAACAGTAGGGATGTCAAGGCAACATCAGAAAAGTCTTAAGAACTCACACAATATCTCTTACAAAGTCTGTCTCTTTTCCTTTTTTAATGGAGAAGTTCATTAGCAAGTTTATGAGAAATGGCACTTTAAAGATGCTCTGCTGTAGCTTCACTGTTTCCATTTAAGTCCTTAGTAAACTATATAACTTTGAGAAGTGTTATGCCAGTGTTGATGCTTCTGATACGTCCACCCTAGAAACCCAAGGCATCATATTCTAAATCATTGCTATTTTTTATGAATTAGATGGAGGATGTAAATGGTGTATGTAAATGCTGTTTCAGATGAAGAATTGTGAAATCCTAATCAGATAAATTAGAATTAATTAAATTTTAAAAAAGCTTTTTATTGGCTTAGATGTAAGAACTGAGTCACAGTTTGCTTTGGCAGATTTTTGGGGTAGGAAGGAATGTGGTTTTTGTTTGTAAATAGAATTTAATTTCACCCACTGGAGGTAGAATTATGCAATTAAACTTTTAAAAAAGCTTCTGGCACAAGGATATTGCAGCACTGTAAAAAAAGAGAAAAGACATTTCACACCTAGAAGTTATCCATATGGCCGCTGACCACATGTTTGGTAGAGATGTGAACAATATGTCATTGGTATTTACAATTCCAGGTAGTTTTCTTGTATGCCATAAAAAGGAAATACTTAAGCAATAGTCTTTGCTGTGTAGATCTTTAATGGGTGTGGGAAATTCTCTTTATTTAGCCAGGAATGCCCATCATTTGCTGTCTTGGGAGATGTGTTGGCAACAGATGGGATCTCAAGAGCATTGTTCCGCTGTTATTCTGATTGTTAAAATGCAGTTCATTTNAAAAAAAAAAAAAAGAAGATGAAATTTGAAAGAAACAATGGGATGAGAATCCCGAGAGAGGTGTTGAAAAATATGGGAGAATTGAGAGCAGTAAGTTTGGGTGGAGAATCATGGCAAATACTCAGCACGTACAGGATACTGTAATGGCAAAAAGGGAAGAAATAAGAAAAACATACCGCTCTGAGTTCCGTGGTGTTTTCTCCCCCTTTTTCTTCTTCTGTACCTAATGTTCTAGGGATCAGTAGAAAGCGGGTAGTGGAAAACATACCTTGGGACCACAATAGTGGAACTAAATGCAGTAGTGCAAAACATGGCACTGCTGGAAAGTTGTACCTGAGTTGGGCTTCCATGCAGCTGTACAGATATGGTACCATGTACAGCTTAGCACAGCTGTGGTACCATCTGCAGATATGGTACCATGTGCATCTTAAAACAAATTTTTGGTTTAAAACCTTTGATTTCATTCTTCTTTGGGATTTTTATTTAAGGACGTGCTGGGAGGATGTTTGGAGATTCTATTGTTGTTCAGATTATGGCATGCTGCCCACATCTGTGTGAGGTTTTTCAGCAGAACCTTAACACTTCCACACAGATGTTTCAAAAATTCGACTTTTCTGAAATGCAATATGCACAGGTCTGACTATATTTTTGTTACAAAAGTCAAACAGATTGACATGTTGAAGAAGGAAGATAATGTTTTGAACTTACCATGGTAGGTAATCAAGAGGATTAGTTTAAAAATCATGTCAACCTCTTTTTCTTGTTTTTGCCCATAAGCCTTTTGAGTCACCCCTTTCCCTCTCTTCCCCAGAGGAAAAGTCAAGAGTAATTTTGCATCAGACAACATGAGAAGAGATAATACCTGAGCTAACATGAAGGCGGCATCACTATTTCAAAACTCTGTCAGTTGCACAGAAAATTATGGATGTGATTTCTCAATTTGGGACGTGATTTGAGGGCACCCCCAAATGCTATCTGTCCTTCACTGTTGAATTGATTTTCTGGTTTTTTTTAGACTCCAGATTACCATTCAAGACATATCAATAACTTCTGCTTTTGCTCTTCCAAACCCGTTCCCTAATTTGAATGCCTAGCAACTCGGGGATTTGTATATAGGCATTACCAGAAGTCTAGTGTTGTTTTCCTTTCCAGATAAGGGAATTCTGGATAAGATAATACGAGTGACCGACCAATTACAATGAAAAATGTGAAAAATCACTATGCTGAACAAGCACGCAGTCTATCTCCTTGCCCAAAGGGGGGATGCAGTCTACCTTAGCCATTCCCAACAAGTGTTTATTTAACTGTTCTTAAAGATGTCCAGTGATAAAGACACGATAGTTTCTCAGGTGTTTCTCAGTCCAGTATAGTATTTCATATTAGAAGGATTTTTCGTAATGCCTGATATGAATTTCTATTGCCAGAGTTTAAATTTACAGAGGTCAGGCTCTTCCTGTTCTTTTTGTATAGCTTTTACACATTCAGAAGTTGTTGCTGTTCATAACCTTCCCACTCCCTGTCACTTTCTAAAGTGTTTTCTCTCAGCTGTATACCTCTAATTCATTGAGTCTTTCTGTGTTCGTGCTTTCATAGTCACTGACCAGCCTCATTTTTTTCATTATTTCCAACCTGTAACTGTACTCTGTAAATATGTCTCCTTGCTTGTGCTTCTGTTGCTACACTCTTGTATTTAAATTTTTTTGTAAGAGCATGACATGGCTGACTTATATGCAGTTTGTGATCCCCAATACACCACAGATACTTTTCTGTAGGTTTCTATTTGTCTGGTGTGTCCACATCTGCTTTAGCTATGCCATATTTTGAACATCATCTGAAGTAGCAGTGCCATTCTGATTTTTACAACAGAGTTTGCACATTTTTTCAAAAGCTTAGGAAGCAATGATGAAGTAATTTTCTAGTCAGGCATATTTTGATTCATATCTGACTCCTTTCCTGACTTTACCTCTCTATTTTTTGCGTCCTGAGGCTACTAGTACTTAATGATTACAAATTAAGTTAGAATATTTGGAACAGAACCTGAGAAGAGGCTTATTAAGGACCTTGAATTTGATCATTCTCTTTAATGGATTGTATGGTGACATGCCTGAGGACTAAAAAAAATAAAGGACTGCCTCTGTTTTCTACATTTCTATTTCTACAATAGAACACAATGATTACCTACTTTGCCATGTCCTAATTGTTTTCTCAACTGATTGTTGCTGGGTACTACTAGCTTTTGATCTTTATAGGTTGGACTCAAATAATTTTGAAATAGATGCTCAGGAATGTGTCAATCTGAGAGATGCACGCTTGATGGAAGTATCTCCCCTTGCTTGCTTCTGCCATGATTTCAGAAAACTCCTAGTTGCCCATGTCAGAGTTTTATAACTCCTTGTTCCGTTTCCAGTTGGCCATCTCAAACCATTCTACGGCTTTTGATAAGCATGCTACTTTGGTTTATGCTGCATTAACTGTTAGTCATTACTAACCAGTTAATAGGACTTCAGGGGAAATCACGAGGACAAAGACTAATGGGTTCTCTGCCACGGTCATGGGTCTTCTGCCTGGAGCTTGCATGGTGCTTGGAACACTGCGTGACTGGCACTGGCAGCTGGTCAGCTCAGGGGTACTTCTCTATCATCCTGGCAAGGTAAAGCTTTTTGACTAGGGAAAGGTAATCATTGCAGACATTCTCTTCCTTACTTTTCTCTATTATTTAGGGGAAAAGTGTTTTTTGATAGAATTGGATTGTGCTGAAAGGCTCTTCAATACTCGTCAGTTTAATGGATCTCTTTAGCCATCTCTCAAACATGGCACCACTGTGTCCTGTTGACCCAATATGAGCAAACCTTATGGTTAGTTATCTTATGTCTTGGAACATTACTGGATACAGTGAACATCCTGAAATCTGGAGAGTAGCTGCTGCCACTGCATTAGCACTGGGGTGATTCTGCATGGTTTTTTAAGGTCTAAAGTTCTTGAAGTTCTGAAAAAACTAGATGATGGTGATAGGCAGTACTTCTTCCATGAGCCCTATCCTGGTGTTTCGGTAGTCTGCAACTAGCAGTCAGGGACATCTCTGCAGTCTCTTACATTAGCAGGTTGTATCACTTTGTTAAAATGTTTCTGAAGACTTTAAAAGACTGGTTTTGAGCATAATGCAGTACTGCTGTTGTTTGGCACAATGACTGCTGTTGCATTGTGTGGACATGTTGGTTCCCTTTGCTAGCTACTAGCTTACTTTACTGTTTCAATTTCAGCTATACAGCAACTTTTTTGCATCTGTACTGGAAAGTGGTTAATAAAGCATGCATAAATCAGATTTTTGTGCACAGGATTGGCTGGAAGGCCTATGATGAGTTAATGAAGTTGTATGTACGTGATGGTATTGTTTTAGCAAACTGCTTGCATTATATTTGGAGAACGTGAAGTGGAAGCAGAGAGATCACCTCAGAGTCCAAGGAGCTCTTGAGACCTTCCTGGTGACGCGGTCACTTTTTCTGTAACAGCAGGACAGTTCTAGCAGCTCTTGAGACTGTGAGAACTTAATTAAGCCAGTGCAGAAATTGAATTGAAGAAGGAAAAGAACTAGACAAGACAAAGATGTTCTGTATTAGCTTAACATATCCTGATTGCATCACCATCTACACATGAATGGTAATGAATATCATGTATGTTTGTCATGGTGGGACAGTATGGAGGGCATGTGAAGGACCAAACTAGTAAATAGCCAACATGAAGTAACTTTTATCTGCATATACAGAGGAGGTTTCTATCACTGTGTATGGAAGAACCTGTGGAGTTCTTGTAATTCTAAACAATAAACATAATATTATACACAATATTACCAGTTCCTTGCAGCTACAGAACGTAGGATAGCAGCTCTCTGATTGACCTAGTGTGACTCAGTTTGAGTCATTTCACGTCTCTTTATCTCTGTTTTTCCTCAACTTCTTGCTCATCTTATTCATTAAGCTTTAAGTTTTTAAAACAGGAACTTTCTCTTCCTGTGCGTATTTATCTTGTGCCTAACACAACGGTCTCGATCTTGGTTGAAGCCTCTTGGTGATACCAGAATACAAATAACAATAGCAGGAGCAGCAGAAGCAATAACAAAGTAGGTGGTTTAACCTTTGATGGCCTTTTCCTGAGGCATCTCTAGATACTGGAATACAGTCACTTACCCAATTATTTATTTTTCTCTCTGTGGTGACTTTGAGTTGGCATATTGTCATACTACAATGACAAGTCACCAGCAGTTCATGTATTGGCTGGCTCTTTTGGTCACTGATAATTTTTTATTCCATTTAATTGCCTTTCATTTGCAGTTGTTATTTTAAAGGTGACCCCTAACCCTGATCAGGGAAAGAAATAGATTGAGGTCTCAGGCTTCCTTAGTATTACTGCTCAGAGCAAGTGAATGTTAGCAAGGGCTGGTACTGCTGCTCATCTGCACCTGCATGGAAGAAAAACTTGAAGGCTAGGGTGTGGTGTTGGTGGGTGTATTTTTTTTCCTGCTCTCCCCCCCACCCTTCTCCAGCTGGTCCCTCATCCTGCTTTTCTCTCCTATTTCAGTTACTCCTGTAATCATTTCTGTTGTGCGGAATTTGAGGTTTCTCAATACACATTCCCTGCCCCCAGCCCTCACACTCCCCATGGACTTAGTTTCCTCTCACACATTCCACACTGGAGCGTACCACTCTGGAGGCAAAGTGGGCTCAGGGAAGAGTCCATCTGAAGCTTCTCTGTCCCAGGCTTGCTCCGTCATCGTCCTCACCGTGCGAGAGCACTTTCACCAGTGAAAATGCGAAGATAACAGTTCTCATGACACTGTGAATTAGAAATTCCTGAAATATTTCCAACATCAGCCAGAAGAAAAGCAGGGTGATAGAAAACAAATGGTGACAGGAAGGCAACAGGGAAATCGGGAAGGGAAATTTAGGGCTGTATGGGCTTAGGCAAAAAAAGAGAAAGAAAGAGACAATAAAGACAGGAGACAGGAAAAAAGAAGCAGATAGAGATGAAAAGCTGAGAAAATGTGAGGGCAAATCAAAGAACGAACAAATGAACCATGCAGGCTGTAAAATGAAAGAGAATGAAATTAAGTGCATGGAACAAATATTCGGACAGTGATCAAGGATAGAGAGCAGATGCTGAATATGAGCGAGAGCCAGAAACACAACAGGGATTAAAAAAACCTGTCAGAAGATTTGAGTAAATTCTTGTTCAGTTCGTATTTGGTTTGATTTGAGTAAGCCATCCCTCATTTTCATTTCAGCTTGTCCACTAGGAATCTGATGTGTCCCACAGCAGATTATTTTATTGAGGGACGTTCCTGGTGTTTTGCTTCTTACTGCTTTTTTAATCAGCACTAATTGGGCTTGTCATCCGGGCAGGTCCAGGATATAAGTGTTGTGACCTTTGTGGGAGAGGGTTTCTTCTATCACTTAATGTGTTTATGTTTGAAGTCTATGCTCAAACACACGGTCATCCAAACCTGCCCACATCTCAGAGCACACTTTGTTTCTGGGAAGCCTCGTGTTGCTGAGTATCATACCATCACTCCCTATACCCATCCTGTGATGGGGGAAACCCACAGGAAAAAGAATGAGTGCGCTGATGCGTGACTTCTACATTAGGAGAGGTTATTACACAGCAGTTCAGAGTGGCACAATGAGCAGCAAAAAGAAACAGACAGAAAGGAACTGAGCCAAATACGAAGGTTTCTCCCTCATAAAGTATTAAAGACGGATACCGTATAAAACTTCATTTATGAGCTGCTTCCAGTTACAAACCATCTCTAGATCGGCAGCAGCACCTTTGCCATACTGCTTTTAATAGAAGCTGTCTTCCTTTGGTACTGTACTTTTCCATACGAGCTTGAGGGGAAAGTAATTTAGTTTAATAGAAGCCGGCCTTGATTTAAAGCCGGAAGTAATTAAATGTAATGAAGCCCTTAGCTTCTGCACTAGCATCAGAGCCATGTTATTCACAGCCATACGTACACGTCCTTGTTGCTAATGTGTCACTAGTCTGTTTTTTCCAATCACTGTGGCCTGTGTTTTTAATTCCTTCTGGTGCAGTATCTGTGAAGGTTAACAGCTTTACAGTAATGGTCTGAAAACAGAGGGAAGGCTCATCTCAGGACTGGGGCGTTTATGAGATTTCTGTTTATGATTAAAACACAGCTTTTTATGCTCTATATTTTTTTAGTGGTTTATGTAACAGTAGACTGTCAGTTCCCAACTCTACACAAAAGTCTTTAAGGCACTAATTCCCTTTCAACAACAAAATTAAAAATAAAGCTTGCCTTTTAAAGGAACCTTGCATACTGGTGACTATTCGTTTTCCTTCCCAGTCAAGAATTTCACCAGATTTCTGTGGGTGTTCCTTGATCCCCTGCTCAGCTTGGTATCTACAGGGCTCCTTCATCTGTTTAGCTTGTTAGCACTTTGGAAACTTCCTCAAGTCATTGGGAATTGTGCCATTGGCTTGAACAGGGACAGGCTTTTTAACCTTGTGTTAACTCACTGGTAACAGTAACCAAACAAGCCTCTCAGTGTCCCTTTCAACTTACCAAGATCCAAATATCAGATGTAATGTGTGACAGAATCCCAAAACGAGGGTCATCAAAACAATTGAATCATACAGGAATGCTGTGGGATCCACCCGCCAGTGTAAATAACTCTGTGACCTCAGTTTCATTATTCTTCCTTTCTGATGTCAATAACTTCCCACCATAAAAGTGTACCATGAAATGGAAGACATTTGAGAAGTCTGCCTACCAGCATGGCTGTCATATTCAGAGGTTAAGTAAAAATATATCTTTCAATAATATGCATGTATACATGTGTCTGCATTTATATGCAGTGAGGCTGCATGCTTTTATAAAACGTTATTTTTAATTTTTTTAGGATATTCTATTAAAAGTAGGATCATACAGAAGGCTTTTACTGCAGAGACTCAGGAGAGCAGCCTCGGCTATCTTCCCCTTCTTTCACCCAAAAGATCTTTACTAGTCAGTCCCAGGAAGGGATTTTTTCCCATATTGTAATCATTAATAATGCAGAAATATAACAGTGCCACAAACTCTGATCTCTTTGTTCCTCTAAATTGACTATGTTGATTAGTTTCCCTTTACCAGGCTATCCTCTAAATGGCACTAAGAGTTTCTTCATGGAATTACTAGAAAAGCATGGTCCCAATATTTTTGACATGCAACTTTACCAAAATTATTCCATTAGGTTGAAGAAGTGGCTTAGCAATGTGTTATATTGCTAGAGTCAGCAAAATTTTATAAGTGGCCAGTACCCTATTTTGGTGTCCAATGCCAAACTGGGTATTTCCTTCTAAAGTTAGAGAGGAAGTATATAAGTAGATAAGAGCTAATCGCAACACCTTTCCCCTGGCAAGGCAGCACTTCCAGGTCCTGTTGTTTTCTAGACAGGCCAGCTAATGGGTGGTACGGTGACTCCACGCAGAACTGAACTGAGTGGAAGCTGCTACTTCCTATGGGTACCTCTCTTCAGCTTCTGTAACTGAGCTCTGAATCACATACTGGCTTTCCTACATGCTATTCAGAAGCGATCCATGTGCTGGCTTTTTGTGGCCATGACTGCCACGGGTTACTGATCCCTATTTTTCCACAAGTCATTAGTTTTCATGCTAATGAGTGGGACAGTGTGCACTTCTAGTGTCCCGTTTGAAAAGAGTGAATTTTTGGAGCGTTGTTATTTTGGGTTCACATTTACATAGACTGCCTGTTGTGCTGTGAGTTAGTTTACTAGTCTCCTTGCTACTATCCTGCATTCCTTTACCTTATTCCTTCACCTAAACAGGTCATTCTCTTTATTTGCCATTCTAGAGCAAAGCTGATCAAATGGTACTGACTTGTTCAGATGCTGATGAGTAGCCAAGATCACAGTAGCATGGTACTAGGGTCAATTTCAGGCCAAAAAAAGCTGTAATTATTGCATTGTCAGCCACATTTAAATGAGCTTCTCTATTTTAGTGCTTGCTTGAGATTTCAGCTCTCATAGTACAGGACTGAAAAGTCGGCTTAACTCTGCAAGCCATACGTGTAGTTCCTACGTGCTTCTTCTATAGTATTGCTCATAGCAAATAAGGAGAATACAATACTATTCTATTTAGATCTTTTTTGTCCTTTTTTTTTCCTGGCACAGGCCATACACTTTCAATAGACTGTAAACTCTCTTTAGAAAACAAATGAAAATATTTAGAATTAATAAGGTATCCATGAAGAAAGAGCATTCTTCCTGACTAGGTTTGGAATGATCCTTGTAAAACCTCATATATTTCCCTGAAGACTTGTGTATCTTTTGCATACATGCAAAACAATTACATTTCCAAGGAAGTGTTCTATTATGGCCTTGTTACTTGATAGATCTTACTGTTTCTTCCACCATATGTAGAGATGCCTTTCCAATTCAGTAGATCTTGAAAGATCATTCAGAGGAATAACATCAAAGCATACCTTGCATAGCAGTGGAGACCCTTGTCTTTGAGACATACTTGCATCTCCTAAGAAGTGACAGCTATGTTCTCCACAAGGACACACATAATTGCTTATCTGACCTCCCGTAAACAACATGTCCCCACAACAGCCTCACTGTCCTCACTAAATATAGGAGTGCCCTACTTGCCAGGCCACGGCGATGGCCCCTGGGCAGCACCTGATTCACAGAGCCTGGTTTCCAGCAAGTCACAGTGGAGACCTGCATGTTCACTACACATGTGGCCGAGTATGTGGCCTGGAAGCACCCGCCATCTCTCTGATTCCATAGTACCCCAGCGCTGTGACTTGAACAGTGTGAATGGGAATTGCACAGCAACAGATAACATAGTCTTTCAGTTCTCTTCATCCTCTCCACAGTCTTGGGTACTGTGAGGGCAGTGTCCTTTGCCCATCCAGCACAGCAGAGGGGTACGAGAGGCTATAGGAGGCTGGGGGGTTCAGGAACCAGCCTGAGCTATCAAGGGAAAACTCTGGCCTCCAGCACAATGTAGCAGCCCTCCCATGGGCAGCAGCCCAGCCCAAACCTGGAGTGAAGAGGCGAATGCATTCACAGGTTTTAACTTTGTGGGTAGTGTTGCGCTTTCAACATAGCGTGCAAACTTTCACTGGTTTTATTAAATACTTGTTCTCAAGTTTGCACATTTTATTATATTATGTTAAGGTTTCTGTATGAAGAAAGTCTGGTTTTTAAACCCCTGAGGATTTTTACATTTTCAAACCTCTGTGGATTACCTAAAATGTGATGGTACATCATTTATCAAGGTATCGTTCCTGTAATTTATTCCTAAAATCTGTCAAGAAATGCATATGTTTTCATGAAATATATAAAATGGATAAATACATATGGGAACATAACAGCATATCCAGTCATATCTTGTCTCACCTGAATAATTCTAAGTAAAAAATTGTGTTTATTCAAAAGCAATCTAAATTTTCATGGTACTGCTTTATGCCTTTCATGAAATTTGTAAGTTGCAATATGCACTAAATTTCACAGCAATATTTGCGATATTATATACTACTTGTTATAGGTATAACATTCTTAGCTGCAATATATTAAATGAAGCATGACAAATTGCAATCCCAAATTAAATCTAATCTGATAAAGTTAAGCTCACCATATATAAAAAAAGTTCTTAAAAATTAATGTATTCTCATATTTCACAGTTACCATGAACATCTCTCTTTACTCCTCCAAACTGGAAAGCAGATATGCAATCCAAACTAAGTAAGGGAATATAAAACCCAACCAGCTCTTGTTCTCAAAGCAGCAACACAAAGCACCTAAAAATACTCCTCCATATGACCATATTTTCTCAGTTTGGGAAAAAATCATCTCCCTCTCTCCTTCTAGCACATGTAGAGGTCTCTGCACTTCTCACTTTCTGCACAGCTTTCTGCCGGCTGCTATAAACTTTGGGGGGTAGTTTTTTGTTGTTTTATCATAAGAAAGCATAGTATTTTGTTGAAGTCTTTACTGCATGGCATGGTTGAGCAGCTCAGGAGAGAGCTGCTGTGCTGCTGGTGCCAGGCCATGGGAGAAGCAGCACCAGGAGAGCTGGGCTGTGACAGGGATTACCGTCGTCATGTGGGGGGTGCAAGGACAGGGAACGGTTCTTGGTGAGGCTGTGACTGTGAGGGGCCCAGAAGATTCCAGCATGTTCCCACCTCCCTGTAGTGCTTCCTACTCTGCAGGCAGTGGGAAGGGGCTAGCCTGGCTCAGGCAGGCTCTGGGGAGTCTGTGGCAGCGATGGCTGTGTGGGCCAGCTTGTGAGCAGTGCTGCCCCAGTGCGCCGGCAGTGTGGCTGGGGACAGCACCTGGCTAGGGTGCCCAGACAGTGCTACTCTTCACCCTGTGTCCAGAACCAGCCCAGGTAAACCTGCCTTTCACCCATCCTTCACCCTTCCTGTGCTGGAAGTGTCATCCCTGCCCAGTGCCATTATCTTGGTGTGTGGGACTCATACCAGGGGCTCAGTACAGTGCTCTGGAAGCAGGAGATGTGGGTTAGTGAGGAACACGGTGAGGGTAAAGCCTATGCAAGTTCCTATGCAGCCTGGCCCAGCTGAAATGCCACCTTGCTGCTCTCCAGAGGTCTCCATTAGTGGGCCTGGAGGACTATGTGGCCTCAGGGTGGCTCCACTATGGCAAAGCAGGGCCTCCACCAGGCTGGGTGCACATGAGCTTTGCCCTAGGCTTGCTGGCAGCACATGAGCCTGGACCAAGACAGGGATTCATAGGGTGAGCACAGGAGCAGTTACAGAGCGGGGCCTGAAACTGGAATCTGCCTCAAGGTCAGTTTGGCTTTTTCCAAAATAAGCACGTGGGCTACAACCAGAGTGTTTTTATTGCAGAGGAGAAGAGCACATGTTTGATACCACGTCAGCATTGGTAAGAGTACTACAGAAGGGGTAAAGGGAAAGCCAGGGACAGGAGGGTTGTGTTTTCTGCAACTAGGGAATTGGGGTTTTTTAAAGTGCAAAAGCTGAAGGTTTCTGTGCAAGGCCCCTGGGGGACTCCTCGGGGAGGTTCCTGGAATGATGTACCAGGACGCAGGGAGTCAGCAGGGCAGGAAGGCTGAGCAGGTGCTTGACACCTGAGCAGTCACAGGGGCTGCCTGAGGCAGATGGTGACAGAAGTGGTGATCCATTCCAGCATATTTAAAAAAAAAAAACCCTGTAGATCATGGGTTCTCTGACTGCATACATTTTCTGAAAGCAAGATAAATCATCTTATACCTGGGTCTCCTTTAGCTTTTTAAAAGAATGTACTGAGTGGGTAAATGTCTTAAGAGCAACTACACGCAAGCAGACAACTGATATTTTCATTATGATACAAGGCTGTCAGACTTGTTTAAAAATATTATAATCTAATCCCCTTAAGTTATATTAAAATAATATAAGTACATGATGCAAACATTGTAGTTGTTTTCCCTGTTTATAGCAATCTTACAGCTGTTGCTTTGCTAGGATTAATTTGTCTCCAAGGGGTTTCAACACTGTCCTCCCTGGTGCATTATGAGAGCCTGTAATGTCATGTAATCGGGGTTGTATTATTTTTGTCGAAATCTCTGGGAGTGATGTAAGAGGAAAAAGGAAACTAGCTAACTCCCAATCATTTGACCAAAGGTTAAATTAATCTTGGCCTTCTCCCAGCTGGACCTGAAGCTTTTCAGTCAAACATTTGTTCTGTCCTGCTCAAAAAAATTTGATGTCTTTTCTTGTCTTTTCTGCCTCCCATGATTTTTTTTTTTTTAATTTTCTTTACTAAAGTTACATATTTTCTTTAGTATTATGCGCTTATTTGTTGTGGAACACATCACGGGAACAGCAGATGTCATCTACTGGAAGGTCTGACCTTTGGTTCATAATGCCTATAGATGCTATGGAATGCCATGGGCATTAAGACTAAATTTTAAGTAGGTTACATTAGACTGTGCAAGAAAACTTGCTATTTTTATTGTGTATGGTAGCTGCCCAATTTCAGTCCAATCCAGGCCAAGTTGCCCCAACCATGGCCTTTTATAACACTGCAGAAGCTGTTTATCTGCTTGAAAGATGCTAGAAAATCTCACAGCAGAGATGTTTTGTAGGTGGTATAGAAGTCTCTCTGCAGACTATTCCAGACCATGTACAGTCTGAGAACCCTCTGGTACAATAACTAGCATCTGTTGTATGTGTATTTTCATGTCTGTTTCTATGTGCAGTGATGTATTCTGGTTTGGACATTTTTTTATTTTATTTTATTTTTTACATTTGTGTGTACACATTTAAGGCAAAAAATGGTAAGGGTTTTGGGGTCCTTTAGGCTGTTAGGTAAGAATCTTGATTTAATTGCAAAAGGCTGGCATTAAAGTGTTTTGTTCTATATTATGAGCAAGTAGTGTCTGAAAAGATCAGAAAGAACACTGGTCTGTCCTCTAAGAAGTCTGGTTGCTTATCACCATTCTTTGGTGTGGAGAAGGTTTGGGCTGCCACAAAAAGATATTTCTAACCAGGGTCAGCTGGGCTGAGACAATCATGACAAGAAAAAATTATCTGGTGCACTGAACTATGAAACAGATTCAGAATGGGAATGAAGCAGGGGATTGAACAGGAAAAGAGGTGTACTTGGATATTAAGCCTTGATGAGATTTCAGAGATGTTCATCATTCTGCAAAACTTCAAACTATTTCTTAATGTATTTGACTTGTGTGCCTTCTTTTAAATGCTTTTCTGCTCATGCCTAGTTACATATTTGAAATACAGATTGACTTTTATTTGTGTTATCTATTATTAAAATCCTCACTATTGTGCAAAACTGCTAAAAGTCCAAATCCAGTTAGGGGCCAACTTTTCGGCTGCATAAAGAGAATAATAATTTTAAAAATACTGTTCATATACATCAGAATAACAAATGTGGGTATTAGATGGTCATGCAATTATGGTCATATAAAAAACCTGATTAATAATGAAACAATTATTAAATACTAATCCTGTCAAATCATTTGTTACACTAATTAATATATTCTAGTGTTCTCTATTTCCACAATGCTTTAAAAAGCGAAAATTATAAACGTTCTAATCTATTTAGACGGTGTTTTTCTTCTACTTGAACCAATTTCTGAATGATATATTTAGATGGGAATCACCAGCAATGGTTGTAGAAACAGAGAAAATAATTGATTGAAAATAATTTTACACGACTAATACATTGATATACTACCATCTAATTTAAGCTTCTAACTAAAGTCACAAGAATTCAGTACTGGTCATGTATCTTTTCAGATTATTTAAGACAATCTTTAAATCCTTGCAAGTGAAGCTGCAATTAATTAGTGTTAGGTATTGCTGTTTGCTAGTTCATGTACCCTGTACATGGGCAAAGATAGTTCAGAGGTTAATTGTCTTTTCCCTTAACTGTGCTGGGTAGACTGTGGCCATCTCATGGGAAGCAAGGGTTCAGAAGCCATTCCACAAGTTGTTCTCTTTGGTAGGAAACAAGTTGAGAGTCTGGGGATGCTCTCAACCCTTGGGAGGAGCGCAGCTTGCACTGCATCACTTGTTTGCACTGGCTCTAAGGTATTATTGTAGTTGTGAAGGCAGATGAATTGTCTGTTATACCTGGTGCCTTCTAGGAGGGTATTACGCTGCATGGCACTGTAAAAAGAAGATACCAGGAGCTAAGAGCAAGTAGCCAATGTGACTTTATGCAGTGTGTTCAGTATTAGGCAGAAAAAAAAAGTACTGAGACTAGTAATAAAAGAGCAGAGGAAAATAGCACACAGGCTGGCATAAATCACACTGTGTAAGTGCTTAGGTGAATAAGGAACCAAAAGAATAAGTGACAAGGGTTTGGGAAAAATGTATCATCATTAATTACCTGCCCAGTTTACAAAATCATTGGCATTTAGGAGAGTGATTATCAAGAACTTGATATGAACTACTGTTTTTGTTTGTTTTCTCTATATATGTTTTCTAAAATTATATCTCTCTTTTACTTAAAAGCATGATTTTTTTTAGCTTTTTTTATAGTTTTGATATTCTCAAGGGACTGTCGTGGTGTGTTACAGTGTGATTGTATGTTGGCACCTTGCACCTTGATGCTTTGAATCCTCAGAATTTACCAACAAGCTAAGAGGCTCTAATCAGGGTTCTCTGAGGGTAATCCATCAAGTTACATACATAGTTAGGAAGATTTACCATCATATCATCAGTAATTTTGAGTTTAAAAAATAAAGCATTAAACATAATTTGAATTAATCTCAGTAAAGGTGTAATTTTCAAATAAGGTTCCCAAATTAGGAAATTGATATGTCTGTGCTGGAGGTGCTGACACTGTCTAATCTCCCATTGCTGTCCTATTGGCAATAGGAGAGGTCTGTCTAGTCAACAGAGTCTAGAGAACAGTTCATCTTAACCTAGAGCTCTAACCCATATGGCACTGCTTATGCTGGCTGGACCTCTGTTAGAAACCTCACGTAGTGGTCCATCTCTAGATTCAACTTTTCAAAGGTTTTTAGTTAGGCAACTACAAATTGGTGTTGAGCCCAGCCAGCCACAAACTGATGCCTAATTCCTTTTTTAGTTAAAGCCTCACACATACCTAAATACCCATATATCCTAGGTTTTCAGAGGTGCTGAACACTGTCTGTTGCCAGTGAATTTAGCAGGGATGAACAGTGCTTGGGTGCTCTGCAAGGTCACCTCCTGTTGTGGGGAGCAAATGCAGGAATAGGGAGAAAAAGGACATGCAGGGGATTGAACTGTATGCATCCAAATGAAAAAAACCTGCAGCCTGAATGTGTATGTGTCTAAAAATAAATAAACAAACAAATAAAGAACAGGCATATCTACATATGAAGCTTGCCACTTGGCTGTGGAGAAACAGGAAACAACACATCAAAACCACAGTGAACTGATACAAGTGCTGAAAGGCTCATTTGCCTATGGTCAAGCCCTGGTGAAAGTTGATGGTATTATTTATTAGCTGAGAGATCCTGTACTGAATCTCAGTATGTAGAAACAAATGGCTGGTGAGGCTATTTGTAATAAGAAAAATCAAACCTCCCTACCTAAGGTGTTAAAAGATTATTAGTTCCAAAGAATTTCAAGGGCTTTCCCCAGCTCAGTTTGTCAGAATTGAAAAGTATTTCCATTCTGCTCCTAGATCTTTAGACAGAATTCTTCTCATCTCCTCATCCCTGCTCTGTGTATGTATTTGCGTGTATTAATTTCTCCTTTGCAATAGTATAATTACAATGTTTATATGCAAGAAACATGGCTCAGGAAAAAGCCGGTAACAAGTAGGACACTGTGATGGGAGTCACATCTGTGCTTAATCCTAGCCTTAGCTTCAGATGTTCCTCTGTAATTGTGGGATGTGTTGCTGCATTTGTCTCTCTCAATCATCTCCTTGCCAATAAAATGATAATAAGTTTTTTTTCCTGGTTTTTCATTTTGCTTTGAAAACTTCAAACACCTAGAGCAAGGCTGTGATGTTTGTAGGGGGCAGTGGGGCCATGGTTTTGATCAGCTGCATACAAGTAATCAGGTGATCAATTAACACCTTTTTCTTTTTTTGTGCCATGAAGGAGGATTAACAAAGATGATGCAAAAGAAAACAAATATTGTTGTCCCTGCAGGCCATTGCAGCTGAAATAACTTTGTTATATTAGACAGTTTCAAAATGGATGCTTACCTCGTAACTTTGGTTTGTAGACCATCCAAAGCCTATTTGTGTTGTAAATATGTTCCATAGGAAGTGCCCATATCTGCAGTTTCATGAAGAAAGGGCAAGTTTCTTTCCAGGTCTGAACATCTTGAACAACCCTGATGCAAATTAGCAGCTGAAGCAAATTCATGGGTTTGGATTCTGTATGGATCCTGGAAATTCTGAATATCGTGTGAGGTTTATGTAGCTTGATTCCTTATATGCAAAGGAATCTTTCAATTTAGATTTCTAAAATAATGCCACTTAAAGAACAATTGCAACACGTTGTAGAAGAGGAGCTTTGCAGGAGATGTGATCAAGTGCATGGCTGGGAGTGAGGCATGAGGCTGTCTGAGGTGTGCTGAGGACTATGGGGGAAAGAGGAAGTGAAAATGCAATTAAGCCACCCACTCATACTACCACTTCCCTTCCATAAATTTCATCCTGGTTTATCAGTTTTTCTCTTTGCTCAGCAGTGTCTGCATTTGCTCAGATAGTAATTTACCTGTGATTGCAATGGGAGATGGTTTGTGACTCAAGCTAAAGTAAGCAAGTGTGTCTTCCAGAGCTTTAATAACATTCAAAGCAGGGAAAAACTTTACTATGGATAGAAACCTAGCATATCTTTGTGACTGTTATTTTTTTATTTTAAAGGCTATAAATTTTTTTGAACAATGAATTCTGAACCTATAGTACCTTTGCTGATGCTTAATTTCCTGATAAAAATAGATTACAAAATTATTTGCTGTAAAGGTTGATATCAAAAGACCAGCAGGTCATGGGAGGTGATTCTACCCCTCTATTCTGTGCTTGTGAGACCCCACCTGGAGTACTGTGTCCAGCTCTGGAGTCCTAAACATAGAGGAGACATGGAACTGTTGGAACAGTTCCAAAGGAGGACCACAAAGATGATCAGAGGGCTGGAGCACCTCTCCTATGAAGACAGGCTGAGAGAGCTGGGGTTGTTCAGCCTGGAGAAGAGAAGGCTCCGGGGAGACTTTATAACAGCCTTCCAGTACCTGAAGGGAGCCTACAGGAGAGCTGGAGAAGGGACTCTTTGTCAGGAAGTGTAGTGACAGGACAAGGGGTAACGGCTTTAAATTGGAAGAAGAGAGATTTAGATTAGATACTAGAAAGACATTCTCTCCTGCGAGGGTGGTGAGGCACTGGCACAGGTTACCCAGGAAACTGTGGATGCCCCATCCCTGGAAGTGATTAAGGCCAGGCTGGATGGGGCTTTGAGCAACCTGCTCTAGTGGGAGATGTCCCTGCCTGTGGCAAGGGGTTTGGAACTTGATGATCTTTCAGGTCGCTTCCAACTCTAACCATTCTATGATTCTATCATCTATAATTGGAAAAAAGGCAAGTTGAGCCAATTAAGGTAGACTGGTGCAGATGACACTAATATAAACTTACTGAACATTGGCCGTTGTCACCGAGTCCAAAAAGTCAGTTATGTTTGCTGCCTTGGCTCTGCAGTTTAAATGAGACAGGAATGAGGAGCTACTGCCTGACCTGTGCAGTGTTTAATGGCAAAGCTGGAAAATGCTAGCAGAGACTGTTAAGCACAGTAAAGTTAAACATTCAATGCTTTGTCTCATCCAGAACCTTTAGGGAGGCACTAGGGAGAATAATGAGGAAGAAAACTTAATTGTCCTGAAACTTGGTATAAAAAGCAAACAAATTGGAAGAAGCCTATCAGTTTGTTTTCCTTTCTCAGGCAGAATTTGGTGGTGGCACAGCACACTGCACTACTCCGTGTAATACAGCTCTTGCTGCTGAACACAGCTTTCACAACTAATGCATGAAATCTACCGTTATTCTGAGTTTTCTGTACAGGACAGCTGAGAAGAGCATTTGCAATGACTTTGGTTTGGTGACAATATTACCACCCCAAAGAGACAAATACGAGCAAAGCATGTCTTTTTCCTACTTAAAAATTGTAGAAGCATCATGCAATTTCTTGGCCAGCCTCTAATCCTAAAGCTTTAAGAAACTTGCAGTAAAATGCTCCCACCCAGGCAGATTCTTTAGTCCATAGTATGAATTTTGCCTGAAAAAGAATGGGGCCCCAAATGTTTGAAACAACCCACTAGAAGGCTAGCTGGTAATTAGTCTTCCGAGAATGGACATTGTAAAAACAAATCATTGAGCCATTTGTTGCTGTTCTACCTAAGAACACAGTTAGTTAAAAGAGCCTCTTTGCCAAAACCCCGAGAAAGAGATCAGGATGTTCTGTGTGTTTTTAAAGTAGAAATCAACCAGCAGCCCTGTCTTTTAGCAGAGCTTTGCATCAGACGTTCTATAATACCTGCACAGTTCACTAGAGGGAAGAAAACGGGTTTGATATTTTCATAGGAAAGAGCTGCAAGGTGACTTGAAGCACTGAGAAACAGTATTTGTGGTGATTTTGTTATCATATCTTTTATGTCTGCTATAATGGAATATGAAATTAACTTAAAGCATTTGTCCCAGAGCCCTGGCTATAAAGTCACTACAGAGGCAGGAGATGAGCACATCTTTCTGGGCCTTTTTGAAGGGCAGCTGGAGTTTACTGTCATTTTTCCACTAGAGCACTCTGAAATGGTGGCATCAGAGAGGTTCACAAAGGGGAATCTAATGGGAATTGTGGAGAGGGTCAAATGTTCTGTGTTCCCTGAGGAAACTCCTGGAAAAGTCTGTTGTATCAGTGGCATTTCCTGGGCATTTTTTCCCATAAATATCTGGCAATTTTTTCTTGGAAGGCAAAGGGAGTAAGGAAAAGACTGCTGGAGCAGGAATTGCTGTGGGGTTTGCTGCCGTTTCAGTTACAGGAGTAGGTGGTTCTCTATATATTGATGTGATCAGAGGCGTTGCTCTCTAGCAATGGCTTCCTGTAGCTTAAGGTGTGCAATGCAGACGGTGGTGAAACATGGGACAGATTCTCCGAAAAGATCCCATTGCTCCAGGTTAGTTTCATGCCAGGACAGAAGGGGCATAGTGCTCTCAGCGGCCCCACTAGACTTGCCTCCTCCCTCACATCAGACATGGCAGCCCATGTGATAACGCAATCCTGGTGCAATGCAACATCATAGTATAGGAGCTTTCCTTTTACTGCTCAGGAGCTCCAGGCTACTCAGGAAACCACAGACTGGTGGCTCTGTGGATATTCATTTTTTTCTCCATTCTTTGGAGACAATATATTTTTCTCCTTAATTTCACGGCCAGGTTGTATTTAAAAGAGAGTATGCATGTGATGCTGGAAGAATAAGGCTGTTGACTTTTCTGGACTTTGCAGAAAGTTTGATTTGGATAAAGGCTGTCTGCTTGGTCTGGGAGTGGGGTATTTCACTACCCAGCTCTGAGTGAGAGCCGCACTCTCACGGTGAATGAATGAGCTGGGAGTTCTGACTAGTGGCAGGACCATCAGATGCAAGAGGAATACTTTAGCCACCAGCACTAATCTGCAGGTTGGAGTGAAGAGTACCTTTCCATTCAGCATCCTGCCGAGAAGCCAGTGTGTTTGTGAAGTTCAAAATTAAAAACTAAAATGAAGCCTCTCTTGCCAGGCACTGACTCTGCTTTGAGATTGAGTGTCAAGTGGTAAAGACTGTGGGAGAGGTTTTGGACAAACAGAAAGCAGGAAACAGCAGAAACTTCACAAGAGATCCTGCTCTGCCCCATCTTGTGGTCCCGGGAGAGTTCGAGAAAACCAGTGGACCATAAACTGGAACCCTTTTGCCAGGGGAAGCAGTGTAAACATAGTTTCTTTTTGGTCAGCAGCAGGAGTGACCTGCACACAAACGTCTGCTAATTAACCTGCTGTAGGAAATGGGGACTCAGCCAGGCGTACACAGAGCAGAGAAAAACCCCAAAATGAAGCGAGTTAATATTAGCACAAGTTACACCAACCTCGTAATGAGGAACCAAAAGGGAGAAGGAGAGGGGCTCAGCAAGGTCATGAAAAATGATCAAATTTTATGTCAGTGCATGCACACAAATGCATGAATACTTTGATAAAAGCTAGTGGTGGATTGTTGAGAGGGCAGTGTAGCTAAGTTCCTGCTTTGTTACATAGATAAATTGCCAAAGGAAACATTATCCAAACAGTTCTACTTCAAAGGGAAAACGACAAGCTTTGGGGAACTTGCGGTACTTTCAATCTGGCCAATAACCAAGTGTAAAGTGTAAAATATACATGTTTAGGAAGCAGGACACATGCCGTTCAAGACAGGCCTTTCCCATGCTCTCAGACCAGTGCAGCTTCATTTGATGTGCAAATGCATGATGTGTGATCTGTCCTGGCAATGTGCTGCCTGCCAGCAGCACAAACATTTCACAAGCACCCTTTTGGGTTCCTTCAGCCTGCTGTGTGCACAGCCTCCTTGGCAACCTCTGCAGCTGGAGAGGTTTTCTTACAGTATATTGCCGTTGTGGTTGCACAATCCAGGTTTATTTAGCAGGTCTCATCAAGAGACTCCAGGCAGACAAAAGCACCTCAAAACTAGTCAGGAATTGCAGGATTTTATATTAGATACTAGGATTAAATGACAATACAAGGAATGGTTACAGTAATGCACTGAGGAACATATCAATAATGCAGATTTCATTGATCCTTAAGGCAAATTGCCCTGGCAGATGTCCCAGCCTTCCTGAATGTTGGAGACTTGGGGGCATTTCAGCTGATGGCAAGGGCCCTCCATAATGTGGTTATAAATGTTACCTGAAATTGGGTGAAAGAATGGAGTGCTTCCTGGCATGGTGAAAAAAATATGTGCTCTGCGCAGTACGGGACAGGATCTGCTGTTGGATGAAACTCATCCTATAAACCCATGAAAAGTAACAGTGCAAATGCTCACCATAGGGAAGCAGTGGGTGGTGGGTGCAGTCCCTCTTTTCAGTAGTGGCTTTAGATTTGTTTATATCAGAAAAAAATAGTTGTAGTCTTTACGGCACAACTGGGCTCTAGAGTAGCTGTGCTGGGGGATGAGGTTTGCTCATCCTAGGGTTCAGGATTTAAACTCAGCTGGCTGAACTGTTTTAGAATTAACCATTCTTATGAACCAGGGCATGTAGATGTGCTTTTTCTCCCCCTCTCCCAGTAAGCTAAGTAAGGCAATTAGGGACCTTATGCAACAGCGGTGGTGACGTACCCCAGGTGTACCAAAGGCAAGTCACCCATGTACTGCCTCTACCCTCTGTCTTTGGGACAGATCCTCAGTTGTGTGTGTGTGCAGCCCCTAGGCCTCAATGTCAGCTAACCAAACACTTGGTGCTGAGCACCCACCCCAGTGCAGCAGCTGTGGCTGCACAGACAGCTTAACCGTCTCTTCCCCACTAAAATGACTGAACTTGCACCACAGCCAGATGTAATAATCCATTGCTTGTGTTAACCTTGAATTCCATGTGTCAGTTCCGGTCCTCTGAGAAAAATTAAGCAAGTGCTTATTGAAACCAGCATCCCAGCACTCCACATTGTGCTGTGTGAAAGAGGAAAGTGAGACCCCAAGACCTAGTAGTAACATAATCTAGCCACACTTTGATCACGTGAATTTATACCGTCTATCCTTATAAATGGCCCAACTTCATGCTAAAGTCCCCCACTTTGCTTCAGAAGTTCCTGGTAAAGCCACACGTGGTTTCTTCCCTTTTACCTTGTCCTCAAACTAGGAGATTGCTGTGTGCTGCCAGTGGACACAGAAGATACAGTGAAGATACAGAAAGAATCAACTACGTGTTTAAATGAGGACAAGGAAGAAAGATGCATTTTATGTAGCTGTAGTCTAATATGCTGAGAGAAGTCTGTTTGAATGGGTTGGGAATGCTGATGGCATCTAATAGCCACAGAGGCTTTTCCTGCCTATTGATAGATACAGCACTGTGAATATCAGTCGTTGTGGTATGAAGTTGTTACGAGAAAAATAACTTCCTGTGTTGATGGACTGAACATTCAGTAAATGGAGATGTATGGATGCAAATGTAAGGTGGTTGCAAATATAGCTCTCCAGAGCTCTAGGTGTGACCGTGCAGAGAGCCATTAAGTAAACAGTGTAGTCTATTACTTGTCTTTGACTTCCTCTCTAGCTAAATTGGTACCCTGAATTCACTGTTATTATGGGTGCTCTTTATTCCAGGACAGAATTGAGAAATGAGAGGGCACCGTAACACAGGCCTTCTGCATGTGAAAGGCAAGGTTTTCCATCCTGGCCTCTGTGAGGAAGAGAAAAAGCATTCTTTGTAACAGGGCATCAATAAATGTGTGAACACTGTTCAAGTAGAATCACTATCTATCACTTTGTCTGAAGGCCAAAGAAGTGAAATTCTTTTTGCCTTCTTTTACATCCTTTTCCCAGAAGAAATGTACAATTATTTCCAAACGCTCCCTTTACTAGACCTGTGTACACATTTATTGACATAACATAAACATATGTTTATTTTCATTGGCTGGGGCTCCACAGAGTTCTTATTTACTGTCGACCAAGCTTGACTCATTTCATTAGATGACAAGACTCGTAGTTTTCAGTGGGTTGCAGAACAGCATTCATTCATTTTGATTTCAGAAGAGCACTCAATTGCTTGTGCCTGTGTGACTGCTTGGAGTGGTGAGGCAGGTTGCAAAAAGGGCAGAGAGATGCGGAATATGGAAGGTACTAATTGTCCACTCACAGTCGCATGACATGCCCATGATACTAGTTTAATAGAAATGAAACTTTGCTTAATATATATATTCTGATATCCCAGACTTTCAGTAACGTTTGCCTTTCTGAGAATCAATTTCACTCCTATTATTAAGTTTTATTCTGCTTTATCCCATCTGTTTTAGTCAAGTTACTTTATCTATTGTGATGCCTGTAGAGTGTTGATTAAACCAACAGTATTATTCTGTGACGCTGACGTATAATCATCGCTTGCCATATAATGAAGTGGCTTGGCCCTATTAACCAAGTAGTTACTTTATCTAAAAGGCACCATTTCAAAAGAGGAATGCAGATCCTGGCATTGGAAGTAGTCCTGGAATAAAGGCGTTACTTGAGGGAGGATTGTATAGTACCTGGCCATGTAAATTTTACTGGCTGTCAAGTAACATTCAATCTGTCCTTTTCCGATGTTTTAGCATTTTGAAATTGAAGACAAGTAGAATATCATTCCATAAAAGATCTGAGTGTTAATTTAATCATCTCTGTGAGTCATCTACTGGAGAAAGAACAGGCATCATGATTTTTTTAAACATTATCCAAAGTTCAAGCTGTGATGCAGCAGTTTGCAAGGGCGCCCCACTGGTTTTGATGATTTCAGACCTTCCCCAATAACTAAACTTTATGACCATGAGGGTGAGGATGAACTTTGGCTATGACCTAGATCTGCAATTCGCAAGTGTTTTTCATACAGCTGCAATAATATTCCAGAAAATGTAATTGGCCTTTTACTTCATTCACTTTTGCAAATGAAAATAAAGCTACTGTGAGAGCAGATCTTTTGCTAAGATAATATTTTTTTAAATATTTTTATAGCTCTATAACAATAAAGGAGTCTCACAGTCTAAACTCTTTCTCTAAACCTTTTTAATGGAAAAAACTTCATAGAAAATATCCTTTTACTTTTAATAACATATAACTATATACATGATTAAAAACTGTAACAAAAAGCTGCAGGGACTGGAAAATTGTTTTGTTGGATACATGCAGATGGTACATTTAAAAAGGATTTCACAAATCCATGGACATCAAATGGAGCTGCAGTGGCAGGGTTGAAAAAATGGTAACGCTCTATTATTTACCTGAATGTATTGGGAATAAAGCACAGACATACAAAATACACAAAAAGAATACAAAAGAGTACATGGTGTAAATGCTGTTAGCACAGGGAGTTTCTTTTTTTAGTAAATAGGAGAAAAGAAGTAAAATCTCCTTTCTTCACATCTTATATTGCAGTTTAAAGGATAACTAATCTCTTACTTGCTGTATTTTGTTTTTCTTAACTCTGGCATACACTACAGTAGAAGTCTATGGCATTTGCATTTAACAACTCAGGAATATTTTGATTCATCTCCGTGTTGGTGAATGTACTGTCATTTCTGAATATCATGTATACGTATTGCTTTAAAAACACATAACACAGTTTGACATGAGTTAGAAATACAAAATATTGAGGACCACCACACTACAAAGTGCTGGATACTCTTGTCCTAATCCAGCAATATATTTAAGGACACACACAACTTCAAATCTAAGAGAAATTCCTCAGAGAGTAACGAAAATTAAGAACAATGTAGAAATGATTTGACAAGCAGGTCTGGAGTTTTCAACAGTTTGTAGTATAGATTCTGCAGCTAGTTACACCTGAGGTCATGATTCTGTCCTTATGCCCCAGATGATTTACTGTACTTTTGAAATACATTTTCTTAATTCTAAGTTAAAACATAAAATGAAAAGTCTGGGGAATCGGTGAGCTCTGCAGCTAGAAAGAAGAAAAAGATGATGCTTAGTTTGTTAATTACAAATTGGAAGAGATTCCGTAGGCAGCAGGAAATAAATTTATAGGTTTTAAACACCTCAATTCTAAAAGAACTTTCTGTCCTGGACCAAAAAAAGAACTAACATAATTGAAAAGTTAGTACCAGCCAGTAAGCTCACTTGAGGCTCACAAGCATGGTGAGGATGGCAAGCCATCATTTAGTAAGAAAATAAAGTTAAGCTTACTTCTTGTCAGGAGGGCTTTTGCTGGGTTCTTCCTGCTGTAATGAATACTTAATGATTCCCAGTGTAATCACAGGCAGTTTAATAGCAGACAAATAAAAATGGAGTCTGCATGTGCGTATACTTGTTTAAAAAAAATAAAAAAAGGTGAAAACAACAACAGTAACAACAACAACAAAACTAGGCAAGCAGTGAAAGCTGAAGTATTCTGTGAAGCTTTGGGATCTGTTCCTGTTCTCCTTAACACCCTCCCACTCTGTCTGGCCGTGCTCTTTTGGAAGGCAGGTAAAACCTTTTAAGTTCCTGTAAGTGAGGGAGAATTTTTGCTTACAGCACGACATACAGTAATTATGAAAATAAGCTTTGAAAACCAAATCTCAGTGGGTCATGAAGGCCAAATCTCACTGATAAGTATTTGAATTTCATTGCCCATAAAGTGGTTTAATTCCCTCCCCAGTCTGACCTCTTTATGCAAGCGTGCTAATTGGAAAGTTGCCAATATAAGTTTTTGGCTCATTACTTTCAGAGTTCAGAGTCTCTTATTTTCTAAGAACATCAAGGATACTTGTTTATGTTGTTCTTTGCTAGCATTTTGGGTAAAATGTGGCTTGTAAAGCTCTGATTGAAATTAGACTGTCAGCAGAAGGCAGGTCTATTTGAGAAGGCAACCTGAAAGCAGTAAGACTTATTTTGTTTATTTAAAGAAGAGATAAATGTGTGTGTGCATGCATGTGCATTTAACAATTTTATAGCTAGAACCATTATTAACGATATCCAATAGCAATTTTATCTCTTGTTATGATTAGTTTTATAAAGATGTAACAATTCTCAGGAGAGTTCTATGGAAACATGCAAAGTTGGTTTGCATTAGGTATGCAATTATGTGTCCAGTATATATGTTGCAAATTAATTTCTTAAATATATACTGTGTAACACTTTTATTCCTGAGTGCTGGTCTCCATAAGGAACAGAGAGGGTGGTATCATGTGCTCTTCTGCACGATGTGGTCCTTTGTCATTTTAGGAATTCTTCTGAGGGATCTTTATTGTCACAGTTTTAACTTCAGAATATTCTCTCAATCCACATTCACCCCTGAAAAACAAATTGCAGCATCAGCTTACACCAGACATTAATTTTTTATTGAGCAAAATCCTGCAAAGCAATTCCTTGATAAAGTTATGATATGAGCCAAACTTCTTGGTGTAGGTTTCTCTTGCACTATGATTTTGTACAGGTTTTCCTTTCGTGCCATCTTTCAGAAAACCTGAAGATGGAATTTCAGTTGTATGTCACAAGTACAGTGGATGGCTCCAGCATTTGATAGGGCAATACACAATGACATCAAATCCAGAAATACTCACTGTCCGTTGATGAACTATTGGGAGTGAATTGATGTCGTTTGTCCTTTCCAGACCTTGAAAACGTTCCAACACCAAGACCTACACCACTGGCCAGTGAAATTACTGCTTATATTTGTACTCGAGAAAGGGAAGGTCCAAACTGAGTACTATGGAAAATGAACTACTCACAACCCTGAATAAAGCTGTACTTGAGTCCTAACCTACTGATCTTTTTTCCCTGATAAAATATCCAGCAGCAGAAATCGACATTTGCATGTGAAAGAGTGGTCAGCCTGCTCAGATTTCCACTAGATTTATGCAGAACACCTCTTTTTGTCCTGGCACAGCATCTCACATAAAAGATTCTATCCTGCTAGAAGCCAACCACTTACTAGGTCCCTGTCATCTCACACACGTCTCTGAGAGGAACATGTTCTGCTTTGGGTAAACTATGCTTAAGAAATGTGTGTTTCTGAACACTATGTAGATTTTGTTGTAGTCAGTTCCAGCCTGGCTCATCTCTTGGCCAACTCTGCTGTGGTTTAGAGTAGATATTGCATGGCTCCTTGGGAGTTATGCCTGTCTTCTCTGAAGTATAGGTATTTCCTACAGGAAATAGGTATTATAATATTAATATATTAATAGGTAATATAATATTGCTATAGGTATTATAGGTATGCATTTGCTGTGCATATTTTGAGTCACATCATTAGTTAAGTTCTACTATGTTTGTTGGATGCTGCATATGTAAAGCAAACAGCGTCCCCACCTCAGAACAGGTACAGTCCAAATCTAGAAGTAGAGTATCTCTTCTACATGACCTCATACAAGAATTCTTTTGCACAAGCTCTTACAGACATTTGTTTCTTCATTACATTTTTATCTCCACCCTAAAATACAGACAATATTTCTCCCTTACTTATATTAAAAAGTGCTCACAAGCATATCGTCCTAGCATGTTTACTATTTAACACTGCCTTTCCTCTGGATCCAGCTGTGCAGAATTTAATGCCAGCTGCACCATGATGAATATTTCAGGGGAATTCCTCAGAACTTCCTTCTAATATGTGTTGCTTTCAGAATGGAGTGAGGGGCCACTGTTCATAGCAATTAAAGCCCTCTGTATGCCCCCAGTGTGGCATAGCCTACTTACTTTACTGCATTTACCTCTACACTGTAAATTTTACACAAAATATAACATCTGGTGAGGAACTCCTGTAACCTTCCTTGGAAAGTTAATTCATTTGGGCAGAAATAGAAGTATTTACCAGTGCATTTCACTCCACCTACAGTTTTGAAAACTTTCTGATATGCTTGTGGCTTGGTAAGCCTTACGTGTGATGAGAGTGGTTGATAGTTAACTCAGACTGATGATTCAGTAGGCATTTTAAGATTTACCAGGCTCTGAGGAAGTATATTAGTAAAGATTTTTTGACATGTGAAAGGATCCCATTGATGTGGTCCATCCCATCCCCAGCTTTCAGTAGAAAGTGGTAGATTTGTCTCCAAAGAATGACCAAGAACTTTAGCTATTTATCAGACTCGGCTGAGCCACAGAACCATTCCCTTATGGCTCAGTGGAAGCTGTCACCGGGAGCTGCATGGAGCCCAATAACTAATGCTAGTGAATCTCCCTGCCTCAAAGTTTCTGTGATCTTCAGTAGGGCCGTGGCTTGGCTCCAGGCACCTGTTGGACACGTTTTTGTAAGTCAATAGAAAACCCAGGCAACAGAGTATCCATTGGCTTTATGTATGCTCTAGCTGCCAGTTGGTTTATCATCTTGGGCTGGCAAACAAAATTAGATATATTTATTGTCTGTTTCTTCAGCTCAAGACTTCAGGGCCTTACACATTTTTTTTCTGTCTGAAAGTTTGGAAGTGGACAACTGTGATGAATTCTAAGGCAGATATTTTTCAAAAGCTAAAAGGTTGCTCTTGCTGAATAAGAAGATGGGGTATTCCAGACATTCAGAGCAGAAGAGTTAGTGCATGTTCAATTAAAGGGCTCACTTGTCCCCACAGCCTAGTACAGAGAAGTAGGGAGCAATAACATCCTGCTCTATGGCCACTTTGGGTCAACTTGGACAGGGTGAGAACAAGGGTTGTGTCTGTGAAAAGGTAGGAGCCCATGGGTCAAGTTTGCATGATGCTATCCCTTGGTTATGTAGGTGTGAGGGAAAGGGAACAAATTGCTCTTCAAAAGGAAGTATTACATACCCCCATCCCTCCCTCAGTCCAAGAGAAAAAAAATAAGGAAAAGCATTGTAACTCTAAGCCATTCTCCTGCTTGCACTTCTGTTTAAGAATGCAACTATGCACTGCTTTATCTCAGAGCTATCCAGACAATAATAAATCCTCTGACATTAAAGGACAGCTCTCAAGTAGAATGGCACCTCTTTCCCTTGAAGACACTTCAACAAACCAGCATTTTGGGGAACTCTGTCTAATATTAAAAAGGCCACATGTGGCTATGTGGGATGAGTCACCTCAGTTAATTACAGGAGTTAAATTTTACACCACTCAGGCAGTGATAATAAGCTTTAAAGAAGCATAACTGTAAAAAAACCCAAACCTCTTTTAGATGCCTTTAAGAATACAAGAATATTGTAAGCAGACAATGTGAACACAAATCAGTTGTGTTGTGAGTTCTGGTTCTCTACAGGTATGCACATACCCTGCTGCATTTTATGGGAGTGTAAAACAAATATAGCAGATCTCAACTTTCTGTTTTCTCTTTTTTCCCCATGTATGATAAAAATCTGTGAATTTAAATGCAGGAACAAACCAAATCCCAAATAAGACAGTGCTAGCACAGACAGCACAGTGGCACAGTTATGATTTGGCTGGACATTTGTATGGACATTTTCTCTTCTTTTTTTTTTTTCTTTTGTTCTTTAATTGCCTAGCTCAACATTACTTATGCTGTAAAATGTATCCCTTAAAAACAGGGATCTAAGAAACCATGGCATTTTAAAGAAAAAGTATGCAGATATTAATGCAGGGGTGAGGAGGTGAATTATAAGGTGATATCTGATCAAAGAAGTTCTGAAAGGACTAGAATGCTTACTCATAAGCAGGTTTTCAGGCATCTTTGCGAGATAGAGGTTATTGCCATTCCCAACATTTATTATGATGAATATTTTCAAAGCTGTAGATGACAATCAAGTGTACAACTACTGTAGATTTTTCCATGGAAGCTGGGGTGCTGCCTGTTTTCCCCCCTTTCAAAAACTCAACAGTATCGATATGTGAATATTTTGCTTGCACAGTTAACCTCCCTCAAGTCAATGGGGTCACTCTTGGGTGTCAAGTTACTCATGTGCTCTATCGAGCTTAGTAGTTTTAGAATATTTTCACAATGATAAGAGTTAGATGAGCTGACATATTTATGCCAGTGTGAGATCACCTCATAACTCATGAATGTGGAGAATAGTATGAATGTGTTATTCAAAGTACTCCCTAATGAGGGAAAATATTTCAGACTACATAGAGCTTATTTTATAGATCGAGTTGTATACTTCCACATATTTAAAGTTTTAAAGAGTTTGACCTTACTTTAGTTTTACTGCTGAGTTTGCCATTAGCCATGAGCTATTTTGAAAGCTTAGGTGAGACATATCTGGTGTACATGCCTCCTGCACAGAAATTAATTGAATGTTTTGTATGCATAACCAATCTGGGGCTGATGCAATTGCTAAACTTCCTTGTGATTGTAATGAGAATTTAAAGCTGCTAAGACTTTAAATTAGGTACATGGGACACTATTTGAGCACGGAGCTCCATTTCAAAATATTTGGCACGTAGTTCTAAATGGAATAAGAAAAGACAGAAGGTGAGTTTTTTTGAAAGGGGTGTAGGCACATTTGTCTATCCTTCCCTAGGCCTGATTTCATTTAGCATTGTTCATAAATCTGGAAGAGAGAGATACCATTTTAATAAAATTCAGATGCACCCATATTAATAAATCTAGGAAAAAAAATAAAGAAAAAAATAGCAAAAGAGGCACAATATCTGGCAAAACAATTCTGAAACAAGTACATCAAACCAGTCAACAAGCACACAGCAGTACCAAAAAGAGAATCTTTCAGCAAAAGTGCTGGTATTATGGCTAAGAAAAACTCTCAGAAAACACAGGTTGCAAGTTCAGAAAAACACTCAGAAATTTTCAGTTCCTTTCAGAATAAAAAGGCACTTCCAGTCATTTGCCCTGCTATGTCCAAAAAAAAAAAAAAAGGGGAAAAGAAAATAAAATGGTCTTACCAAGTAAATCAATTGCATTTCAGATTGGCAATGATTATCAGTCATCCTATATTATGCCCTGATCCTCAGACAGGAATATTTCCAGATCTTAATTTGCATGAAAGGATTCACTAATATTTATTAAGTTGTAGAGCTGAACACAGTTTAGAAGACAGCAGTGTAATACTTACATTTCTCTCCCATTGCCAGACATTTTGAATCCTCCAAAAGGACTTTGGGCATTTAAGGCATTGTAGCAATTTATCCTGTAACAGGAAGAGACATTAAGTCCAACTGTGTTGTCAGCAAGACCTTTGGAGAACTGAAGGAGAGGCTGAAACTTGTGGAACTAAGGACACTCTGTGCTGTACTAATAACAAACTTGTCTCATGTTGAAAAGAAATGAGGGATTTATGCCACAAAACTCCTAAATTAGAAGAATGGGATTTGGCCTGTGAGGACTGGAGGACACTGAACACTTGCATGCAGCTTCAGTAATGAACTGTTAATCTGCTGACAGACCTCAGTGGCAGTTTATAAAACAGAGCTATTAGATTTGAATTTTTCCTTTTCCTCCCTGATTTCTCATGAATCTTTAGTTCACTCAGGCTCAACATACCAAATTGCAAGCTGTTAAACTCTAGAAGTGGCATTACCTACTCCTAAGCACTAGCAAGTAGAGGTGTCCCCTTGGTTGCTTAATATTGTAGAAAGTACACAATTCTCTGTGCCTTTAGCAAAAGCCTCTCAGGATTCCTGTGCTCCCCAGAATGGATCATTTATACTCTACTTTGCTTTCAGTCATGCCATTCAACTGTGTGGCTGCCACACAAGGCGCTGGAAAGCACGTTTTCAATAGCATTTACCTGCAGTGAGCAGTCACACCACCTCCCTACAGCTGTTCTGTATCTTGGTTAGTGATTCGCCACTAGGATGGTCTAAATAAACATTTTTCAGACACAGGGTGGAAAACTGAGGTGCCATAATGATAGTGAGTCAAACTCTTTATCTCCCAGAGCAGGAGTGTGATAACTTCTGCCTTACCAGACTGTCCCAGCCTGCATTGCTGAAGAGACTGTCAGAGCCTTGTTTATGTCATTTGTAAAGACAGCAGCTACCAGCCCAAAATCAGAATTGTTGGCTCTCTCTATAACTTCATCCATGGTTTTAAATCTCAGTATTTCTTGAACAGGCCCAAAAATCTGCAATAAAGATTAATCATTAATTAATAACCTGACTCAGAGGCATTTTATTCTTGTTTTATTCTGTTGTTTTGTCTTGTCCCTCCTGTTGAACTCTTTACAAATCCCCACAGCAACATTTAATAGTGATAATAGCTGTCTGTAAAAATGGCATGAATTCTGAAAGTTGTTAACTTAGTGGAACTCATCCATTCTTCCCTTAACACTTTTTTTTTCTTTTTAAATATAGTGGTAATTATAACTGTAAAGCTTTTGTCTCAGAAAGTAAAAAAAAATCATGTTTAGGACATTCTAAAATGTTCTTGCCCATGTGCATGAATACCTCCTCCTTGGCAATCCGCATGTCATCTGTTACATTGGAAAACACTGTAGGTTCAATGAAGAAGCCCTTTCTTCCTAACCCTTTACCCCCACATTCAAGTTTCGCTCCTTCAGTAATGCCGCTTTGAATCAGTTCCAAGATCTTGTTGTATTGTTTTTTATCAATCTGAAAGAGAAAAGAAACCATTTGACTTGCAGACCGTGCGCTTGAAAATCAAGTCAAAATTGTTTTTTTAGACAAGTCATGTCTCAATGAGTAGACTCATGCTTATATTTGCTGCTCTTTGAGCTGGAGCTGCCAAAAATTGACTGTAACCTAGCTGGTGACTGTAACCTAGGTCTCAGTCTTCTTAAGGATATGTTCCCTTATGTATGTGGCTGAACCCACATTTTTGCTGAGCAATCCGGTTTATAAGCACAGAGGAGATGATTATTTTTTGGTCCAGGTTAACTTCCTGACAATGCTTTAAGTCCAGACGGTTATGAGTAGCAGGTAGACTTCCTAAAATCCTATTTCTAATTCTGCCCACCTTTTGCTTAGAATTCCTGTCTCTCTAGTGGTCTACAACAACAGTTATGCTTGTAGACAATTATTGAAACTGCGTGCCCATTGAAAATTTCTCACAATTCACGTCTGTATCTCGGGGGCTAAAGATCAGAATTTTGCTGTTAAAGCTGGGAGGCAAACTTACTGATATATAAGATGAGAGTTTTTACTTAAAAAGAAACAGCTCTGAGCTGCACAGATTATCTACTTCTTTAGAATTTTAATCTTTAAAATGTTTATCATGTCAGCTACCCTGGACTGTGAGTGAATACACATTGACTGATCTCTGTCCTAGTAGAGTTTAAATGCTTCCAGGCTCCTTCTGGGCTGTAGAGCCAAAGTGCTATTCCTTTACCTGTGGACCTTGTTCTGTAGTTGGGTCAAAAGGACTCCCCACAACTCTCCTCTTCGCACGTTCTACACTTCTTCTAACAAACTCTTCATAGATTGATTCTTCCACATAGATCCGTGAGCCTGCAGTGCAGCATTGACCTTGATTGAAGAAGACCCCTTGGTGAGCTTGTTCCACAGCATAGTCCACTAAAAAACCAAGACAGCATATGTAGCTCTGAAACATCATAGACATGTCTGCTATTGCACCAGTGTCATGTGTATTACATAGTGCCACATTCCCAAAACTTCAAAGCTGAAGTAGGATTTGGTTAAAAAAAACAAAACAGTGACCAAAATCAGCACACACTATTGTTGTGTTGGGCCATAAAAGAAGATGATTCAATTCATTTTGTGTCATAATCCCTGTGAAAATACGTAGTTTTTAAATCTGTCTGAAGTTTATTTTTTTCTCCATTTATTCTACCCTGGACACAGCTTTATCAGAGGGATAATAGGAGCATTACAACTATTTCAGAAGTACTAGATTGTAAGGGACCACTTGGGACTTCAGGCATCATCTAGGTAAAAAAGAGTCCATAGGTAAGACATTCCACATGCCATATCATGACACAAGCCACTGGTACTGGTTAGTCCTCGTTAATATCCCACTGCAAAAATTAAATCAAGACAGTGCTTTAACACTCTATAGGAATAGGGCATACAAGAACAGCTTCACCGATGTCATATATGCCAGCAATATGTAATTTATCAACTTAAACTCTTAAGAGACCCTAGGAAGTAAGTTGTGTCCCACATTATAGAAGTCTGTCTGACTGGGGTCAGTAGAAGAGGGGAAAATGTGTCTGTGATCTCAAGTTTGTACTTAGTTTAACACTGCGTATGTGAGATGTATAATGGGCAAGACCTGTCCTTCCCAAAAAGCCAGATTATTTTTCTGCAAGATAGAAACATCATCTTGGTCTCTACAGGTGATTGCATAAGGCTTTAAAAATATAGGTCAATTATAGAACAGTCAACCATTGATTTCTACTCTAATTTCCTTGGAGGTACAACTAACCCAACCACTGTCCAAGCAGGAGAGAGGATCCAGTCGTATTTAGACATTCAGAGCTAAATTCTCTCCTTGGGTGTAATAGCTGAGTAGACAAGAATATTGAATTAATCCTCAAACATCTATGCTTTACAGCACTGTAATACATCTGTGATCAGCTGTAGCACTTTAGAACATTGCTTGAATTGTTTTCTTTCATGGAATAAACAAATAAATAGTGCTTTACTTTCAGCACTTGGGAGACAACTCCATCTAACAGAAATGTCTTATTTTGCCCTTAGTGTGGTCTTGAAAAAAAATTATATAGGGTGTTCCCTGGATCACATTCAAATTTTCCATGGCAGCTCCATGGAGATTGAAAACACTACTGGATAGAACTGATTAACTGATGTGCTTTGCTCTATTGTTAACACAGTTTTTCCCCATGAGGGGCTCTCACCATTCTTCTTTGGGTTTTTTTGTGCACTAAACTTTCAACAGCTTTGTTGTGCTTACTGCTAACTTTGGCACACAGTGTTCCTCAAAAAGAACAAAAAGCTCCTTTGGAACGGTGAGCAAATCGTCTGCTGTTCTTAAAGAATCAGAGCTTTGAAGTCTGAATCTCAGGTCCAGTCCTGGTGGTTGTAATTATGGGAAGACCAGAGAGCTTTAGTACAATCTATTGTGGAACTGACAGTCCTGAAAAAGACTGTGCTCTCCTTGGTGTTCTGTTATTCTCCTATTGCCTGCAACTTCTCTCCAGATCCTTATTTGCAGATACAAACTAGAGCTCTTTGTGGGCAGCTAGGAGTATATCTCCTTCCCCTGTGGAAAGCCATAATACAGACCCGCCCAGCATATATTACTCTATTAGGAGTGTTGAGGTGATCCAGTCTGAGTTAGTAGGTTAGGGACCTTTGAAATGTGGTGATTTCTGGTGGGAGATGGAGATGAGTAACTGGGGTAGAAGACTGTAACACCTGCATCTTTTTAGCAGGATGACTGTGGCTGTAATTGGTAATACCTTTTTATATAGAAAAGCTTCTGAAAGTTCTCAAGCTTTTCCTAATCTTTCAGACATTGGTAAATTTTGAAAATGAATATAGGATTGTAACTAACTCTTGTAATTCATGCTATTCAGAATAATTCTTCTGTTCTTCCCCTTTTAAATTAAAAGACCAAACCTTATTTGTCTGTTTATTTGGGTTACAATTCTCAGCAAATGCATTGAGTACAGTGTGCCTGCATACAGCCTGAAACAATAGCTCAAAGCAAGGTGTGAACTGTCCCATTCGTCTTAATGGGGTGTTAACTTCAAAACCTCCTGCAGACAATTTAGATATCAGCATTTTTAACTATTTCATTGCTGATCATTTAAGCAGAAACTTCCAGTTTGTGTTTTTATTCTATCCTAAATGGCTGTCCTGTATCTTCTCAGGTGCCAAAATCTCATCTGCACAACATCATCCAGCTGCCAAAATCTTCAGCTCCCTGCTGACAGTGGCAATGAGGATATTTCAATAGACAATTCTTCAACTGTGAAAATTTTTAAAATGGAATAATCTCCATTTATAGCTACTATCAAACCAGCTTAACAAAGGACTAGTGCACTGCCTAGATTAGCAACTCAAGTGTAAATTAAAGCACTTCCTTCTTAAAATTGCTGTGAAGCAAAAAATCACAGATTTTCCAGATTTAAAGTACCAATCCACCTTTCTGCAGAGTTTAGGATGACAAATGTGTATGAGACTGACTGTGAATACCACCACTCAGTGTTATTCTATATGCTTGGTTATAACTTTTTGTCTGTTTTCTTGTTGTCTATGAAGCTGTAGGTTCAAAGGTGTCTCTTTATAAAAAATATTACACCTTAGGCTGCTTCTGTAAGATAAAAAGAGCAATTAGATACAGCTATACTGGACTGGTCCATTTCACTTTGTATGAAACATGCCTCATTTTTTTTTTTTTTTAAAGACACCACACAAACATGTTTTTAAAAAAAATATGGAAGTGCTGACTTACAATCAGCATCTGCAAAAATAATGTTTGGGCTTTTCCCACCCAGCTCCAGTGTAACTCTCTTCAAATTACTCCTTCCAGCTGCTTCTTGGATCAGCTTCCCAACCTGAAAGGAAATGGAGACACATTTTACAGGGAATGTAGTCATACAGTCACTGTAACAGCCAATGTTGGCTGTCACTGGAACAGAGCTTTAAACAATCCATCAGGTTCTTCAATCCTAACAGATTCTCATAAGCAGTGGACAGCTTTCCAGTGTTTGTTTTTTTTTTTTTTTTCCTAGAAATTCAGACGGGATAAGGCAGAGCACAAAATGTTTGTACCCTTCACCCACTTGTATCTACACTACACTGGCTTGGGGCATTCTTTTAGGGTGCTTTCGGAGGGCTGAATTAAAAACCTGAACTACTTCCATCCAAACTAGTGGCATGTTCACAAGGTTTTGGACACCATTTCTAAGAAGTTTAGTTATATAATTTTTAGTGGAAAAAACAGATCTGATATCTGAGTATGTATTAAGCCTATTACTATACATTAGTAATGACTGCTATCATACTTGCTTATACAGTCCAGGTGTTAGTTATCCAAGATGATCACTGCTTTCAGAATTTTTTTTACTCTTGGTATTTATAGTTACTAAACTGCTGGCCAACCTGTTGATAGGAGGGCATTTCAAAATACAAAGTACAAAACTTCAAAATACAGTTTTCAGTGCCCAAGGGCTTAAGTAATTTGACCATGAAATAACAATACAGAATATGTGAAACTCTGATGAAATCATCAGCATTTTCTGTACACAGCAAAAGACCAAGTACGGCACCATCCCAGACCTGACCCTCAGCTGCATCACAGATAATTTTCATACAGGTTGAGGAGGTCAAAAGCACCTCCAGAATGTCTCTGTAGATTGTAGGGTCAGCCACAAAGTGCAGATCTCACCAAGGAACATGAGGGTAGATTAACTGCTGTAGCAATCTGACAGCTACATATTTGATGTGTTTCCACGTACAGTTGGAGAGGCAACCGTGCTCCGGGAAAGTTTCCCTTCTCTGGACCAATGACTCCAAAATAGATCAGATTTCATATTTTTGCAGTGTAACTATGCCCATTTTGCAGTTTAGGAAGTAATCACAGATCCATTTAGTCCCCTACTCAGTAAAACACAGGATTAAAAGTATCTATTGACTATTGAGAAGCCTGAGAACCTTGGTAAGTGCTTTCTTTTAAATGGGACTTGTTTTAAGGTCACACAAAAAGTGAAATGTGAAGTGAGATGGGAGTGAGCCCAGAGCTGGCCTTTTCACTCCACACAGTACTCTGTTCTCTATAGCTGTTTTCTATTTCTGAGGTCAGGTGAGTGAGATTCCCTGCAGTAAGGGGTTAATGGATGAGAAGCTGAAGGCTTTTCTCTCTCTCTGTCTCTCAGAGAACTGAAGGCAGTCTGCTGGAGAAAGTTAAGTCAGCACTGGAGTAATCAGAAAGCAAATGAAACAGAAACCAGGGCCCCCACAGAAAAAACAAAGCAAAAACCCCACAGGATAATGAAGGAATTGTCAACGACTTCATGTGCCTGTGTGATTAACTGTTTATCTGGTGATACCACAGTCAAGTGTGACTGAGGTTATTTCTTAAAAAAAATATATTAAAAAATCAAAATTATCTTCGTTATCCCTGTATTGATGGAAAGGAGTGTTGACATTATCATGAAATTCCTTGCATATCCTCTTAATTGGAGCTGATTTTATTGCTATGTTTGACTGACAGCCAGAAGTGAACATGAAAAAGAAGAACCTTTCTGCCCTCCACCCCCACCACATACATCGAGCACGTCATCTGGAAATTCCAATCTCTCAAACTGTGCTGAAAAAGTACACTGGAAAGCAGTGAGAGTGCTGTGTTTATAGCCAGTGCCAGCCAATGCCATTCACGCCCTCACTGCCTTCAACCTCCCTCTCTCAAAGAACAACCACCACCTAGTTCCCCTCAAAAATTCACAAAGAACAGACCAAAGAAGCCAGAGCAGTGTGTCCAGCCCAGCCTTCTGTTCTCCCACTTTAGTGTCACAACTCTTTTGTAAAGATTTTGAAAGGATTCTATGCAAACAAACAATTGGCAAATATAAAATTCCAGATCTTATGTGTATGGCAAATAATAAAGTCTAAAGGGTTTGGAGACAATGGTGTTAATTTGGAAAAGTATGGTCCAGAGCATTGTTAATACAGGGGGGTTGTTGTCAAGTTTCCAAGTATAAACTTAACAGCTTCACTGTGTCCTTCCTGTTAGAAAACAGGGTAGACATCAGGATGGTAGGGCTCATGCTGATCAGCATTTTTGTTTGCTGTGCTCCTGTTGTGCCCTGTGCACTTACAGGTTGAGAAAAGTCTTAGGGAAGGCACTAGCGTGTGATTATTCAGTGACAAAGGCAGCCTTTTGTGACTGACTCTCTCTTTATATAGAAAGACAGCATGAAAGGGATAAGTGATAGTGTTCCAATCTGTATGGTCTTTCAGTACATGCTTCCTGTGGCGTCTTTCAGCTATATCTGTGAGCTCCCAACAGGCAGTACAGCCTTGCGAGGGAACACTGGAAGACAGGACTCCCCCACAGATAATGGAGCTGTGCGATTATTCAGCAGGAATGTTGGCAGCAAAAGCCCTGACTCCCTATCCTTGTTTTGAATAGGCTTCAAGATTGATATCAGGAGTATCCCTGGATAGCTTGTGAAGCATCATAACCTTGTAAACTGCATGGAGGGTGAAGCAGATGTAATTTGGCCCATCTCAAAGAAAACAATTTGTTATTCAGAACAACAACAACAACAAAGATTAAAGCAGCATTTTGCGGCACCCCTGTGCAAAAAAGCTATTTGAAGAGTAGTCCTGGAAGGATCTGTCTCTGGACTGTGAACTGGATGACGTTAGACATTGAGAGTGTATCAGGATATAAGAACGTTTGAATGTTGCTTATTTATGCCTTCTGTGTTTGGAAGTCTAATGTCTCTTTCAAGAAGAGGCTTATGCAGTCACATTTTAAATACTTCGTGCAGAAATTAAAGGTCTGTTGGCTTTTATGTTCTCTTAATTTTCTGTTTCCAGACAGATGCTTCCAATGCTTCTAAATGGTACAGGTGGGTTTGCCTGTTACTTTTGAAGCACTGGAAGTTTCATGAGGCCAAAGCAAACCTCGAAGGTTTGTGATACTGCCTGTACAGCTCCATCAGAATGTCTGACACCTCCTCTGCTCTGCACCTTCCTTTGATCGCAGATATACGTTAAGTCATTAGGGAACACCTGAACTTAGGGGAACAGCAGACTGGCTGAACAGCAGGTAGCTTTCTTGCACGCTGCCACAGAGAAGACTGTGAAGGTCAGATTGCACAGGAAACTGCCTAGATTAAAAGACTCCATGAACAGTGCAAAAATTGACAGAGGAGACATACATCTTTGGTTACTTAGGCACTTTAAGTAACTGGGCTGCCCATAGTTCCTATTATACCTTTCTTGGGATACTGAGAGAAGATCTGAAGATACTCTGTAAGTTTTGGGGAGATAGTATGATCAAACAGAAAATTTCTGCGGGTTTTTCCTATGTTTTCTGGAATTGCATTTTTTCTCTCCAGCCATTGTAGCACTGGGTGTCAGTATTTTGGCAAAACCTTCAAACCCATGCTGCTGCTTAATTAGTCTGTCTGATTTTTTTTATATTCCAGATTGCATACAAACTCTTTCTGAGAAACATTTTAGGCCTGCATGGCAATGTTCTGGGCATGTCTCTAATGAAAAAAAGTGAATTTTGAAATACTCACATGAAGAAGAGCAACTTTATTTGACTGTGCAGTGCCCTGAAAAGAACATAGTGAATAGCGCAGCACAAATAAAAAGGCAATCCCAAACAGAAATTCCTGGAGAGAATCCTAAGCTATAAATGGCTCATTTGTTCCCTAGGCTAAATCCTGGCCCCATGCAAGTCCGTGTCTAAACTCCTGTTAACTTTTGACAGGGCTGATATGCCACCCTGTTTGTTTCGGTTTTAAGAAGGCAAATCCTTTTGATGTGTATCTTTTATAAGCAAAGAGGCACAGCAGTTGTCCAAGGACACCTCCCTAAATTCAACCAGAAACACCAAGGAAGAAAAAGGGAAACGGCTTTTTCTTGTTCAGGAGGCGCAAGCTGTCCAAGATATGATTTACAGAAGCAAGAATGAATGATAATGTAGCCTCCCTAAATCCTCCTTATTTTGAACAGGGGATGTGTGTGGCATGGAAAGCTAACAGACTTTTCAGAACAGGTCAAATCACCTTTAGGATTCTTGTTGCCAAAGTAGAAAATGCCAGGATGTAATTCTTCATGCTATCCAAACTCAGCAAGAGATTGTGTGATCCAGGAGAGCTGACACAACTCGTTGCTCATGCAGTAGGTAGACATTCTGTCTACATCATGCATTTGTGACATTCATCTCACTTCGGAAATGAAAGGAGAATCCTGCTGAGTAAATTAGAATCAGTGGTAATACAGCTGTTAGCTACAAACATTTGTTTGGCATGAATCAATCTCAACTCTCCTGTAGTTTGCTTTGATGGTCTCTCTAGTATCTTGTTGACTAATGATGAGATCATGGTTTGTTAATCTAAGTGCATAAAGAAAACATTCTGCCAAGCAAAATGCAGACTCTTTTGCTGGGGTTTATTGCAGTTGTTTATAGACCTTTTGTTTACACAGGCATCCAAACCAATTTGTTGGATATTTATTTGGGTTACTCTACAGATCTGCATGAACACAGACCTGAATCCTATCTTTAATCTGTCTGCATTTTAATGGGACATAGTTTGAACAAAGTGGAAAGCCGCCACTTAGGATACATTTCTTGTTGGCCAGGGCTTCAAATGTTTTGTGTGCTATCTATAATTCTCATCTTGAGAGCATTTAACAACTGGAGAGAGTTGTAAGCCACTCTGTTTTGGAAGTAACACTTGTTTTTGAACAGAAGTTATTAGAAATCATTAGGACTTTTGCAACAAGCAAAATACATTTTTTAATCCAGCTGGTGCATTAAATGCACGTATTTTTAAATGCATAACTTCTTGTTCTCCATAATAATCTCTAATCTTGAGCACCCAACTATTCTATGTGCACCAGAAACTTAGGGGTACCCAGATCCCATTCACATGGGGCACATGTATACAGACATGGCCAGAGGGCTCGCAGCGGCCAAAGTGTCTGTATTTGCAAAGTATGTAGCTGAATTCACAGACTGGAGTGGAAATAAAAGTAAGTGAAGAGTAAAGCAGCTTCTAATGGCTGCTCTTCTCTGCTATTTGAAGGCCTCTCACCTTGCTACTTAGCAAAACTTCTTTCAGAAAATAAGAAGGTAATATGAAGAACCTCTCTGCATTTCTGCTATGTGTAGAAAGTGTCTCCCCTGCAGCATTCATCTTGGAAATAAATCAGGTCAACTGGCTGTTTAACTGGGGAAGAGAAGAGACGTGTATAACCCCTCCTGTACTTCTGAGCTCTGCGGCCCAATAGCAGACACACAGATAAAACAGACATCCCGAGTTTGGATCTGTTCTTAAGCTCAGAAAATATAAATTACTGAGTTTTATTTTAATTAAATTGTTCCAAGTAATTTTTTAAAAGGAACTCAAATAGGCAGGAATACATGGAACAGTGAAGAAGCTGAAGCAGAGAGGGGCAGAGTAAAATGGAAAGGCATGTATAGTGAACAACTGGGATAAGGTGGGAGATCGCTGAGCTTTATAGAACCACTCTCAAGGTCCTGGTGAGTGAGAGTTTCCCCCTACACTTAGCAACTGGAAAGATCAAGGAGAAATACAGTAAGATATAATGAGATACTTAAATTTATTTTTTGCTTTCATGGGAAGGTAGGAAAGGGCTAGAAGCGAGTGTTGTCATGGTCAGATTGGCTGGTAGAAAGATTGGTTTGGCAGTTTAAGTTTCACCTGATTGTGGAAAATGAGGAAAAAACATGTCAGTGAAGCCTGAGAGGAGATTGCCGTAATTAAGGAGGATCATGGATTAGCCCTGCTTCACTAAAATCAACACAGTAAAAATAAACACTTTTGTTTAAATGCCCATAGCAAACAAGCCGCTGAAGAGTATGAACTGAAGCAAGCAGAAAAGCCAAGAGAGTTGCTGGAATCAAAGAAGGCACAATATTTTTAGGCATGCTCTCCCTCTCCTACTTGGTATGATTTTCTTTCTTTCAGCGTGACAGTTGTCAAAGCTAAAATCACAGGCTGCTGGGTGTTTGCAGAACCCTTCCTAGTCAGCTGTAGAGGGAAGAGTTTGGAGAGCCATGCAGTAGGGGACAGGGAGAGGAGGTGACCCATGGGAGGGTTTCATAAGAAGCAGGCTAAGGGATGAAAGTGTTGGCAGACTACTTTTAATGTGTGTGAGCTAACCCATAAAAGGAGGGGTCAGAAGGAAGGAGGGAGAGAAGCAAGATCAAACAGTGATGCTACCACAGAAAAAGAGGTCTTTATGATTTTTCACATACTAAATGGGGGGGAGCAGGGGGGAAAAGTAACTATTCTTACTTAAAACAATTTTTGAAGCACTAGAGAATCTATGGAATGGAAAAGAAATAGGGAGTGCAGACTGGACCAACATCATCATAAATTAGCAATCAGTATCATAAATGAGAAGTCATATATATGTTGTCATTGCATCGGCATGGACTTGAGGCTTTGCAGTTGTCAGGACTTTCCAGAGGAACTGGACTAATGCATGGACAACAAAACCATTGGTTGCTGTCCAATACAACTGTCCACCTTTGGGCTCAGTAAGGCCTTAAATTATTGGTTCCCAGAAGCTGTGAGGCTACAGCAAGGAATGGATCCCTCTACACTTGCTGTCTTTTATATAAGCATCTGTTACTGGTCATGTTGCAAGCTAAGGTGCTAGGCTGCATGGATCTTTGGTGGGGCTTTAGTGAGTTAGGTTGTGAGCTTGGCCTTTTGGCTCATATTCTTATGGATTGGATTCTCCAAATTTTGGAAAACAGTAGCATTAATTTTTTTGTAGGAAGAACAACCTCTTTTCTGCCTTTAAAAACACTTTGCAGGAAACAGGTAATAATAGCCTGCTTTTGGGGGATTTTTACAGGCAAGTGGGGAGTTTTCATTCGCTATAAGCATATACTTCAAAAGTAAAGAATTTATGTTTTCTTCCAAAACAACATCATGGTGAAAACTTGAGAAAAACCTGTGCTTCAGACATCTGAATTTGAAGATCTCTGCTTTTGTACTGAGAGGTTTTACCATTAACCTGCTCGAGTTGAAAATGTAACTGCCTTAACTAGCACCTGGATGAAATGGGGGAATGGAATTTAATATCGTGGCATTTATGCATCTGATGGCAATCAAACATCCACATCACCGGAGTGTATAGTTGACAAGCCTCAGACAAGACCAGAGAGACAAAATATTTCCATTCTTATTATTTCATTAGAAATTGAAATCTGTTTTGGAGAGTCAAAGACTCTATAGCACAGCTCATATCGCAGCATTATGTTTAAAATGTTACACTGTTGACTTGCTGTTAGGAAAATTCAGTGTTACAGGAAATCAGAAACAATATGGAATAGTTTACACTAACTCTGCATTAAAACCTTCCATCTGTTCTTGCTTTAGGTTCTTAGAGAATTGCTTTTTCATCTCTGTAATGCTTTTCACTTCCTATTAGTAAGGCTTTTAAAGGTAGGCACTGAGTTAGTATAAAACCCACAGCTTTTGAGTTTAAACGCCTATTAAAACTAAAGCTGTCTGGAACTACAATAAAAATTTATTTTGGCTACAAAAGACAACTTTGAAACCTAACCCATCTGTGTTTTTCCTCCTCCAAACAGTGCAACATCCTGTATAATAGAATATTTATCTTAAACAGAGACCACATATCTTTATGAAAACAATTGTTTCAACTTAATTTATGGGGGGTAATCAGCTCATATTAAGGTTTTCGGTATTCCAGGATGCTAATATAAATTGGTTACGGGAGGTGTAATGACTACAATAATTCCACAGAATAATCTGAAATCTGATGTTGCTATTGAGTTAGAATGTAATCTGTATATTATAATCTAAAATTGCCATAAAATAATAATGAACGGGCATATAGTAATTGCAAAACAACTCTGTGCGTGTAAATGAGGCCTATGACTGCAGCTACAGTTTGCTGGTAATTTAGGTTTGTATATGGTGACTTCCAAACTTGATTACAGGCTAATCCCACCAGGATAATTTATTTTAAATAATTGAGCTGGTCTCTGCAATCCCTGGGTCCACCAGGGAGATACTCACATGTCTAGTAGGGCTGCTTGGTCAGTGAATTTAGCAACTCCAATCAAAAACAAATTGACTCACTGTGATGAGCAGTATCCCTGGGATGTATAAAGCCTCCCACTGCCACGAGTGGGAGTCAGACATATCAAAGGGAGACTGGATCCCTGGGGTTTAGCTCCCTCCATACAATAGTTTGTCAGATTTTGAATTGAAAAGGGCTGGGTTTAGCACTCTCTAAATATAACCAGCCCTGCAACTCCCACTGAGATGCCTTTCTGTCTGCCTTCAGACGATGAGATAAGGCCCCTTCTCCTGTGACTTCAGTCTGGAGTACCTCTATCATCCTCACCCCAACCCTGATAACAGCCGCCTTTGCACATATTTGAGAGCAAGGCATGATCTGAGTTTTGAGGGATTCACTACTCTTTCTGTAGATTACAGCCTGTGTCTTCAGTCCGAGCCTCCTCTGTAACATCTGCATCATAGACTTACATAGCAAGGCATTTTGGAGGCAACTGACTCCCTTCATCTTCTGGACAGCTTCTTTCCATCATTTTGGGACCAGAAACCTCAGACAATCTCCTTTTTTGCCCTGCACTCCTTCCCTTTTAGACCTCCTCCTCAATGTACTTGAATGCAGCATCAAAGCTGAAGTACATTTGCCCCAGTTTACCCCCTTCCTCTCCCCTTTCCCCCAAGTATGCCAAGATACACAAATTATGGATGCTAAAGCAGCATTTATATTGCTGTGATATACACGGGATGTTCTGCCTACTTGCATGTGATTCACATCCTCATAAGCCCACAGGAAATCCCAGCAATATTTTTCCAGGCGTATCTCCTGTGCTGAGGTGCCGAGCACAGCAGGGGCTAGAGGAAAGGAGCCATTTCTGCTTTGCAACTACTGCGGTACATAAGTTTAGCTGGGAAAGACAGACCACTGTTATTTAGATGTAGCTCTTTTACTTGGTGACAGTGAGAAATGTAGCTTAATTAACAAGGACTTAATACTATCTCCCTAAGTATTTACTTATGTTTTACAGTAACATACCCATGAGTCCTCTTACCTCAGTGGATCCGGTAAAAGCAATTTTATCAATGCCAACATGAGATGCTATGGCTGCACCGACAATTGGACCAAATCCTGGCAAAATATTGATAACTCCTGGTGGAAAGCCAGCCTGTCAAAATATATGTCAAAGCATAATTTATGAAAACTGACAGAGCACATTAAAGCAGGCGTGTGCTGGTAGTTCCTTCCCCACAAGGACAGACAGAGACATTTTTCCTGTCAATTATTCTTACCTCCTTGATGAGGGCTCCCATATAGAGAGCGCTGAGTGGTGTTTGTTCTGCTGGTTTAATAACTACTGTATTGCCACAGCACAGAGCTGGAGCAATCTTCCATGCAAACATCAGCAGGGGGAAGTTCCACTGTAGGAAAAAATAAAAGTTGATAGGTGGAAAAATATTGCAGTGGTGTTTTGTTTTCAAGATGTCAAGCTGCTACCTCACTTATTTCTCAGGCTGATCCTAAACATAAAGCTTTCCCAGCACAAAGCAAGGATTTTTTTTTTTAATTACTGCCATTCAGAAAGCAACAACAGTGACCTTTTAGTTCTTTCTCTTCTGTTCAAAGAAATGCAGCCCCAATCTGCAGTCTTCATAAAAGAATCTTCTGTTATCTGTTAATTTTTTTAGTCACAATTTTTAAATATCATTTACTGTTTTACAATTGGCACTTTTAATTCCCCCATGACAAATATTTCTTCCTTCTTATACATTTGGAAAGAACTGTTTGTTCAGGCTGAAGCATTTCTGGATGTAAATTTCCTATCCCTGAATACATCTTAAGATATAAAATTTGTGCTCAAAATTATATCGCCTTTAATTGATGGGATTACAATAAGAAAACCCCCATAAATGTCAATGCTCAGTCAAAGCATTTAATTTTCTTGAAAATTTCTTACTGAGCAATTTATATGGAAGACATTAAAAGAAAAAACAAGTTGAGAAACACGCTTTGCTGATATGAAATTTTATATCATCATTAATTTCAACTTCATTTAACTGCAGCAGCAGATGTACTGGATTATATTAGTTTGATGCACAAACAAGTTGAGGCTAAAAATAAGAGTAACAAGCCTCTCTACATTAAGGCCTGATATTAACAGGTCAAGTGGATAGACATGATGATATCAGTGGAAATGCCAGAGTAATAAAATAACTGCATTTGCACAATCACTATTATAAATGCATATAATAATCTCCTTTGGAAAGAAAATAGAAAACGTCAGTCACAAAGTGTCAGCCACTGGCCAGAATGTATTATTGCCTGATGCATATCAGCTGCCACTCTCATGGACATCTCTCTAGCCCCTGTCTAGCTTGAAAAAATACACAACTGTCTTTCCTTCACCGAACACCCAATTTTTTACTCCCTCAGTTGTTTATAAACTCTGGAGACAAAGTGATGTTTTAATTCCATCTCTAGTATATAAACCTGGGAGGGGAGCTATAGGGCCAACAGTATGCTGACAGCCTACACTTCTAATGGTATGGCAAGAAGAGATCTGTCGAGTTTTATAGGGTAGTATACAGCCTTGTTTATGCTCCGAAGCTGCCAAAGAGCATATGTTGTGATGGAAGTTAGGATGTGAAAGAGGATGAGGAGTTTAGTGTTAGGCTTGCTGTTTAATTTTATTTTTGCAATAATGTATTTGCTAGTGTAATGGCAAAGTGCATGCAGCGGCCCAGGGGTTCTACGCTGTGACTGGTAGCTGTGGAGGAAATATGTAACAGATTAGCAGAGTGTTAGAATAGATGTTTGTGACAGCCATGTTGAAGTTTTGGAGCACAAACCTGGGGGAAGAACGAACAGGTATGGTAGATGGCTTGATTCCTGGAACAAAGACTTTTACAAATCTAAACTAAATAAATCCCGCTTTTGGCATGATTTTCAGCTTTTGGACAAGTTTCTTCAACAGATCTGTCAGTTAAGCTCAATGAGACAAGCCTACGAGATGTCCAGCAGCTTTGGAGTTAGATGTTGAGGTTGTCATTTTGCAAATGCTTATCCGTGTGCTTGGCTGAAGAATGGGGACAGAGCTGTGGAATCATTCATTCATAAGGACCACTTGCAAGTCAAGTTAGGAGAACGTGTAGGTGTTTGCGGGACAGGTGTAGCCACAGACTCTCTGAGCCATTTGCATGTTTCTCTGAGTTTCTCCAGGGTGCCAAACACAACAGCCACCCCTTAACAAAGACGTGAAATAACAGCAAATATAAATAAGGAAAAAGGGCTTAACGTTGTTAAAGTATTCTTTTCTGGATGCTTCTCTTTATTTGAATTACTGCATGTTACTGTTCAGTGGTTTTGTGGTTAACATGAACAAAATAAAAAACATCAACAAAAATGTCAGAGAATGTCCTGATTAGTTCCCCAGTGCTTTGTCAAGGCAAAAAACTTCCACACAATATTTTAATAGCTATATGTGAGCCTCCCATTGAAATTTCTGCCAAACCTGTTAACTGGTTCTTCTGAAAAAGTTAGCTTCTCAGTGTAATTCCCATGCAGTGTTCAGCAAGAGTATATTAAGGATGTATACTGGGGTGTAGGGGGAGTATTAGATTTGATGAAGTGCTGTATTTCTCTCTCATAACAAATAAAACAAACATTTCACGTCTTTTATTAGCTGCACAACGTTAATTGTAATGATATGTCTCCTGGAGTTTCCTTTTCTCCTCCAGCCTTGTAAAAGCAATAGCAGGAAAGAATGGAATTAAAATGCATCACATTCTCCCAGGAACTGAGGAGCCTGTTAAATCACAGTAAAAACTAAATAAATAAAAAGACTACCACAGCAAAGCATCGATTTTCCATAAGTTGTGTGAACATCTATAACCACTGACAGCATATTAACACTGTGTTTTGCTTTGCTTGTTTTAATCATGAGAATTCTATGACTTGAGAACTTAACTCCTAATAACAGAGCCTAAACCCTATTAGCATGTTCAAATAAGCATTTGCAGGGAGGCTGTTAAAGATATGTCAACAATATGAGCTCAGCTTTTTTCGTAATGGAAAACACACGTAGCTGAGGACCGTGTTTTATGTGTCTTTAAAGAGAGCTGGTTCAAATGAAAATAAATACAAAGCACTAGTAGAGATACTCACAGGGATGATCTGTCCACACACTCCGATGGGTTCGTGTCTTGTAAACGTAAAATAATCTCCATCTGAAACAGATGAGCATGGTTACTCTCAAGTGCAGTTTGACTTGGCAGAACAAAAAAAAAAATAGAGGGGGGAAAAGCTCTAAGGATCAGCCTTTGATGGCAGTAAAAGAAATAAAGAAGTCATGGAAATGTTTTTTCATGAGCCAGCATGGGAAACCTAGGTTCAGGAGCAACCTAATTGTTCTTTCTGTAGAACAAAGGGAGCAGGCATCCCGTCAGAAAGTCACCTGCTTTGCTCCTTGGGAAAGAGGACAAGCTGTATCGCTGCAAAAAAGGCAGTAGCAAGGAAGCCACTTACTGGCCTCAAGCTGATTTCAGCATGAGAGAAGTGAAGCAAGACTCACAAAGGCAGTTTCCTGAAAGGTGTGACTGGAACACGGCAATATAAAGGTATATATACAAGCAGATGTGTGATAATACAGCATCTCATCTTCCATTGAAGACAAAGGCAGTTTGAAGTAACAGAATGATATACCACAATCTGTGGATGTGGAATGAAGAGAGGAAGCCTGTGATTGATGAGTAATTGAGCATAACTGACTACAGAGGACAACGCTAAAGAGAATACAGGGGTCATCATATAGACGTGCTCCAATAGCTGACCCAAAGAACAAGGCCTAGATCAGAATTGGCCTCAAGCTACAATAGGTGGTCAGTTTAAGTTGACAGAGAAAAGCTGGATGCAACTAGAAAAAAAAAAAAAAAAACACCAGAGAATAATAAAAGTTTTCACAAATCTTGTGGTTTGTGAATGGTTTGGTTTGGTTTGGTTTGAAAAAATAGATGAAGGGACCACGTCACTGGAAACTTGGAAATGAAGGGCTTTTATCACTGGACTTTTGACAGAAATAAAAATAGGGACTAAAAATGATCCTAACGACAAAGATGCAGGAAAAACAGACTGCATGTTCACAAGTGGCAGGTGTGGCTGGTATGATGCTAAAGGCTTAATTAACTCTTTGATTTGGTAATTATTTTTAAGGTCCTGATGAACAAAAATCACAAAACACTCCAGGGGTGAGAAAGTATCATTAGTTAAAGTGACTGCTACGCTGGATCTGCAGTCCCTAACTAAAGCGCTGTTGAGTTCAGGGCAGCCTGAGTCAGGTCATGAAATAAACAGATCTGTGACTTGGGGCCAGGCTTGTGGTCTGTGGGAACCTTTCCCGTGGCCTGGCCTGCTCACTTTGCACAGCTGGTAGAAGTGACTGTCACGGGAGCTTGATGGAGTTCATACTCTTTCACAAAGCTGCACAGTTAACTGCTGCTTCAGCGCTTGCCAGTGGTCTGGGAGGACATGCCTAGGTCATACATGCTGTGATACGATGTAGGTTTCTTCCCAATTGATAAAGAGCAGGAAAATGACCTGCTCTGTGACAGTTAAGGTATTGTCTAACCACCAGCTTTGTTAGTGTGCTTGGCCGGCATCTGTGCAAAGTAGATTTACAGCACTTTTGTACCTAAGGTGAGTCTTGTTAACTGTATAAACTAGCCCAGCCTCAAACCACCTCTGAATTTAGGTCAACTGTTTTTCAGTGAGACTACAGCTGAGGGAAGGGCTATGCTGAAGGCATGAGATGAATGTGGCCCTTGGCCTGTAGTGAGTGGTCACCTGGAAACACTTGAATCTCTTTACTTAGAAAAATCATTTCAACTAATTACGTGAGGATGATGAGAAGGTTACCTAGGTTTAATCACAGAAGGTGACTTAGGATAGGAAATGTTCAGAGAGAGGAATGGAATAAGAAGAGGAGAAGTTAGAGTGCTTTTGGTCCCATTGTCACTGTCCAGCACAGGGGTACGTGCTTTGCTTCAGGCTGTGTGAGAGTGTGCAGGCAGCTGTGGCCTCTGCCCCATTCAGTCTGGAGCTGCTGCCAGCCTTGTTCAGTGCTGGCGAAAGACCTAACTTCACAATCGAGAGTATGTTTTGGGAACCTGCTGCAATGTCCTGTACATCTGGTAACAATAAATGGGTTAATCCATAAAGCTTCTTTGGTTTAAGTAAAGACTTCAGCTTGAATTTGAACAGAAATAACTTATTTTCAGGTCTACTTATTTTTGTACATCGAGGTTACAGGATTTGCTCAGTAGAAACCTGAACTAGAGTAGCTAACACATCAACTGGGGGCCAGCTACAGAATAATTATGAGAAAGGCACCAATAGTCTGCAACCAAGAACAAGGGACAGAACAAAGAAACTAAAGGAGGGATAGAGTAAGAAAAGATTCATGTTAGGAAAAGGGGAAAGAAAATAGTTGATCCGTCAGTTTGCTCTTGCATTGACAATATGTCATTGCACCATTTTGATCTTTAGATGCTTAGCAACTTCCCAGTGGAGATGAGAATATTTGTTTCACAAATTGAAATTATTAGTTTGATTTTCTAGGTTTCTTTCATGGATGCTAGCACTGGTTCACAGACCGTAGGAAGAATAATCAGACCAGACAGAAGTAAAGTAGGAGTCAAAATACAGAGAATTATATACAGGCAAAACTGTCTAAGTGCTCAAGAGACACATAGAGGAGTCAGCTAAAAATACTAGCTTGTACTTGGTAATACTTGAGAGGTGGATTCTCAGCCAGAAGGATGGTGACAACATAACAGTAACACAGTTACGTTAGCACTGTCTGACTTTAGATTGTCACTGCATAATCATTGCCACATGTCTGCATGCTTCATAACATAAGGTTATAGACAAGCTGAACCTGCTTGCCAAGTCAGACCAATGGTAGCTAACTCTAACGAACATAGGCAGAACATTCTTTCCGCAGAGCAGTACCTCTCAGGCAGAGTTGCTTGCCCTGCTTCCCTCCACTAGACTCAACAGCTGCCCTTTCTGATACCTACTTCCAAAGTTTATCATCTACACCGTTAAGATGGGATTCTGAGGTTGCTTTCTAAGAATATCTTTGTGAACACATGTGGCTTCAAGTTATTCAGAAGCTTCAGATGCCTCTGGACAGGCCAAAGATGTATCTAAGAGCCACCTTGTCCATGATGTAAAATAAGCTGTTACCATGGCAAAATAACTCAAGATGAAGTGAATCCAGGTTTTCCGAACCCTAAGCATAGAAAGCTCCCCTGTGCTCAGAAATTAAATAGGAGACTTTCAAACAGTTCTAGAGTTTTAGATTAATTTATACAAGTCATGCCAGTGACACTTTCTGAGATGCTCTTGCTGGTGCTTGTTACGCTTCCCCTTCTACTAGCTGGCAGCCAGAACATTGCCTCTGAGAGGGGTCTGACATCCGATCTCTCATCCAATCTACAAATTTGTCTTAAAAGCTTTTTTTAATATTCTCAGCTGATATAAACTGGCATTCTTCAGTCCTCACTGACATTAACAGAGCCGGCTCAATTTGCAGCTGCTTAGCACCTGGCCCAGAGTTTTTCATTTTTTAATCAGAAATAAAGCCCCATTTATCCAGGGATCTCACTTTGGGACAGCAATACCTTCCACAGATGTGTTTGCTTAGATTTCCATCAGGAATCTCTGTCCCGGATATTTTATTTGCATAACAATCATAATAGAGCTACATGGGTAGCAGGACACAGCAAACAAGTGGGTGAGCAGAGCTGAGCTGGTTCATTACACTCTATCCTATTAGATCATATACTGAGTCAAAGATATGTTTTTGCTTGCATTCAGTGTATCACTTTAACAGTTTCTAGTCTAACCTCATTCTGTTTTAATTTAAATCATCAAGGCTTTACTCATGGGAGCAAGCAAAAGGCAGTCTGAAGGTTTTAGCAGCCCTGGGACCAGCAGGAATGTGACTGCAAAATGCACTGTTCTTCTACTTGTCTATCACTTGCCTAGTTTTATTTTAGAGAAAAAGAAAACCTCAACAGAAATATATGAAAGATGGGGAGGTTTCAGGTTTATTGTCACACCAAGCAGAAAGAGATGGAGATTTAATGGGGGTTTTATTGTGGTTTTTTGTCTTGTTTGGTTTCCGTTGATGAGCTGATGGTAAGTGAATGTAAAGAGCAGAGTTGTTTAACACTGGCCTTGCTCTAAAATAGCTTTATGAGAATGACAAATTTATGGTGTGAAACTAGAGGAATAGAGAGGAGTGTTAAACCAACAGGAAGAACTAATTGATACCCTGAAAATCTGTGAAAGGACTTATGATTCTACGCTACTGATAACTGTGTGTGTTAGCACAAAAGTCTGCATTAGGAAAGCCTGCTGAAAATGTACCTTCCTCTACCCCAGTGTGGCCCACCTGATTGAAAAAAATCAGGGTTTTCATTTGATACACTACTTGAGGATGAGAATAAGCAGAGAATATTTCGTCTCCTTAACTTGGCAATGCCTTTTGGTGCCTGACCTAAATTCTCTGTACCTGGGGCGCTAATGAGTGAGAAGGCGACATTCACTCACCAGGGAGAAAGGGATTAGGGAACAGGAAATTTGCTGATATATGAATTTATGGTGTGCTCTGCACTTTTGCATGTTTAAATTTGAAGTGCAAGCAGCAAAATCAGGATTTATGAATCTCAGTCCAAATGACTGTGGAAAACTTCAAGAATCCTTACAGGAGAGTCTGCACCTGAAATGTTAACATTGTCATTTCTTTGGTGAAAATATACTAGTGATGATAAACATCAGTCTGTACATCCTGCAGTTTTAATAAGGCGAAACACCGTGATGTTATTTAACCATAAGAGTTACGTGATCTGTTTTCCTCCTGAAAATTTTGGGGCCATGTTTTCAATTTATCTGCTGGCCTAACTTTGATAGTTTTGTGCTTTGCTGTACAGAGGTAAGCTACTGTACTGCAGAGAACATGTTACAGAGTGTAATTTTATGTAAATAGATGGGTGACAGCAAAATTAATTTACCCATTAGTGTGCCTTCCTGGTCTCCTTCAGTAAAGACTAATAGACATCATGTGCAATGAACAGTGTGAACCATGAAGCCAAAAAGAATCTGTAGAATAAATGTTGGTTTTCCTTGCTGTTTTTCCAAAGATTTATTTTATGCAGGTGAAAGATAAGTACCTTTATCTTAATGACTGCACCTGCATAAAACCATTCTTTGCTATTGTGTGCCATTTTGCATAATTACAGCAGTTGCTACATCTATTTCAGACTGCAAATGAATATGTTCGCAACATAACATACAGCCTGTATTTGTTAAACATCTGGGAGGAAGGGGCAGGAGGAAGAGACTTAAATAAAAATGTTAGCAAGGGCAGAATAACTTAGTTTCCCAGCACTCATAAAGATTTACCTCATATGGGCAATACAAAACTTATCCCACTGAATAATTTGAAGAGGCATAAATAACAAAATATATCTGATATGTATGTAGAGTTCTCCATAGTAACATTACAAACTCTCTCAAAGTATAAATTAATTTGGATCCAGTGTTAGTCCTAAGGAAAATGATTTGCATAGGTAGTAAGCAGACCTATATAAACAAGATACATACATAAGCATACTGTTTCTTAAACAGACAGCTAACACTATTTTCATGTGTTCTAGGGTTGTTTTCAGGCTTATACTGCATTCATTTTTATAGGTGTAACAATATTTAAATGTAGGTATTGAGCTATCTCCTTCTGAGATGGACACATGCAAAAGAAACAAAACACTCTCTCGGACATGCGTGTCGGGCAGAACAATAGCAGGGCATCTACTCCAGCCCTTGATGACTTTTCAACATCTGCTGCAGCAACATACTACACACATAAGAGTTAAACAAGGTTCTCTTCTACCTTTCATGAAGCTGTAATCTATTAAGCCATTTGGCATGAGAAGGTTTAGGTGGATACCTGTGCTTTAATCCTCCTTACCTACTGGAATGGTCATTCCATGGATTTTGTCTGCCCAACCGGCGTAATACCTCAGGGTTTTTATGACTCCTTGAAGATCTACATAGAAAGCTTGCAAGAAAGGTTTGCCACTGTTCAGTGATTCCATAGTCTAGAGGACAAGAAAAAGTTAAGAGATATAAGCACAGTAGCATTTTTAGACTATTGTGCTTAAGCATTCACTGTGTTAACAGCTCTTCAATCATGACAAAGATTTTGATGAAGACCCACCAGTTACACCTTGGTGTTGTCTTAACCCACAAGGTTCAGAACATCTATCTATTCCCCTTTGTTACTTCTTTTTGCAAATGTGAATTAAAAGCACTTTCCTTAAAAAAAAAATAAATCTGCTTCCTTCTGGAGTACTCTGGAATGACTATGATTTTAAGAACGTGTGCGGGTATGTGTGTTTATTTGTGTTTGTGTGTGTCTGTCTGTCTGTCTTGTGGATTTGTGTGTGTATCCACATGCGTGTACATGTGCCTTGTGTATTTTGGACCTAACAGCCACTGTGTTTGGTCCAGATATATAAATGCTAAATTGCTTTCATCGGGAGCCAAGATAAAAATGCCTGTCAAACTAGGTTCTGTTATGTTAATGATAACAGCTGAGAAGGGGCTCCTTGTAACCCCATATTAATGATCTGAATCCATAAAGAGAAGAATGGACATATCCCTCTTTATATAATTGATGTGAATATAAAAATTCCTCTATGTGGCTGCCAAGACTCCCGCTGAGGTCTGAGATATCTATACTGTACAGCCAGTTTATTTATTGCCATCAAGTAAACAAACTCTCCTCTAGGGAAGCTCATAAATTAACAAGCTAATGTCCTTATTTTTAAGTTAATATTCCTATTTTTAAAAGTATCTTATAAGCTATCCTCTTAGGGGTTCCTAAGATCATTTAGCAAAAACAATCCAATAAAATATCCTAAGATGTGGAGTAGCTTAACTCATGCTCAATAGCTGTCTAATAGAATTCGTTAAGAATGGGCAAAGTACACCCATGTGTACCACACCAACCATCAAATGAGTTTCTATAGAGAAGAATGGAGGCCTAATTCTGCACTGACTTATATCCCCAAGAGCAATTAATGGCATTGCCTGCAGTGCAATTCAGTAAAGAATTTGGCTCTAGAAATACAAATCAAATGACAGGCAGAGTAAACTTGATTTGCTGTGCACTTCCTTCTCCCTGTGGCGATTTTACAGTGTACACTGGTGGTAAGATGATTTAAGTGTTGACAAAGCTGGAATTAAGATGTTCACCAGCTTAGTTGAAAGTGTTTGACATGCGGAAAACAACATTAACAATGCCACCGTTTAGATGGCTTCATACGTGAGCGAAATAGCGCAATACCCAGAATTCATGTTACCACTTGTCAGTAAGCATTTCACCTGCCATTTCATTAATATCAGCACAAGTCACTTTACTCAGTCTTTTTTTCATTTTAGAAAAGTTACAAGTGTGCATAACAGGAATACACGAGTGTGCACACCCATTCATTTGTCTGATGTCCAATTTAAAGCTCATTTGAGTCAGTTGGAAGACTCATGTTCACTTTTAGGAGCTGTGGATCAAGGCTTAAGTAGACAGTCATCTATCTTAGCTATCAAGCTGAACATGATTTTCAAATATAACTCGTATTAACTCATTTATGAATTAATTTGCTCTCAGAATGTAAAACTGACAGGTGATTTGACTGTTGGTTTTCGTGTACCACTTACAGCAAGAATTGCCCTGTCTCGTTCGACCAAGTCTGCCAACTTGTCCAAAAGATGGCCTCTTTCTGATGCATCCATTCTCCTCCAGACTGAACCTAGAGAAAAAGCAAGGCGAGCTGCCCTCACTGCTTTGTCCGTATCAACCTGTCAAGAAGGAAGAAAAAAACCAAAAGGCACTGAGGTAAATAGCATTACCAGGCTTATGAAATTTGCTGTTGTACAACTGTAATCACACAATGGGTTTGGGAACTGTGATAAATAACTGTCCAGCAGTGCTATTCTGGGCCTCTTGCTTTGATCTGTTTATACACTTCTGCCCATTACCTTGTCAGCTTCCTGGATCTCACAGATCTGCTCTCCAGTTGCTGGGTTATATACTGGGAATATTCTCCCACTCTCAGAATTTTGCCACTCATTATTGATGAAAATCTAGAAAAGGAAAAGAAGTCATCAGTCCTCCTGCATGAACAAACTGTAACGTATATAATGACAAACTCCCGGGAAAGGTGGCAGATTCTAATAGAAAAGAGTTGAAACTTATGTATGCCTGTGAAAATGAGTGTTTTCACAAGTTCAGGCCCTGATGTCTTTCTGTACTCTGTGGCAGCATAACTAGAAAAGCAACATCAAACTCTAAATAAGTTGTTTGACATTCAAATTTGGTTCAAAACCTGTAACAAATAAACTAAAAAAAGAAATACCTGTATCAGAGAAAAAGCCTCGGAACTGCTGGAGACAAGACAAGGATTTGGAGTAATCATTCAATTCAGTAAGTAAACATTTGGTCACTGATACAACCCAGTCAAGGCTGAATAATCTCAAATGTCACAGTTCTTCAATACACAGTCAGTCGATTATGTCTACAGTGATGGCTTGCAGCACAGAATTAACTTGCTTATCTGCTTGGAACAATGGAAATTGTTAAATTCTCTTGGTGTTGACATCATTTTAGTTGTTGTGGGGAAACCAAATTTGAATTTTAATGGTGCTGACAACAGCTGTCTTGAGAGAGGTAATGACAAATGAGTTTGTTTAAAGTAGATTTTTACTGGTAGCTGTATACGTGCCAGTTATTTTCTACGGAATGACTTTCAAGAACAGGATGCAATTATTTATTAGCAAATATGAAATAAGCCACTCTAGGAAAATGACAGAGTGAAAGGTTTCCCAGGTATTCAGACTCTTCCTGTCCCTGAAATCTTTCTAAGAACTTCATTGTTCAAAATGTCCAGGTACCACAGGGGTTCCTTGGAGTTCAGGTATCAATGTTCTTTCACTGTATTCCATGAAATACAAGTTTAAATGTGTAAGGGGAGGTTCTGGCCTCATTGAATTTTACCACTGGCTTCACTGGAAGTAGTACACCCTTAGAAAGAAGGAATGTTCACCTTTTTTTGCATTGCTGTGCTTAATTTTTCTCTGGTTAAAGCAAAGCCAAGCCCTATACCCCAAACAGATGCTGCAGCTGTGGATGAGTAGAAAGCAAAGGGACCCTTTGAAAGATTCAGGAGTCTCAGTTCCAGTCAGAGATACTCGGTAGAAAGTGGTCTGTCATGGCTACAAAACAAGAATGAAGTATCAGCCTAGTTTCCACACAGAACCACCACAGATGCTGGGACAAAAACCTGTCCTACTGATTAGGCGACTAAACATCACAAATGACTTGCCCAGAGTAGTATTTTGCCACCTCTTTTATCTTGCCCTTTCTGCTGTCTTACTGCCATGCAATAAAGAAGTTGTTACCTCTGCATTGATGCCTGGCTCTGGTCAGCCAGATGAGCTTGCGGAGCCAATGGAAAAGAGTTCATATGTAAGGACATTGCTTAAGTGCTGTCACATTGCTGGTTCCTTTTTTGTTTGTTTTCTTTACAGCAAAGTTTGATGTGGCAAAACCAGGACAAAAAAAATGACATGTTTTTTCATGTGCAAATGGATGGAATGCAGTACCCACCTTTCTAGTTAAAGAATAGTACGGTATGATTCATATCGGCTGCTGAACTTCTAGGCTTGGAATAGTACAATGAGGATAGCTGCAGCAGCCTGCCAGCTAAATCGTTTGAAACTTTCTCTAACATAAGTTTTTACAGCTTGTCAGATTGGAAAAAAAAAAAAAAAAAGCATCAGCATCAAAATTCTGTGTGTTTAAGTAAAGAGGATCACCAAAGTTTTATCTGGAAGGAAGGAAACAAGTAGAGAGCTAGTCATAAATTGATGAGCTGGGAAAATACTCCAACACTTCTCTAACCCAAAAGCAGCCAAGAGAAAATACAGTCAGAGAAGTCAAGATGAACATTTGCAACACAAAAAAGTATAAAGTGTCTAAAGGAAAAGAACACGATCAGGACACCAGTGTGCCTGTGAATTTTAAAGAAATAAACAAAGTGCACACTCATATTGATACATGAAGGCAAGTATGCATCTATAGAGTCTTCTGTTACCACACATGAGCTTGCTCACTCTCCAAGCCAAATGGAAGCCATGTTCTCAGCAGGGCTTATTAGCTCAGGCTCAGTGCCACACTAACTGCAGTGACATACCTTCTGGTTCAGAGCTGACTCATGTCCGGCTGGCTCAGGACATGGGCAGAAGGAAACCATGTCTGCCTGGAGAAGACCCTGCTGATGTAACAACTGTGCACAGAAACCAACAATTACATGTGCGTTTGCGTTTATGGATCCTTTTCTATTGTGTTCCCTCATCTTCCCTGTGCCTGTAGCCTCAGCCACTTCGCTGTGTGCTCTTCCATCCATTTCAGAGTCCATCCTTTCTTTACTTTTCCCCACTTTTTATTTTTGGTTTCCTGAACATGGACCTACCTCACCATTACCCATCTATCGCTTTTTTTCCATACTGTATTTATCTTGAACCTGTTCATGTCCTTGGACGATCAGCTCCTCAGACCATGGGTGGGTGGTGTTTCCTGCTCAGTGATTACACTGCTTTGCAAACCAAAGTATTGGTCCCCAGTAGGACATTTTGGAGCTAACCCAGCCAAATAAGATAATGAAAGAATCATCAGTATGACCTCTAGCGACTAACACCATAAGCCAAAATCCTCTGCTGTACCACTGTCACTTTTTAGACTGTGACTGAAAGAAAGAAACTCTGAGATCTGTGACCTGTGTGGGAAAAGGATTTTTACAGTCGACCTTTCCATTGAGTTTGGTGGAGTTAACTCCATGCCCAAAGCATGTGTGGGGTTGGGGGTGCTGAGGAGGGAGGGGAAAGAAGAAAAGCTTGCAGCTTCATGAACAGATGGCCAAAGGAAATGTAAGGATGTTTGTTTAAGGTTACAGTGTGTACATAAACACATAGGTTTCTCGAGTGATCTGTGTTGAAATAATAAAACAGATAGGTTAAGTACAAGAACCTGAGAAGTGGAGGCAACCAGTGCAGTACTCTTCCCTTATAGAAGTGGTCTGTTCTTTTTTAAAGAGATTAGAAAATGTTAACTACGCTCTGCTGGGATGAACACCTATCATCAAGTTTGCTTATACACAGGACACACATCTGTTCTTAAAACACATTTCACCGAAGGAATAAGAAATAGTGCCTTGGAATTACAAAAGATTGTTGCAGTTCAGGTTGACTGGAACTACAAGGTGTATTAATTTATTGAATGCTCCGTTTAGCCCCCAGGTTTAGAAAAAGAACAGTAATAGCAACTATTTCAGCTAGGACGTGGGAAGGATCTATTTGGCATAAAGTCAGAGTTGAAGGCAAGAGAAATTGCTACTGTTAATGGTTAATGTTAGTTTCTTCCTGTTCCACTTTCTATAAACAAGGTATTGCCTATACAAGCTCATTACTGTAAACTGAGCACATTTAAATTGGCAGTAAAATGAGAGTATTTACTCTAGTGCACAAATAAAGTACCTAGTCCCATGTTTTGGAACAGTTTCAAGTCTTGAAATCCAGCAGCTGGCGGCTTTACAAGCAAAACCTTACACTTAAATAATTCACTTTTGAAAGTTTTAGGTGTTCTGTGTCAGGTAGTACCATTCAGCAGATATTCCTACCACCAAGACGCAGATTCTTTTGCAATAAATTTGCATTCACAGAGGCTTTTATAACTCTTCCAGCACTACTGACTCCAATGGCTGTTGATTAAACGTATATATCCTGTACATTTAATCTGACTTTCATTATGGCCACTTCGTAAAAATGCCATGAAATGGACAAGCGATGACACATTGCAAGAACAAGGAATCCCTGCAAAGCCTCAAATTGGGGTTTTTTTCTGCCTTATTTATAGTGACCATGGTAAAGGCTAGCTCTAAATCAGAGAGAATATTTGACAGCAAATGTTCCTATCTATGGATTATATATAACCCATCCTAAGCACCAGATGAAGAAGGGGTAACCCTAGAAAAAAGAAGGGCTTGCTTCCATGTAAATCATGCTACAAATTGGACAACACCCAGTGAGTTCATTGTTCAACCTCAATTGTGAAGGCTATTCACATTTACTATTCCCCTGGAATCAATGTTAATTAAGGCAGACTGGGGCTATAAATCAGCCTTTGGTTTTTACAACTTAATTCAGCATTAAGCATATATATGTAAATAAAAGGTAACTGATTAACCACTTGAGTTTTCCAGGAGTTACTGAGGTAATTTGTTTTTGTTTGAGTCCTAGTGTTACCTTTTGTGATTTGCAGTAAGTACATGGTATGTCATGTATTTGCTATGCGGTATTGTGAGTAGTTAAATAATCTGGCCTGCTGCATGCTCTCAACAAAACTGTGCCAAAATGGAAAGGGAAGATGGGAACACTTGAAAAATTTTGGAACACAGATACATTTAGTTTGCCATCTACTCTCGTAGACCCAGGAACTGCAGCAGTGTCAGAGCAGGAAGAGAAACAGCAAACCTTCCTGGTTTACTTAGGTGTCCCTGTCAGTACAGTTATGTGGCCAAGAACAAACCCCAACTGGCAAAACAGACAATGCCTCTTGTAAGTGAGGACTCAGGCTGTAGTTGTTCAACAGTCTAAAGTTGCCCAGCAATGCTGCCTGCAGCAACCCGCAGAACAAGGCGGGTGGGTGAGGTGTAGGGTAGGGACGTTTCAGACAGGCCTTACAGTGTAATAGGTGTGGCTGGAAGCTCCCCTGTGATTGTGCTCCTGACGTGTCATCATTCTCACGAGATCTCATCCTAAAGGTCTTTTGATAATTTCTGTTCCTTTCCAAGTGAAAGATGAAGAGGGCATGGCATTTCCCTAAAAGAACAGGCACTTGCCTCCTGGCACTGACAATACCTCCTTCTCACACACATTTTCTGATAGAACTTTTGATGGAACTCTGAGAGGTAGTGGTTCCACCATGCATTTGCTTGGTTCAGATTCTGCCTAGTTAATTAACTACAGCCCCTGTTGACAGAGTTCCATAGGACTAATCAAGGAGGCAATATCTGACCCGTACTACAGGGGACATGGCTGTTCAGTGCCTTCGTGATACCGTATCAAACAAAAAAGCTATACAAAGGAAAAGTAAAATTCAAAGTTACCATGTAAGAATTCAAGTTTGAGACTCCAATGTCATGTAGTTGGAAGAAAACTATATATAGCATTTTGCATAAGACCTGCATTTCAAGAGCATTATGCATTGAGTTCAGTAGCATTTTTGGATGCTCATCAGTGTTGAAATCAAGCCAAGAGTAAATGTTTTTAGCATAAAGCAAAGCAAATTAAGCTTTGCAAATAAACAACTACAATATCTTGTTTAAGTAGCCATCTGCCCCAGTTGGCTTACTAATAATTAGCAACTTAATGTTCATTTCAAACCGTGCAGGTAATGGGAGTAATAAGTATTCAAAGAGAAAGGGATATGTACAAACCAGGCTGAAGAACCTCATCTGCAATGCAGTAGCAGCAAAATTTAGAGCAAGGAGAAAATGGGCAGGCTTTTGTTTTTTCATCACTATTTACCACTAAGGAAGTACAAACTGACTATTTTTGGAGGTGTGTGTGTATAAACATAATTAAACCACAGCACAGAACTAATACCTCCTTTGCAGCTCTTAGTTGAATGAGATTTGGTTTCTTGGCGCTACAGATTCCTTCTGATGTTCACCCAGGGGCTAGCCCTGGATTTGGAAAATGGAACTGATTTTTAAATTCACTGGGGATTCCTGCATGCTCACTACCTCTCTTTTTGTATTGTCTTCCCTGAAAACAGAGAGAAAAAAAGGCATTTGGGCTCCTTTAGTTCATAAGAGTAATTACACAGGTGGCAACAATGTAACTTTTTACTTCCTTTCTTGAAAATGTTCTCAAATGATGTGTGAGTGAAATGAAGATCCACATTCTTTATTCGATATTGCTTAGTGATGATGTCATCAGACATTTTCTTCAGGCTCCCCAGCTGTATAAGTAAGAACTTCAGCCAGTGGACAGACAGTGGCCTAGCATTCAGCTCTTTGGAAGTGGAATTATTTTCCCATGGATTTACTAAACAATGTTTTTGTGCTGTTGCAGCTCCAGAAATGTTTTTTTGCTACAGGAAGAGGATTTTAACATCCAAATAATAATGGCTTCCCACAGGAGATATGGTTCTGGATGAATGGAGGAAGGAATGGGAATTTCCTAACTAACTCAATTGATTTAGTAGCTGGTTATAGTTTTATTCCATCAAAGATCTTTTTTTCATATGTGACTTTCTCCTTAGAGAGCTTTTGACATGAAGTCTGCAAGGATGGGGGAGGGGGCATCAGATGCCAAAGTCCTTTATAAAAGAATCACAGCTGTTCAGCCCTCAGCATCTTCTCATAGCTGGAGGCATTAAGAAATATATAATGGCACTTTTTTTTCTGGTGGTGGGGGACATACAACAATTTTAGAGGCATGCGAAAAATCCAGCAGCAGCATTTCCCTTGGTAACTACGGCATAACATCGCAGATACCGGGCACCTGTGCCTCAGTCTGGTCAGGAAATTTCATATCCTTTCCCATCTCAGCAACTTCATTTCCTCTCCTTTGGAAACATTTCAAGAGTCCTAACGATCACTACAGTTGTAAAGGAATGAAGTAGGAGGGATTGCCAATCAGAGGTGCAGCTTGTTTATTTTCTCAGGCTTTGTTTTTCTTCACTTTTATGGCTGTCTTGATACTACAAATCTCTCACATTCTAGGCAGAGCTTGCTGCCGGGCACTCCTGGGAGTGACTGGGAACCGACAGCTGGCTACAGGATCAAGGACAGCCTGGTTCATAAGTAAGCAGAAGGAAGGCAAAACCCAACCCAGCAGACCGACTGCTGACTGGCCAGCAATTGATCAGCAGCGGCCTCTTATTTTATTTTGAAGGGGATTGTTCAGGTGACCAGGAAGAGTCGCTGCTCCTTGGTGGCAGTTCACAAATCACAAGTAATGGTCCCCAGACTTTGAGGCCAATCTCCCCAGATATTCTTAGTGCAGAATCCCACTGCTTGAGGCAATCCACGATGGAGCCTTTCCTTGGGCAGGGCCAGCATTCCTTTCAAATGATACACCTCCCTAAGCCAAGGCAGGCTGTCTGGCTTGAGTGTGCAAACAGAAGCAGTTATCATGTCTTTCATTAGTGCTACCACAGAGCAAGGTTAGTCCTGCAGAAGTTACCCGGATCTTGGTTCTTGTAATGACATGACTTTCAACTGTGTAAGAACTGTAATTGTTTTAAGAAGAGTGAACTGTCTGTGAGAAACCCTGAACGTGGCACTAAATTTAATTCTGGCAAGCAAGTTCCTGTGGACATAGCCGCTTTTCAGCCACTGGAGGTCCAGTCCCATTCACAGGAAAATAAAAGGAGAAGTCCAACTGGATTCAGTGGGAGCTGAATCAGGCCCCGGTTGATGAAGAAGCAGCAATGGAAACAGCCTTGAGAGGGACGTTTGTCCTAAGAAACAAAGCTGTTCCACTGAAAACTTGACACCTGCTCTAGAGCCTGTCAGGGCCAAATAGAACCAGAACACGTTAATTTTAGTTTTCATCTTCACTGCTGGGCTGTCCTGCCTCCTTCCCTTGCCTTCCCTCACACCACTACCACCTGCTCCAAAAACCCCCAAAATTAAAACAAAACAATTTGAAAAGAAAGAGGAGTTCTTTTTTAAAGCTGTGTTTTTTGGGGTGTTTGGGTGGGGGGGTTAAAGTCATTTGGACCTCAGAGCCAGAAAGATAATGTCATGGCTTTTAGACATGGTCTGCCATAAATGGGGGTTTCCTTCATAAACCCAAGCTTGAAAGTTCACTTAACAAATCTCAGGTCCGAACTGAGAGGGTTGGAGAATTTGAAATATTTACAAACATACTACAGCAGGAGGATAAAAAAGTGGAACAGGAAAGAAAAAAGGAAATTCACAAAAAGTGAATGAGGCTGCTCTGGTTTTGCTGTCAGCACAGCACTACGTCAAAATCTAATAGAGTTATGTTTACGCAGCCCAAGTCCTCTACCAAGGGTACATGTCTGGATGAGAAGGCTGGAGTGTTCAGCTTCTCCGGATGTAACTTCCAAGTAGCAAGGCCAGAGCCAAGCCTACTGAAATCAAAAACAGTCTGTGACATCAGTGGACTTTGGATCAGAAGCCAAGTATTTAAAATAGGTGAATACATCAAGGTCCCAGTGACATTTCAGCCTGCATAGATTAAGTCAGACTTCAGCGTGACAGACATAAGCTGGAGGAGGACTCATGTGAACTAGCACCCAATGGTGACACCTCCTGCAGAAGTTCAGTCTCTTTCCAGTCCCCATGGGATGGAAGGAGAGGGAAAAGCACTCGCTCCGGGCAGCACCCACTACCTCAGGCATGCTCAGTCACCCTTTGTAAAGACCAGTCTCTCCAGTGGATGCTGCACTGGCCCACACATCTAGACATCTCATTTGGGTGCTTAAAGGTAGATATAGCGAGTTCCCCAGCTGAGCTGCTCCCAGTATAGGGCTAGGGAATAGTACGCTAGGAAATGGGTGCAAGTGGGGGAGAAACTGGGGGGAGTCCAGGGTCTCTGAGCAGCAAATGGAATTGGAGAAAGGGGTTGAAGCCTCCTGTCAGTCTGCTGTGAAAGTGGAATGTAACATGATTTTTTTCTCCCCTGTGTCCCGAATCCCTCACACCAAATGTTTGACCTGCCTGTCTTCCTGTCTTAATTAGTCTTCTGTCTTTCTGGGAGCTGGGTCTGTTCTTTTGCAAATGGCAGCACATCAGACAGGGCAAACCTGTCTTGTTTATTTTCCAAGCTGTAGGGGGCACCCATTTGAAAAAACTCCCAGCTTATCTAAACGTTTTTGTTTGTATGATTTTGAATTAGGAAGTTTGAGTAATTAGTTAAGAAGATTAAATAAGTCTTAACAACATGCAGTAGCATGCTTACTTTCCTCCCCTTCCCCTCCCGCCCCCCCCCAGATATTTCCTGCACAAAAGCCAGGCTGCCAAACTGTGATGATACTCTTTTCTATTTTAGTTTCTCACTGTGCCACATGCTGATATAGCGTCCGTTATTTCAATTCTGTCTCATTAAAGGGATTATTTTGCGCCTGGCTGGCCAAGAAAATTAATCTAAAGAGAAGAAACTCAGATTGTATTGTCTGTTCAACTATACCCACCACAAACATTTTATTCCTTTTGCTTGCCATATTAAAACTGCGGGAAGAAACTTTACTTACAGCACATAAAGGCTTCCTCAAAGTAATTTCTACTTTTTTTCAGTTAATGAAGAATTTATCTACTATTAGTAGCATAATACAACAGCAATAACACTTTCTCATAGCTCAGGTAATATTTCATGGATTCCTAAGAAACTAAGATCCTAAGCTTTACTTACCTTTTCATTTGTGGAGCTCTCTAATTGCTGGAGAACAACATTTACTGTCTTGCTTAGCACTGCATCAGAAAACACTGTTTCTGAAGCCAGGATGACAAAAAAATTAAGTATGCTCTCCATTTCCACTAATAACAAAGAAAAGCCATCACTGAATGATCTGAGTAGGGATGGCAGTGTGGAGTATGATCTTTGATGTCACTTACTGCAACTTAAAAATGAAATAATGAAAGATTTCTAAAAATCCATTAAATCGAGAGGAGGGAGTATTTGTTTACAGAGTCAATTGCTGAGCTTTCACTGGGCTTTAATGAAGTTGTGGCTATTAAGAACTTGATCCTGCAAACCCTCCCACCCTTGAAACAGTGGGAGTGAGGAGGGGTTTGTAAAAACAAGACTATTATTATTCTCTACAGTTTTCTTGTGTTTTCTATTATTTGTGCGTTGCAAGTCTTGTGTGCTCATTATGCGTGACATAAAGCACCGTGGTCTATTTATTTGTACATAGAAAACATATTCTGCCATTTAAAAGAATCCAGCAGATCAACACTTATAAAACTCATCACCAAAGAACAAGTTCTTACTTAGAAATTTGTGATGCTGCAGAAATAAATACCCTTACTAGAATTTCAGAGGCTTCAGGCAACATAGAAAAATACAATGGGCAAATTTATTTTGACTTAAAAGCTCCATCTGAGAAAATTACCTTATAACTACACATGAGAAATTGCTGGAATGTCAACTTCATTTGCAGTGGCCCCTTATGGCCTGATCACCCCTCCCTGGCACGATAAATCACTGGCAAGATCCTTACCTTAACACGTTTGATCTCAGCTCAGCAAGACTTGGTTTTGATGTGAAGAACTCCAGATCTGTTAGGTCAGAGACAAATAGCAGAGCCACTGACCTGCAAAGTGCTAACTCTATATTAGACCCAAGTGAGCAGCCATAAGCTCCTGGAACGTTTGCCTTCCCTTCTACTTTGCATCCTGAATATTTTCAAATATTACTGTCAGCGTGTTTTGATAAGTGCTGCCAGTGACGTTCCTTTTCATGTCACTCTGCTTGTAGAGACACAAAAGGTCAAACAGACAAATAAGCATGCAGTATGAGAAGCATTCTCTTGGATAAACTCTTAGGATTATTTGCACTTTAGGGCAACGTGAAATAAAATTCACTATTTATCAGATTCTTTATTTCATTTACATAAATAGCTTGCACTGGCCCTTTTCTACCTAATATCATAAATAATTATATTCACCAGTACACTTATTAAGGTGATTGAAAGTGCCTGCAGGTACATGTCTGTACACACAGAAATTCAAACTACTCCTAAAATAAGAAGGAAAAAAAAAAAAAAAAAAAAAGCAGCAGCCAGCTTTTGAAGTCTGGACTTTCACCAAGATCAGTTCTGAGACCACTCAGTTTTCAGGCCATGGTTTGAAACTATCCCTTATTGTCCTGCTTAAACCATCACTTATCTCTACGGTAGTAAGCAGGAATGTTAGTCTACCAGAAAATTGGATGTTCTTAATGGGCTTTGGGGGAGAATAGCTTTGCATCATCAGCATTAAGTTAAATCACATTAAGTACCCACTTACAACATAGGGATTACCACTTATGACATCTTTGGTGAAAGCCTTTAAAACAAATTGTTGTGTTTGTTAGAAGAAGCTGTGAGATAACAATTCCCAGAAGTCTGATTTATAAACGGTTTTTGCTCTTCAAGAGGTTGCAAAGGAACCCACCACCTCTCATTCAACGCTGCAATGAAATCTCTCAGGCTGGAAATTCTTTTCAATAAAAAGTATTGGAAAATACTGATTTATTTACTTCAGAATACTCTTCTGGAGAGAAGAAACCTTTATTTAGATTCCCTTTCCTCAGAGTTGAGCTCTGATTTCTTCTCCAGTTCTTTCTGTTGATATGCCATTGACTTTACATATACAAAACACAAACGGGTCATTCTACTTTTTATTATTCATAATGCTGATTGGGGCGAACAGGACTTAAGCTGTCAAAGTATCCTGCTGTGCTTGGATACCTGACAAATTTACACCCCAAAGTACACTGTGGTGCTAAGACTAAAATTGGATGTGAAGCGTTCTTGCATGTGCTGATTACAGTCCCAAGCAAATAAAACACTTCAGGGTATAGCAAATAATGCCAATATTTAATAGAGTTCAACCTTTTTATATGCAACTGGCAAGCTATTCTGTACAGAGATGTAGCCTGAATGAAAAATGAGTTCTTCTATTTACCTTTAAATAGCAGCAGACTAATAACTTTGAGTGTGTAAATCAAAAACATGACCCTCACCTTTTGCCAAACATGTACCATTAAAAAATGGACTAAGGCAAACCAAAACCTAACTATACAGAGATTTCCTTAAATGGGTAAAGTAGGTTGTAAGTCTTGTCAATAAAAAGCCTTCCGTAAAAAAAAAGTTCATATGTGCAGCCCTGAGAAATATTTTTTTCCCCATTTCCTTTAAAATTCATGTTTTTCTTCCCCTTTCTAACCAAGTTCCCCTTTTCTCTGCTGGAACCCCTTGTAATGATACCAGAATGTGGGCAAACCTCATTAGTCTCCCCGCTGTTTACAAGACAGGATTTATGCTCAGTGTAGTGAACACAATGACACATGATCACTAAATGGCTAAAACCACCATCAAGACTTTAATCTGAGAAATTTTTCACCCAGACATTGCAAATACAATTGGCATGTAAAGGTATGGAAACCGGTATTAATTCCAGTGAACACATGTCACCCACTGCCCAGCTTTCTGCGAGGAGTCTACCAATAACTACCCGTTTGCCAAGGTTAATTTCAAGCAACCTTTAGCAGTTATCTGGTACAAGGTATGTCGCCAATTCAATCCATTAAGTAATAACTAAATTCTCCTGGGACCCAGCTGAAGTCAAATGTTGTTATTCCAGGTTCACTGCCTTTAGTCTCCCTAAAGACCATTTAGGCAAACAGCTGGAAGAGCTGACTACAAAGGTTCCCAGTCACAGGGAACCACTCTAGGAAAGCAGGTAAAGGCTTCTAACCAGGAAATAAGTCATCAAGGATTTGTCCTGTTGCTGCCTCAAGGAGAGAAATGAACTGAGACAGAAAGCAAGAGCATGAACGCATTTGTGTATCAGCTAGAATCCAAATATTACAAGCAAATATCGTGGCTGATGGGAGAAAGAGCTGTGCTGCACCAGTCACTAGGCATGTTCTGCACTGGACTGGGTTGTTGTCTGAACAGCAGGGCCTTCCTTCTCTTCTCCATGTGGGAACTCCTTACTAAAACAAAACCTTTGAAAAATGAATAGAAACAATACCAGATTCAACAACCCGGACTTCCAGCCTGTCACTGCATTGCACCAATGGAAATATTCCTCCTCCTAACAGAGAAGTACAGATGGGAGCAACACCACAAGCTCTAGCTTCATTTGAACTCATTCTGCAGAACTTCCAGCAAGGAGGGCACTGCCTCCCAGACAACGCTCAAGGGAATAACACAGACAACTCCTGATAAAGCGACACAGAAAGGGAGCACAGAGCACAAAGAAAGGGGTCTTTTCATCTATACTGTGTGCATACATATAGGTGAGCACACAGAAAAGTGTGCAATTAATACCATGCATGCATGCACATGTAACGCTGGCTCTGAAATTCATCTGTATTTTTATTTCCCAGAATAGTACATACAGAAAAATAGGTTTTATCTTCTAGTAGTCCGGCTGGTTTAGCAAGAGATCTCGCCTCTGACACTGACTTACTGTCTGAGTTAGTCATGGTTACACTCCCACAAATTTAAACTCCCCCATCTGTGAGAGAGCCTTGTCACCAGTTTTACAGTGAGATAGGATCAATTAATGCTTTCTAAAAGCTTTGATGGAAGAAGCAGAATATTAACACTTGCAGTTGAGCAGTGCTAGCAGAAAATGTCTTCAGTATTATAACAAATGGATTTTAAAACTGCTATCAAAAAACTGGACTACCAAGACTAGGTCATCAGCAGCACAGCTCACCCATTTAGTCTTAGTCTGGTATCACAATTGCAGATGGACAAGAGAAGAAGTAGGGATTGGTTCTCATCTCTCAGGAAAACAGCATCCCAGAGACATCACAAAAGACAGAAGAGGTTGTTAAGTAGCTGCGGTAAAGAAAGTGTGACAAGGACAAAAAGAGGAAGACCAACAAAAAACCATCAAGTGCTAATGGCACAGGGAGTGAAGGCTTAGCCAGATGTCCTGGAAAACACGTGTGCACGTTTCTCAAGTCCTGTGCAGGCCACTCCGGTCCAGGACTGCTGCAACCATACATCACAACTGAAGAAACCAGAGAGAGTGAAATAAACCCCTTGATTTCGAAAGGCAGGTACCAACGGTACCAATTTCTTGGTATTTTCTAACTACTCAAGAATAAACTTGAACTATTTCCGTTGCAGCTGAAAAAAAAATCACATAAGCAAATGTGAAATGCGTTACGTTATGATATACAGGTAAGTTTTGAAAATACTCAGTGGAATTGGGATAGTGCCTTTATGCCTGGATGCAAACAACTTTTAAAATGAAAAATGTTTCAAACAACAAAATGAAGTAGTTCCTTAAAAAAATATTTAAAAATCTACATATCCAACTGGCAGTTACATAAATGCCTTCTCAAATCAATTTGACAGTGCAAAGAAGTATTACAGCCAGTTTAAATCTCATTTCTATTTTCAGGACATTTTACACTAGCAGAGTGGTAAATGGGAGTGAGGTGCAATGTCAACAGGAAGCACTTTAGTGGCTGAGCTGAAAAAACTTTACAGGGTTTTTCAACTCACTACATTGCAATTTTCATTTAGGTCATCTTATAATTAGGAAATAAATGCGCAAGTGCCAATAAATCAGCATAAGAAATCTAAGTGTGAAAATGGGTGGTCTGGACTGTATCACAGAGAGGTAAAAGACTAGTATTTTCGGAGCATAAGGGGATGAGAATTATCAGAGGTATACCATGATTTCTAGGTATCAACTACGCAGGGAGGGCAAGTCAGGCTGCAGAGAGGGGGGAATAACTCTGATGCAACGAATTGCATAGATGTTGCTTGGAACACGTAACTAGACCCATGGATAGAAGAGGCAGCGTAGATCACAAAGGATAATAGCAGGAGTGAAGTATTGACTTCTGGTTAAGAGCAAGCAAAGTGACAGTAAAGTGGCCCTAAAGTGAAAAAAGAATATGAAGGCAAGAAGAGGGGTACAAAAGTACTGCAGATTAGTTCAGTGAGAGCTGCACTGACATAGTCTCTAGAGAACATAAGAGTTTTCTGTATCCTAATCTAAACAACATTTGACATAGCCCTGTCAAGGACTAAAAATTGTGTCTGAACCCCTGAGAAATGGTTATCACATAAATAATTTCAGCTTCATTGCAGGAGAGAAACACATGAAGAAGCCCTACTCTCTGGGATACTAAACTTCAAGAAGTGATTTTTTTTAAAAGAGGAAGTAACTTAGAAACTCCCTGCTTGAAGCTAGGAAATTAAAATCCATAGAATCAGCATGGAGGCTTAAGAATGTGAAAGAGTCAAAGAAGATTTGCATTCCCAAGGCTAAAAACGGGAAGCACAAGCTAGAAAATAAATGGGGTGGCTAAGCAGGAAAATACAAGAGGTAGCGTAGGCCAAAAAAAGAAACAAACTGCTAAATTTAAAAGGTTGCAAAACACAAAATGAAAATTAAAAATTGCTACTAAATACTCTGAAGAAAAATACCCCAAAGGTAACACAAACAAAACAGCCAAGAGAAGCCCAAATTTAATAAATAAGCAAATATAGGCTGTGGGAAAGTCAGTGGATTCCGAAAACCACCTATGAAAAGTATAAAAGGGAGAAGTGGCTGCTCATTTGGGGGGATCTTAATTTGGCTACACCAAAGTAGATGATACTTCTCGCCAAAATGTAATGTGTATCGTAGGGCCGAGGGAAGAAAAGTTGAGCCACTAGATGACAAGTAAAATACTTGATCTGGGGACTCACCTTCACTAACACTCTAACACCAGCAATACACCAAGGACCATTGAAAGGCCATGTCCAAGACAAGGTTACTTCAGTCCCAATTGCACTGCAAAGAGCTAAAATAAAGTTCCTGAAAGAAATCCCAAATGCTAATGCTTCTCAGTTCTTCCAGGTTTCAAAAGCTGAGGTATCAGGAATTGCACAAAAGCCACTAAGGCTATACCAGGGCAGTGGTGGGGTGTGATGACGACAATGATGATGATGTATCAAGTGGGGCTTTTTCCACTGAAGCATGAGAACACAGTGACACAGCTCAGATCTGGAAGGACCTTCCAACTGAAATGTAGACCTGAGGTTCTGACCCACTCTAGTCACTTGAGGCCAGATTCAAGGCATGCTGACCTCTTCATAAGAGTGTAAGATCAGCTTGAATTGTTTGGAATTTCAGTAGGGAAAGGCTCTTTCTGACTGATAGTTTCTGAGTCAATATGGAGGAGTCCCGTGCAGTCAGTGTGAGATGACCAGAGCATGGTAAGAGGAGAGTGTCCTGGCGTCCTTTTCCCATCTGAGTTCAGCAAAGAGGCTGCAGCCTGTTCTTCGGTGCAACGCTTCCTACACCTTTGTGACTTTCCAAATGGATTTTTGTAACTCACTTATTTTAAATTGGGTCATACTGGAAATCCACATGGAAATTAGCAAAGTATATCCTTTCTGTAACTACACCACCTGCCGTAGGCCTCTCCACAGCTGTCCCTCTGGCATGTCTTTAGTTTCAGAGTTCAATTGAAAGTCTTCATTACCTATGAATCCCTCCCAGATTAAGGTCTATACACTCTAGTGGTCAGCATGGTCCCTGTGTTTTAACCTCCAGCTGAGGTCAACTGAGCTTGAGCTAACCTTAAACATTTTCATTTGGGTCACAGAATTTGATGTGGATGGTTCTCTACTCTGAACTATTTTCCCACTTCAGTCCAACAAAGCTGGAATGTATTATGTTTCAAGTCATAAGGTAAAAATCTAGTTCACCCGGCTCTCTGGGAAAGGAGCTGACTCCAAGTGAAGAAGAATGAAGGCCTTTTTTTCTTTTGTCAGTTGGAGGCTATTTCAGCAATGCTGTTGCAGCAGCATTTGATGTGGCTTCACGTATCATACTTTTAGTAATGAACTGCTCCTACATCTAAAGCTTAGTTACACTGCATAACTTAAATTTAATTTGTTGCATTCATATCACAAAGGTAGATTGCTATTACAAGTAACAGAAAATGCTGGTCAGTAGCTGGCGGTTTTAGACAAATTCTGACTTGTTCCAAAAAAACCAAGTAGGTGTATGCAGGCTGGACAGGAATTCCTCTCCTCAACTGAGTAAGCACAAAAGGAATGAACGATCAGGCCCTTAGATGGCAAGAGCTTTTGAGATTCCATCTTTCTCCATATATTACTTAATAGTAAGTCTTCATATAGCTATTTAGGCACTTATTTGTGCTGGAGTAAGATGCAGCACTTGTTGAGGATCCCTCACTGGAGGACTGCACAGAAATGCAAAATTTTGTTAAACCTTCACAAATCTGTGCTTATATTACATTTATATAGCTTCCTTGTAATGTCATCTCTGTAAATGCATTTTTTGTCTCTCATTTCTTTCAGCTGAGCCAAGGTTGATGTTTTGGTTACTTGTTTCAGAGAATGAACAGATAAAAATTTGTGGTTATTAGAAGTGGAAAGAATTAAACAATTTGCAAAAAACAAACAGCAAAATGTTATAGTTCAGTCTTAGGAAAGACAGCTGCAAAACTGTAAAAGAAGAAATGTGACTTTATGCAGGATCCGACTAAGAATTTATGATACGGACCACTGAACTCATCTTTTGTCATTTATCTCTGTTAACCTGTGAGATTTCTTGGAAGATAGTTAGTCAAATGAGGAGCCAAGATGAATCAGTGGATATAATTTATTTAGACTTTAAAAAGGCTTTTGATGATAAAGTCCTTAGCAAGAGGCTATTAAGGAAAGTTAGTAACCATATGATGAAAGATAAAGTCCTGCCATGGATTAAAAAGTGGTTAAGAGATAAGATAAAAAGACTGGAAATAAATGGATAATTCTCCCTGGAAAGAGGTTAATAGCAAGGTGCCCCTTCGTTACTGGGACTAGCAATCGATATCTTGGTTCACCTGCTTTTGCAGATCATTAATAGTAAGGTACGTGGTTTGCAGATAAAAACATTCAGACTAATCAGAGCACTGAAGAAAATATCATTCGGGCTGAAGTTAAAAGACATTTGGGCAACTCAAGGGCAGATGAAATTTGCCAAAAGTAGCAAATGCAAAGCAAAGCCTGTTGGAAGGAGGGGTCCGAGTTACTTTTAGATGCTGATATTTTTGCAATGACTTGCAAAGTCTATGGACAGTCTGTTGAAGGCAACCGTTATTGTGCACTGTAACGATGGGAAGACAAATGAATACAGGGGTTCCGCTGTGTGGGGCTCCCAGGAACAAAGCAGTTCATGGCAGTGAGTAACTTCAAACTAGCAGAGCCCATTAAGGTCTGTGGGGAGCAGTTCTGCCTGGACAGGGAGATGGACAAACTGAGCAGAGATCATCAAGAATTTTTTGACTGTTGGGACTTTTTTATTAGAAAAAATCAAGACAGAAATTTAACATGGAAATGTACCAGGATGTACAGGAAATGTACAACTTCTGTGCAAGGTGTTTCCAAAGGACAGAATGGAATGGATAATTAGAGGGATTTTTTTTTTTTTTGTCAGAATGAAAGTGTATGTTCAAGACACATTATCCCAACTCAACAGTGCAATAGTTAGGTCAAGGCTTAGACAAATACTTGCTTTGTCCATCATCATGAGTATTCTTGGAGCAAAGACCTGAATCCTACTTTTCCCCTATGAGCGTCCTGCCCACTGGGCTATCAATTTGGTATCTCTCAGGCTTCATAAATACTTACAAGTGCATTATGAAAGAGGAGAGAATGTGAGACTCTTTCCAAGGACAGCCAAACGTGGGTAGCATCCAAAATTGTGACCTATCCACCATCAGCAAGTACGGATCCATATTCAGGTTTCTGCTCCGTTTGCCTCAGAGCAAGTATGAACTTGGCTGCTCCTCTACTCAGGCAAGTGCTCTGATTATTACTGACCTTCTGGCTTTGGTGTCTTTTGGTGTATTATCTGACCTTGTAGACTGGACAAAGAGAAGAAAAATTCAAACGTGGTATTGTATAGCTTCATGCATTAATCCAGTTTGCATTTTCCCTAAAGATTCAGTCTTTCCCTAAAAATTCAGCGCAGTAAACTGTCACCGCTACGACAACAACCTACTCGGTAATATACTAGTTATCTGCAGTAGTTATCTAACTGGTGCCAGTTTCAGCCTGGTATTTTCTGGATTTATAACATGGTTATAGCAGCTGCAATGGAGTAAGCAAAGGCAGGGGACTGGATATGCATAAGACTACAATTGTTTCTTGATCCCTCATCCAAAACCTGGGTAAAGTGGGCTTATGCAGAAGATCTGAAAGGTTTGGGAGGAGAGAAAGAATCCTATATTCAGGCTGTTAATTGGAAAGAAATGCATAAATAGTTGGCAAGTGCTATATGGATTGATGGATTGTAATACTAATCACAAAGTATGAACACACTAGAAGAGAATTCAAACTGTAGATTTAAATAACAGTAAACCTAAATACAGTATATACACTAAAGCTTCATATATGATGATACAGAGGGACATATCTAGTGTCAGCATCAGATGTTGAAGTGTTCCACAGATGGGAAAAATGCCTGTTCTCTTTGTCTACTCTTCATGCAAACATCCCTAATTTTCTGTGCCCCATCTTCAGTGACTGGACAGCGCTCTCTGAGCTGACCCTTTGGGCTACCTGATTTCTTCAGCCATCAGTCACTGAACCTGACTTCAAAAGGCATTAAAGTAGTGAGCTTATTCAGGGAAAGACAGGTGAGAAATAGCATGTATTCATCACTTACCTGAGTTTTGCCAAAGCTTGTCTTCTGCTCAAGAACTGACAAAGATTTTGCATATTACTGTAAATAAAATAGATTTCCTGCCTCCGATCTTAATGTCAGTCTGGAATTTTATCTGGAAAACACATACTGGAAATTTTCCTGAAGAGAATTTATAATAGTGTTCTGAAGCACTGATTTCTGGACAATGCCAAGAAATCACAATGGGTATGAAAATACAGAAACTTAATAACAAGCCATTTCAAACCCAAATGCTTACCTTATGAAAATTTGAAATTTATTTGTTAGTTCTTATCTACACAGAAGCTGTTTGTCTACACTTAATAGAAACTGCTGTATAAAATTTCCTGTTGCAATGCTGGGCAGTTTACCTGATTTTAGTGTGTGGTGTAAGAGCAGAGACAAACCCTTTTACACAGGACAAGATAATACGGTTGTCAGCCAATTTGGCTATTACTACAGAAACATTTTGTGCCTCTTCACTGCCATAGCGCTGAAACGTCACCCCTTTAGAGCACCTCTTTATAAAAAGCTCGCAAAACCACAATTCTACAACTTTTCCTTATGCTACAGTTCTTCTGCTCTTTCTCAGACTTCAATCAGTTGGCAATCAAGAAACAAAACTTGAAATATCCAGCTGGATTAGCATCCCATGATGCAAACTGAAAACATTTGTCCACTCAGTTACGTGACACAGTGACAGAACTAGGACAGGAGAGAACCCTAGTGTCCTCATTTTATAGCAAATGGTATTTTAAAGTCAACATGACTTACTAAAACCACTATGAAAGTACTTTGTAAAGCAGATTTGATTATACCATAACAAAGGAAGGATAGCCACATCCTGCAGAAACACCTTTAGCCCCTCAAATGGAGATTGCAGGAGGAGAACACTGCAAAAAGGGTTCAATCCATTGGGCTGATGCCACATCTACTGTCAGATACCTGGGAGATGCTTAAGTCTCAGGAGGGAGAATGGAGTCCCGTAAGAGCATGAAAGAGGGAGGCACCAATTTAATACTAAGCTGAGAACCCTCTCATCACCCTCAGAGCTACCAGGTTCTCAGAGCCATCAACTGAGGGGTATGCTTCCTGTACAAAACACAATAACATGTCCTCACTGGGCACCATCCTACAGCTTGTCTCACACACCTGGTATCTCCAGAGCAGCCCGTTCTGGGAGAGTTTCTGGCACAGAGCTGGCATTTGTAGAATATGACTTGCTGCCAGGAAAAGGCTGGACCCCCTTCCTGCCTACGTGCTCCCTTACCTATGGGGCACAGCACTGCCAACACGCTCCTCACAAGCCTGAGGAGGGCTTGCTGGGCCACAGGGCTGTAGAATAACCTAACTGCAGGCAATACAGTTCTACAGATGCAGTCCCTCCCCAGATGTTCATGTTAAGCAGTAGAGAATTACAGAGAATTACACAATGAAAAGAGAGAATCTTGCGTGTAGCAGTTTTACTACTTGCCAGCCGCACAGAACAACTTAACCCTGTGTGCTTGAACACTCATCTTAACGTCTGGTTCACATCCTATTCACCCATTCTTGCTATGCGCATCTAGAACAGTTTTCACAGAGACCACGCCAATGTATTAAAAAGCTGGGAAAAATATTTCTAATGGCTCTTTTTTTTAAGGAAGCATAGGCTGACTCCCAACAGTGAAGCCTTAATAGCTACTGCTGCACATCTGACATAAAAACACAGCATCATGTAATTTTCATCACTAATTAAATTTATTTTTTCTCACCAGCGAAAAACTACATTGCCTCTTTGTGCTACATCAGGTGTACAGAGCAGAAGGACATAACACACAGTTTTCTGCTCACTTCACTTTCACAAGTTTCAGTAATTCTGCTAAGTAACCAAAGAGATAAAAATTACATGCCAGTATTTCTTCTGTGTTCTTGGAAGGAGCTTTCAGAGTAATTCCAAGGATAATGCAGTGTTTTAAAGATTAATGAGTAATAAACTTACTTTTTTCCAGTGCATATTACAAATCTTTAACAAATCTTCTTTAGGGATTCCTGGAATTTTAACATGTTCTATCCTAAAAAATCTATTTCCCAATTTTAGAACTTCAGAAATGGAATTCAATTGACAAAATGTATTTTAAAATTATTTCACTTAGTTTAAATATTCACAGGTACCCTCTATTTTTCATAAAGAATTAACTCCCAAATGGTTATGACTTTACATTCAGAGGCAGCTGTAATAAAGAGCTTGAGAATGCTGTGTCCTGGTTGTGTATTTAAAATTCTCAACTAACAAGCGGGAGAGAGGCTGCTAGGAATGCTTACAGATGTCTGATTTTACAAGGGTTGGGGTTGTTGGGGACTTTTTTTTACTAAAGTGCTTTAGTCTAATGTTATTTATTGTTTATGGAAGGTGTTTGTCATTTAAGACATGAAGTGACCACTCCCCTAAAAGAAAGAATCAAGTTACAATCCATTATTTAATTTTTTATTGTTTTTCTTTGTACTAGGTGGGAACATGGATCCTGGATAAAAGTCCTGCCTAAGACAAGACTCCAAGCTGAAGACTCCAATTATCTATAAATCCCTTGTGTTTCCTGCAGAGAAAGAGAACAAGGAGAGAAGAGCAAAACAGACAGAAAAAGAGAGACAGGGGATATACCAAGTGAAATACTCGATACCTGTCCTAAACCAAGCATTTCTCATAAGCAACCAGGAGTTACCAGGTATCTCAAAACCAAGCTTAGAAGAAACATGTTGCTGTTGGGTTTGGCTTATTATTGAAATAAACCAACTTTCTTTTACTTGTTCCATCAGTATAAAATGCATAACATCTTACCTATTTCTGAGATGATGGCACTGTATATTCGGAATTAGCAAAGGTTACTATCCAGCTCACACACAGAGTACGATTGCTGATGACTTAGCTTTTCCAAAGTGTTTTAGAACCAATTTTCCCATTTTGGAACAGAGAAACACAAGTAGACTTATTATGCAAACTGACTGCGATACTACTCTCAACTGTTCTCCACCAAACACTCTGGAAGAACATTTTACACGGAAACCAGCAGTAAACAAAAATCATGCCAAATACAATTTGCACAGTGCGATTGCTCCCAAAGAGTAGCACCCCACAACATCAAATAACAATGTTATTTATTTAAACTATTTTCAAAGAAATTGCATGCAAGAAACCATATGCATATTTTAATTTGCATATTGCAGTTTGCGTTAAAATGGAATTAAATCTAAAATAATTGACTCTCCTCTGAAACATTCTTCTAGAACATGGAATTGCTGTAACAAATTAGAGGACAAATTAGTTCTGGCACTCGCTTAAAAAAGAGAAAAGATGAAAAGCTTCTAAAGTGATGATATGGAGGAAAAAATTACACATCGGCCAAAATGAGTTTCCTATCGGCTTTAAAGCTCCTGAAGTTGTATTTCCAGTAGATAAAAACATTATCACCTTTTTCCAGTGCTGATGTGCTTATTTTCCTATTGTTACTCAGTAATTAGAAACAAAGTCTGACACATTGTACTCTCTTCATACAATACCTTTGAAACTTCTCCAACAGAAATTAAAGCATTCTTTAACTGAAGATGCAAAGATTCAAAATATAGGAACAAATTTAAAAATTCAAATTGGATTTACAACCAAATTACTGCTCTTAAAGACTATTTTAATCAACAAAAGCAATTTTGTTCCATAATACATCATAGAAAAAAGCAGATTTTTCTACGTTGACCCACTGTAGAAAATGTTATCTAGAAATGTTATGTAGAAAATTGTAATTGTTAAGAACAATGAGTTTGTTCTTAACCCTCTCTTTATAAAAATTAGTCGTAAGGGTTATCAGAGTAAAAATATGCTCTCTTGCAATATTGTTCAAGGGTGCACTCAAGTATCAGGGAAGTTAGCAGAGACCTGTTCCAGTGCTGTAACAACCTGATTGTATTAAGAGCCCTCCAGGAGTTGTAAAAGAGTCCCTTGGGCACACAAGGTAATTCAAGAAAGAAAACATTTTTATTTTCTGATTGAGATACACAGGTATATATAGTAAGTTCCTCTGAAGTACATCAAAAGCAACTGAAACATATTTGAGAACTACTGATTTTGCACTGAAAATAACCCCCAACGGCTCTGTAGGAAATACTACGTTTAAAGAAAAAGAGAGTGGCAAAGCCAGTCCCAACAAATCTAATTTGCTTTTCTTGTATCCTGTGGTTTTTCAGATGATTGCAGGATAAAAATCCGTTTCCTTTATTGCAGATTCAAAGCAGTCTTTTAGTAGTTTTATATCTCTACACTCAAGTTGGTTAGGGCAGAATGATTTTAAGCAAAATCCCTCCTTGGGAGTGAAAGCTGTGAATTTCCCTGCCAGAACAAACGAACACAACTTACCTTGGTGTATTTGATTTCAAGGTTGAGAGTGGGAGAAGGCAGCAGATGCAGAGATGCCATCAGAGCTGCAGGATCTGCCTTCACCTCCCCTGGCATCTCAATTTTACTGGAAGTCATAGTCGTGAGGGGGGGGTTTATAGTACCACCGAGCCCCCCGCTCTGACCTGATGTTGTGTTTTGGGTTTGCCCCCCCCTCCCCCCAAAGACCAGCGCTGAAGATGTTGCTCTCCTCCTCTGTATATAGGCAGGTGTCAAGCCGGGTCTCTTCTTATTGGACATGGGGGCAGAGGCAGGGGGGCAGGTCCGTCCTA
>VXBJ01002555.1:1238536-1283791 GCA_013400055.1 Nycticryphes semicollaris | reverse complement strand
CTCCCCGCATCGCCGCTCTTTTACTGTTTTGCGGCAACTGATAAGAAACTGGCTGCGCGTCCCCGGCGACAGTGACGGATGCCCAGACACACCGCTCCCGGCCCTGACCCTACCTGCCGCCGCGGCGGCGCCATCCTCGTCCGCCTGCTGCCCCCTGCCGGCCGCGCCGCGCCGCCGCCGGCCCCCGCCTGTCCCGCACCTTCGACGTCCCACAGTGTCTTCCCCGCCACATGCCCGCCGCGGCCCCGCACAGGGCTCCGGGCTGGTCCCTTCCTCCCGCGGCTGTTGGGCTCAGTCCCCGTCTGGCACCGATGCCCCCGCTCTCTAACGGACCGGCTTCGGTGGAAGAGCGCTGTTCGCCTTCCCTCGCTGCACCTTGCAATGTCCCTCAGTTACTCCCTCTCCCTTCGGCTGGGGGCTCTGCAGTCCCTGCCTTTCCTAGGATCGTCTAGGTTGGAAGGGATCTTTCAGATCAACCCCAACCATTAACTCAACACTGCCAAAACCACCACTAAACCATGTCCCTCAGCGCCACATCTATGCATCTTTTAAATACCTCCAGGGATGGCGATTCCACCAGTTCCCTGGGCCGCCTGTTCCAGTGCTTAACAACCCTTTCTGTGACATTTTTCCTAATAGCCAAGCTAAACCTCCACTGGTGCAAGTTGAGGCCATTTCCTCTTCTCCTGTCCCTTGCGACTTGGGAGAAGAGACCAACCCCTACCTTGCTACAACCTCATTTGAGGTAGCTGCAGAGAGCAAGGTGGTCTCTCCTCAGTCTCCTTCTCTCCAGGCTGAACAACCCCAGCTCCCCTCAGTCTTTCCTCATAAGACTTGTGCTCCAGACCCCTCACCAGCTCCGTTGCCCTTCTCTGGACTCGCTCCAGCACCTCAATGTCTTTCCTACAGTGAGGGGCCCAAAAGTGCACACAGAATTTGAGGTGGGGTACGGTCGTGGGTATGGACAGCCTGTGTAGGAAGCCCAGAAGCTTGGGACTGAAGCAGCAAGGATACACAGGTGCACCTCAGTTTCTAAATTCCTCTTGGGAAAGAAAGAAACCAGGAAGAGGCAGGTCCTCACTGTCAGGGTGAGTCCCTCAGCCCAGCTGTGGCCTCTTTTCTTACAACCACCTGTTCACAGCTATTATTTTTGGGGACCTCTCTTTGTGGGAGGCCACATCATACAAGAGGTTGGGCACGCCACAGAGCAGGAAGCCAGCAGCCAGGTAGCTCCTGACACCACTACTTCCAGTCTGAAACTCATCGCAAGCAGCCCATGCACAGTGGACATCTGTCCCAGCTTGCTGAATGAAACAGCAGACGGCTTGAGGTTGTGCCCTGACTGGGCTGATGGACATCAGAAATCTATGGTCCAAGCCCTACGCTCTCTCCGATCAAAACTTCTAGACAGAAGACCTATGAAGCCCAGACCATTTTTGTTACTTTTGACAAAATCAATAAAGTTCTGCTTACTGATGCAAACACTCCCAGCATTTTGAAACCGATCAGATGTCATGTTTTGAAGTTATCACATTGCAGATAAACAGAGAAGGGACACCAAAGCCTACAGCTGTCAAAAGCTGGCAAAACAAAGCAGCAAGAAATATACTGCGTGACCTTTTTATTGACCTAGTCAAGAACAAACAAGGGGATCTGGCCATGTTTTGGTTTTCCATAGATATTCCTTGCTCTGTGTTTTACAAGTTCATGGACAATTGAAAAGAATGTCCCAGTGTTCTCTTAGTGTTTGTGCAGGAGCACGGGACAAAGGTTGCTTCTGCACAGACAGGCAGCCCAAGGTACGGAGTGCCATTTCAGCATTAACATGCACGTTGCTGTAAATTTCCAGGTCAATAATGAAGAGGGAGACTGCAGATTTTGCTTTCTCTCATTTTTCATCCCTCCCTCCTCCTCCCTCTCCCCCCCCCGAGAGAGGAAATGGATCCATATTACTGTGCTGTAATGTGACATGCAGAGCTGTCAAACTGTGACACTTGGGATGAGTGAGACTTTTAAACGTCAGAAATTCAATTTTTAATGGCACACTGACAACACAGAGCTAACACTTCATCACAAGGATGACACCTTCTAAAAGCTGCTTTAAAATAAATCAGAGCAAGGATGTGCTCCTTCAAAAGGGGACTGCATTTAAACAAGTTTCAGGAATGAGGAAACTGTATAACAGTTCCATTATTAAATCAAGTCAATAAAGTTCAGGAGATTTTGGTGAGAAGGGATTCCAGTGCATGTGGAGATGCAATTCAAACCCACAAAATCTGGAGCTGCTTAAGAGACCTCCGTCATCTATTTGTCATACAAACCACATTCCTCTTAAATTTAAAAGCAATTTAGTTCGCAAAAGCTCTCAGAGCTAACCACCTCTGGAGTTACTGCTCCCTACACCTCTCTGGCAGTCCCCAAGCAGAGAATGGCACTGCACTTACCACGCTACAGGCTCCTGGTCTACAGCCAGCTTCAAAGGCCTTGCCAGAAGATCATGGTGGATGTGTGCTGTTGCTCTTCCCAACAGCAAGTGAGCAGCTGCAGCTCCACTTCTGCCACCTGGGATGACAACAATGTAGGCCTCAGTGCCCAGCACCATAAGTAGGGTCTCATCAAGTACAACAGTAGCTTTGCCAAACAGAATTAGGAGTAAGGTGTGCAAGAGGATGTCAGACACACTGATGTGGTGATGATGTGATGTGTCAGACACAGTGTGGTGACCTGCTTCAGCAGTTCAGCATGACACTGGCCACTTTATGAACGCAAATTGAGCTATGCCTTCAAATCACACAAGTGATATAGCTACATGTCTTTGTGGAAGGGATTACTACCCTTGTTGTCTTGGACATTAGGACAATAACTCATAACAACAATGCATACAGTAGTAAACTAATTTGTGAAAGAAAAGAGTGAATCCCACAGTGGCCAAGAAGAAAAAGAACAGAAACTCTCCAGGTTCGGGCCGAGTTCTGCCATTCCTAAACACCTACAAAGGGGAGAGACATCAGTTATTCTTATTGCAGTCCTGTAGTTTCTCGTTTTGGTTTTTTTTTTGTGAATTGGCAGTACTAAATCAACTGGTGATTAAGTCAGACTGGCTTATTTTCTCTCACGTGAATGGGTTTTAATTAAACTCCTACTTAGGCAGCAAATCAGGAAAAAAATATGTTCTGTTTCAGATCATAATGACAAAGATATTACTGTCTTCACACTTGGTGAAGAAATAACTGTCAAAAAAAAAAGAAGAACAACTAAGTGACTTTGTTTCTTATTTCAGTGTTAGAAATCGGGCTAGTATATAGCCAAGATCAAAATAATTCCTGAAGGGTTTTATTTTTTAATTTAGATCAATCTGAATGTATAATTTGAAGAAATATCTTTCTTTCATTTACAAGTTTCAATCTCTTCACCCATGCCCAGCAACCTGCAGTATTTGTGGACAAGGACATCTTGCTGATGGAAACAGGAGCTTTGGTAGCCAGACGGGGCACAAAAGCCAGACTTGTGATGTTGAAGACAATACAGATGTAATTAAGGCATTCCTGGGTTGCTCAGGTAGAGTAGTGGTATTTTTTTCTGCTCTGTTGTCACCACCACCTAAAGGAAGTCATGAAACTAGAGGATTGGATGAAAGTATTTGTATCTTGAACACTTCTTTTGGGCAGAGCAGTTGTACCAAAGTATATACTGTCACACCACTGAAATGGACAGCGGCTACAGCAACGCGGAGCTCTTCGTTCTTACTACTTTCAATCCGTGACTAGTTCTTCTGCTCCTGGGTGAGCTCCAGACTCTAAGCACTTTGTCACACACGCAAAGGAACTGACTCATATCATTCTGTCAGACACTTCCAGTGATTCATTTCAAGATCAGCTTCAAAACCTGCCCCAAAATTATTTCAGTCTGACCCTTGAGTTGTTCCTATGTATATTTCTCTCAGCTGTCCCACTTCCATTTAGCAAGGATGTCCCTAGTCCTCATACAAATTCAGCACCGATTGAGGGAGCCTCTTCCTCTGTACTCTTTGCCTCCTGCCTCAGCAAATGGTCCTCCCTGTTATGTGCTGTAGAAATCACTTTTTGAAGAAAAATAGGGACTGAAAAGAAACTTCCACTATGTTATTTTTCAGCTCAGATTTCCACTTCAGAAATTTGAACTTCATTTTCTGACATCCATACAGTAAAAGCTTCAGCCTCAGGTGTCTTATTTTAATTGCTTGCTATTTTCATTACTGACCATAATGTCAGCAAATGCTCTTCAGGAGATACTTGTATTTTAATTTATCTGCAAACATAAATCACACATTATAGCACTTTTTTCCTCTAGGTTAATTGAATCAATTCTCTAAACGTCTCTACCTCTGATCATTTGAAAGAGGCTCACTGTTTGAAACCTCTTAAGAATTATGGCCCTAGAATTGTGGGCAGGATGACATCGGTCCTTGCTCCAGACAAAGAAGTTTTATACATCTAAGGTAAAAATACTGTTATACACATAAGCAGTATTATCTGCAAAGCAATACCCATAATACCTTGTTGACCTATAAAATATTATTTCTGAAATTTTTCAAATACCCCAGGGAATTAATTGTCTTTAAATTATAAATCTTATTAATACTTGCTAAGAATGAGTCTGGATATATTTTATGTTGTATAGAAACAAAAGAAAAATATTTTTATTTTCCTTGTTCCTACGTTAACATAAAAAAATAAAATAGATTCTGATATCATGAGCAACCATTTCTATTACTGAAAACCCAGGAATGGCTAATGAATAAAACTTGATTTAACAAAATTTTTACTCAAAATAAGTCAAATGGATCAGTTTTCTTACTGTGATATTGGCCATTTCATACTCAGTAGAACTGTAAATTGCTGCTGTGGTAAATTCAGTCCTAAACTGAAACTCAAGTTTAAGGATTTAAGCAAGACACAAACAATTTGGTGACAGTGAAAAAGCAGAATACGCTTAGCAAGACTGTGTTTGACTTGATCTATAGTTGGGTCAAAACCGAGTATCATAGTTGAAGGTGACAGTTGAAACGTAAGATGTCCCTCACTAGACTCTCGCGCAGAAGGGTGGGTTTCCAGGTACAGAGTGAGACCAAGGTCCCACAGTCTGAAGGCTCCCTGAGACCATCCAGCTCACCATTGCTCCTCGAGTGATCACCAGCCCGTGCACCACAGCACACAGCAACACGCAGCCATTGGGGAGCTGGCCCAGTTTCTGCAAAATAGCACCCATCTTCTCCCACAGAACATGAACAGCAGTGACTGGCAGTGCCTTGGGAGAGGGCTGGAAAGAACGTGTGCCGTTAACTCTTAGGTTATAGGCAACATTCTCTTCGTTGGAGGAATTCTATTCTGAATTTAAATATATAAAAAACTTTTATATTTTTAATTTCTTTTCAATTTACCTGTTTGAATTCATTATTTTTAAAACACATCAAGCCTCAAATGGATTGACCTTCTGCTAATGTATTTCACCTAATGAATAAATGCAATTAACTAATTCATATTGGAATATTGCACTTTCCAGATCACATTTATCATTACTAAATGTGTGATCTATTTTGCAAGTTTAAATTTTTTATTATTACCCTTTAAACTAAAGAAATAAGTCTTATATTTAATTACCTGAACTTACATATTCAATTAATAGCTTCATTACCTTAATGAATATAGAGACTGCATAGAAGTAACAAAAGATTGCTCCCTGGGTCTGCTCCTAAGTACACGCTATAAAGGGTCTGCTATGAACCTCAGAACAATTATTTTCTATTAAAAAAATCTTGACTGGGGAGTTCCAAAGGAACTGGGCCTGACAATCCAATATTCTTTTATGAGGGCCTGAGATAAATTTATCATCTATATTGTTAACATTTAATATGTAAAAGGAATCCCAGAAGCAAAGCCTATGTTTCTGGAAAGACAGAGGATTTAAACACTCAAATGTGATTCATTCTGAATGAAAGGGAATTAAAAGAATGAAAACCAGTCAGAGTAGCACTTCACCTACTAAAGGACAAGGGATGAACTTTTGGAGCACAGAGGCAAAACAAAGGAACACTCTTGTGGGAGAGAGGAAACAAAGCACCAGGAGAAGCAGCTCTTAAAGCAACTCCAACAGAGAGTAAAAATGTGGCTGGATGGCATCCTCAGGGTTCTATGTTGGGTGGGCAACATCTGAAGGTAGTTGGGTTGGTGAGTCAAATGCTGGAAACACAGTCACTTTCCTGATGGTAATTAGGCTTCAGAACCATGAAGTACTATTTAGCTACAACTATTTGTTTGCCAAACACACTACTCAGCCTTTGTGTGTCAGTAGAGTCAAATGTGTCATTACCTTAGGTTTTCATGTTAAATCGTTTTTATTAAGCTCAGAGTTTCCTGCTCTTCACAACCCCTACAGGTAGCCATAATAAGTCTTAGGGTGTCTATTCCTATAGGGAATCTGTTCCTTGTAGGAAGAGGGATAGTTTTGACAATGTATCAAGGAAACATAGGGCTTAGATCACTGCAAAGCCCATGGGATATACTTTGAGGTTTTCTTCATGCTGCAGGGATATATTTACCAAGACATCGTTTGGTTTTAATAGCAAAGCTGAATTTAAAATTTTTATCTCCATTTTGAGGGCTTTTTATAAAGAATTCAGGAAAGGAAAGAATTATTCTGAAAAGAACATACTGTCAATAGTTTTCCCTTACATTTACTTCTTGTGTATTACATTAAACGTTCAAGAAAAGGCAATATGAAGAAAAAAAACCAGTGGGGAAATAGCTGCAACAAAACATTTGTCTGTACTAAATTGATCTATTCCTTAAAAGCAAAATTATTCTTGCACTGAAACAGTCTTTTTTTCCAGATGCATTCAGAAAGTCAGACCTGTCTGTACTGTCACCAACCAGCTTCTACTAGAGCAGCGTCTGTCGCGTTTGGAAGGAAGCGCACCCCGCACAGCAGACAGCGCTGGGGCACGTAACCATCCGTGAGGCATTTCCCTTACGCTTGCACATTTTGCCAGCACTGACACTGCTGTCACACAGCCCTTTGGTGTGGAATGTTTTCTGTGCCCCGCTATGACAGCGTGGCGATTACAGAGATTAAACCTCCTTGGAAGCTCTCAGGGCCTGCGCTATACACAGACATGTCTGTACAACAGATTTTAAAATTTACTATCATCAATTATATACTTATATGTAATATATACATGGGTAGCACCATCCGTTATGCACTGAGGCCTGATGGTGTGCCCAGCCAATCAAGAACAAAGAAGAGCTTTGAGTCCTGCTTTTGAGAAAGTTCAATTTAATTTTCCCTGAAATCAGTGCCACCACCAGCAGATTTCAACATACTTTGAATGGGGCCTTAAACATTACTTCCAAAAAGCTTGAAATACACACACGTGATGTGTTTTTGGCGTCATATTCACGGTCTGGACTGAAAAGCTTTATCTGGACACTGAGATCACAGAAACAGAGAAGAAAGAACAAAGAAATTCTCAAGGGGTCATGTCACGTGCCCTGCCCCTCCCACAAGGTGGGCTCTTGTAGACCTGAGCTGCACAGTAGAGACGTTTGGCCCTGTGAGCACTTTTCACCAGAGACTACAACAGAGACAGAGGGATGATCACAAAACATGAGGTAGAGAAATAGGGTGGTTATGTACTCAAAAAGCTTAGAATGCTGAATCACAGTGTGTTCAGATTTTCCTCACCTGGATTTTTTGAGTTCTGCAGCAGCAGGGTCAATCCATAAAGCAGAGAATGTCCAATAAGGACCACGCAGTAGTTGCTGTATGAAAACAGAAATATAAATTAGGCAAAGGAATTTGACCACGGACAGGAACTATAGTAGAAATACACATTCAGACTTTGTCTAATTCAACTAAAATCAGCAGAATTAGACTTAAAAATTATTTGGCCTATATTACAATACAAAAAAAAAAAATATGGTGTATTTATAGCTTTGGTCTCTCCAGCTGTGTTGGTTTAGGTTTTATTACATCAGTAATAACAATTTATGTGATACTCTGAATAATGCGCTATTAAAAATTCAGTACAGTATATACTGTTACCCAAGGGATTTAAACTGTGGGAGCTATGTGTATTATTCTCTACTTTGCTATTTCCACAGGAGTGAAGATTATTATAAAAATGGCTAGGCTATATACCCTGTGTGAATTCCTGCTCTGCTTGAATCCAGGTGAAGGGAGAAATAGTTCCGTTCAGACTGCTTGGGGTAAGGGTCCCAAAGGTCTTAGTCTTGCAATCTAAGGTTACACTGATCACACATTCAAGCATGAACAATAATATCAATGTGCTTTTTGATGTCTTTAAAGAATGCCAATAGATTTGTGAGGCATAACCTCCCTTAACAGAAGCCATTTGATACTTGTACAGAGTATCAGTTTTATCTCTGTGCCTATTGATTTTATTCTTCACAACTGTTCATCTAATTTTCCTGGCATAGAAGTTACATTGACAGTTTTGTAGTTCCCATGAGCACCCTTGGAGGACTCTTTTGAAAGACCAGTGGTACGTTTCCTATGTTCTATTTTCCTGGCATTAGGATCAGGTTCAATGAAAAACAACCCACTGGCACGAGTGCTTCAGTAGCTGAATCCCTTGGTGGAAACACTGCACAGGTCCAGCAATTAGTTACTGTTTAACTTAATGATTTCTCTTGAAGTTCTTCCTATTGACAATTCATTTTAGGGCAGTTCCTCATGCTCAGCCCCCCTAACGTGTACTTCTTTAGCAAGGCAAAGAATACTTTCAGGTTCTTAGCTGCAGAGTTAGCCACCTGAATGCAGCTTCTGCACTTTCATCCTCTTTAGCTTTACTTATTGTGTTGGGGGACTCCTCCCATGATCAAATTTGAAAAAGTTTAGATTATTATTTCCACATTCTTGGCAAAATCTTACAATATTTTTGGTCAGGGGTGTTGTGGTTCTACATTTAATATGACAGAGTTTATGCTCTTTCGATGCTCCTTCCTTACATATCACTTCCATTTTTGAAGGATGTATGCATTTTCTTCCCTCAGATGCCACAGTTGTTGCTATTTGTGGGTGGCACTGCCAGTATTCTTGCCATTATGAGTCTGGGAGCAGGGCCCAGGTGAGAGAGATCAGTAGGAAACAGCAGTCACAGTGGATTTGCTTTCCGTTGTTTGGCCAGGTGGTCCATTGCAGGTGACTAAAAGGCAGTAATACAGAGCATGGATCGTGTGGATAAGTAATTAAGACCAAATCTTTCATGGTGTTTATCTTTACATTTTACTTGTCTTTCTTGTAATGCTACATACATATTTATTAGATTTGGGAAATATCTTTGGAACCTCTTTCTGAATACAATAAAAGGAGAAACTTAATACAAATTCACTGTGTTGCCCCCTTCTCTATTTGGAAATGATTCCAAAGTATAGCTGTGACTTTAAATTGCCAATTGTCAAAACCTGGAAGGATTCACCAAGGGAACAATCATCCCCTATGTACTCTGTTCTTCTATAGTCTGTTAGAGCATCTTCATGAATCTGGTTATGGACCTGAGGAGGATCTTTGGTCTAACTGAGCATCACAGTTCTTATTGACAGAGTTAAATAATCTGATTTCTATAAAGTATTGAAGGCAATCTGAAGAAAGCAAATGTAAAATATACATATTTCTGTCAGATCTCCACCCTGTAAAGACAGAAAATTATGATAAGGAAGTCAATATGATCTGGACAAATGAGAAGGGATTTCTGTCTCTGACACATCATTGCCTTATTGTTAGTTGAAAAATAGCATTAATGCCTTCACACCTGTTATAAGACTAAACTAAGAGGTATCCCATACTACTTTGTGAGGGAGATCTGCATAAGAGAAAGAACTGTGATGGCCAATCAACTAAAAATTGCTTTTGTAAATGTATTTATTTTTCATCTTCCTGGAAGATAGGAAGTGGTTTGTCTCATTCCTGCTGTAATGAATGGCCTCCCTAGCATCCTTCCTCAGTTCTTCTCTCACAGACATAACAAACATATACTTTAGCATGCTGTGATAATTAAGGTCCTGAATGATATCTTTGTTTTGTAGTAGTATAGGGTAATGGTTTTCAAACTGCAGGATATTTTCAGGGGCTTCCCAGAAGCAGCTCCCAGCTGTCTGTGCAAGCAGGGACCTGTAGCACTCCTACAACAGAGTGTGCTGCTGCTGCATAGGTGCTCACCCTGGCTTGTGCAGCACCAGTGCAGATGCAGTCATCTCATCATTCATCACCTCTGTTGCTTTCCATAAGCCAGCATTTTCCAAATCAGCTAGTGGCAGAGTGGTACTTGAATGCAGAGGTAGAGAAAGGTGAGTAAAACACATGGAAAAGCAGTTAAGGATTAAAATTGGTGGTGAGGGTGAACTGGGTGATTAAGGGATGAAATGGTGGTGGGTAAGGTGGCTACAGCTGCTGGGAACATGCATCAGGTCCTAGCCTGGGGCAAGGAAGAGCACTGATGGGATAACAGAAGTAGCCCATTTGCTCAATCCCAGAAAGCTCTGCCCTATTCACAGCAGGCAGCAGTACTGACAAACATATTTACCACCAAGGTGAAAAAGTTTTAGGACAGATACAAGCCATAGCATCGAGCATCTACAATACACACCAACATAATCTACCAGGATTGGGCTAACGTTTTGGTGTAAAGTCCAACGACAGAAAATACTTGTAAATCAACAACATGACATGTCAGTCAAGTCAGTATCACATCTGATAAAACCATTCAAGACACTTAAGAGATGAAGAATGCAATATTTTTCTCTAGGAGACCCAATTCTTTGAGCTATGAAGCAACTTCATGTCTTAAGACAAAGGAAAATAATATTATAATGATTCATATTGTTCCACCGTACTAGCTTTCAGGCTAAACATATTGGAGACAGATAGTCACTCAGTGCGCTTCACTTGCCTATACTGCATTATAGGGAGCAACTGGACTGAAGCAGAGTTCATTAAATACTCCTAATTTATTCTGCCTCATTGCTCTTTTGTAAACAGGGTGGGTCACTAGAGAGCAAGGCATTTAGTCCAAAAAGAGCATTGTGAGTGAATATACACATTTAATATGCTGCCAAGGTAAGATTCCTTATTAGCCACTGTAATCCCTCAGAAGTGACAAGATAGGAGCTTCTGTTTACAGAGCACAGCACTCTCACAAGTGTCCACTCTCTTTTCTAACCTCCCCTTGAAAAATTTTGGACAGCCAATAGTAGCATGGTTTAACTCCCAATCTAGGTCAGAGAGAAGTTTTCAACCATATTTTTGTTCCTTACTTTATGGTTTATCTTTTTGCCTTTCTTTTTAATCAGGGTGACAGGAACAGTATTTTATTCATTTTTACTAGGAAAAAGGAAAAAAAAAAGGTAACATAACAGGAAGGGTAATGATTAATCCATTCTGCAAGAAAAAAAAAAGTTCTGATTTTGAACTTACTGGTGTTATCTAAGCAGTATAAATAGAAGTGTAGTCAGAGAAGGCACAGGACTGAAAACTCATGATGAATTGTTAGGGCATGTTGAGTTGGTTCTGTCAATGCCTGCAGTCAGATGATTTCACTGGCTGTACAAGATGAAATCTCATATTTCAATGTATAAGTAAAAGTGTCAAAGTTCAGCTGAAGCAGGGACGAATCCAGAACAAATTTTGTGTGTATTTGTAACTAGGGCACCAGAGCAATAGAGGAAGCCAAAATGAGCCGGAAAAACAAAAGGAGCTTAAAGGAGAAATTTGCCTTGAAGAACAGCTTGGTTAAAGAAGCCCTCTCAGAATTCCTGGGAACATTTATATTGATAGTAAGTGTCAGCTGCTTTCCTTTCTTCCTACTAATCTAATGTTGGACAGTGCTCGTAAGGGGACAGTATGATTTTTCTTGTACTGTACCAGCAGCATGATTACTGCCTGACAAACATTGTACAGCCTTGAACGAATTGCTTCTATTTATGGTAAGTTTGTAATTCCTTTCTTCACCTGATGTAATTATCACCAGCTATTAAAACCAGCTTTATGTATTACAATTGCCTGATAAGTATTTGATTTGATACAGGAGCAGAATTTCAGTGAACTACCACATTCTGAGAAATCCAGATATGCACAATGAATGTTAATAATACTCTTTTGTTTTTAAAAAACTCAGCAGTTTATTCTACTTTCACTTCTATGCACAACTTTCATTTGCTTTAGCAAACATACTCTATTGCACAATAAGAAAATTTTAGCTGAGTTATTTTCCTGTGCAATATAGAAATTAAGCTGTGTGATTTCTAGTGAATTTATTGGCTGTTGCATTGTTGAACCTTCTGAGATTTTGTCAGTTAACTATAGTGTACTATATCAATTATACAGTTGCTTGGTCCTGTAGTGCTGCTGCATTTTAGATAAATACCAACCCCCCTGTTTTCATATCCCTAGATTTTTTAAACTTCATTTAATTCTCAATTTTTTCTGTGTGTTTTGTACTGGGACACAGCTCTGTGGCAATTTAGTAGGGGAGAGAGCAGGCTCAGTAGTAGAGCTGAAAGTCAAGCAGCTGGACTGTTATGTCAAACTCTTTCTTCCTCCTTTCAGTTCGAACAAGACGGTCTTGCTTATTGCTGAATATTTCATCATAGTGGAAGGACAGAAAACAATAAGAAGCAGGCATAGTACTGACATAGAATAATTTATAACCGTAACTATATTAGCTAGATTTCAAGTAAGCAATCTAAAAAATTCCAGTAGCTCATAAAATACATGAAAATAATGGTCTTTACTACACTTCAGCCAGCTGAAGTGCACAGGCACTAAAGTAACATTATTCTCAAATTTAATACCATCCATAAGACATTATTACAGTAAGGAGCACATTTAGAAGCAAGGAGCACAAAGCACTTTACAAACATTAATGAATTAAGTGTCACAACACCCTGGTAAGGAGGGGAAATGTCATTATCTTCATTTTATATATTAGCAAACCTGATTACAGCAGACTGCACAGGAAGCCTGTGGCAGAACTCCGAATATAACCCAGGTCACCTGACTTCCAGTACTCTGTCCTCGCCAGAAGATCATCCTCGTCTTGCCATTAATACAATTAAGCAAGCAAATAAAACATATTAAAGTGCAGATTAGACCACAAATGCTATTATTTAATGTCCTACTGCACAAGAGTAGAGGCAAATGCAAACCCAGAGCCCATTTTATAGTACATTCATCATATGAATATAGCAGAAAGTGAAGCAACAAAATTGTTGTTGATAATCTGAGTTTCTCAATTCTGTTTTACCCTTTCTTGTTTCAACCTTGACTTAAAGCAGAGAAGAGCCCCACATGGATTAAATGGAAGCTTTCTCAGTGCTTGGATACCTTGATTTATGTTTTGACTGCACGTTAGTGGCAGTAGGAAGTGTTTATTGTGAAGAAACTGAATTTTCTGTTATTTATTGCTATTGCTTTTAGGCTCTGTCACCTAGCAGGTAGTTTCTCTTTAAGAGCAGATAAATATTAAACCCTTAACTTAAATTGGAGCTAATTAAAGGGGCACCCTGGAAAGTCAGAGGGCAGAAATCCTTGAAAAACAAACACTGTGTATTCAAAAGAAGCAATAGCTTTCTTCCACCTTCTTATTACTATGTCTTAATCCTGTTGCAAAGTGAAAGTGAGATGAGAGTTCACAGCTTACAGCACAGTTGATTCAGATCTTTGCTGAAAGCTATTTCATGTCACCATGATGGGCTTTGCAGCCTGTGGGGAGCTCCCGCGACAGGGAGCAAGGCAGGGACCAACCTTTCTATTACCCACAGGCTCTGTCTGTAAGTCAATGCTAATTGGCTGTGCCTAAATCTGTGACCAACCTAGCACCAACCTTAGCCAGGTGAAATTCTGTACCCCTGAATCACCTATTTCTATTTTATCTGGAGAACATCATTACAGACCGCATACTACGAAGAGCTTAAACTTGGTAACTCTCAAACCTTGCAACATTACTTTCCAAACTGGAAAATGTACAAACTGTAGGATTAATTTCAGGACATCTAGAAAGTGAAATCACTTATCAGGCAAAAACCAAGCCTCCACCTGGGGGTAAGAAAGGCTCTGCCTGCAACATTGAACAGACCTGAGACAACAAGCCTTGAGAAAGTTACTGGGTAGACAGTTTGGATAACAATCTCTTTGTCATTCCTCCTTAATATGCTGTGGCTTGCCTTGCAGCATGGTCTCAGAGCATGTAAACTGAAATCTTTTCAGCTGAAACCAATGTGGAAGGTGAGCTCCAGAACCACAGCAAATGTACTGACCATTGGTGGATGCTCAGTCCAGTGGATCAGGCTAGATATACTCCTAAGCAAACCTTCCAGAGATGTCCATAGCCAGGTTTTCTGAACCAGCTGCTTGTGCTACATGACTTGATAATGCAGACATAGCCTGTGTGAGCCTGTCTCTCTGCTTATAATGCACCTGATTCCAGCAGGGTGCAGTGAGCAATACTAATCTCCAGGAGCCTGGAAGTACCATGCTGTATATGTGGATCTGATGGAATACAGAGGAGCTGTCCTGTCTGGGTAATTCTGCAGGTCATTGGGTTATTTTAGTCTTAGCTCTATTCTGCTGGTATTTCTTTCAGTATCTGAGGCATTAGCACAGCTTCTCTAATTGCACTCTGGAACAAGAATTGAGACAGAAAGCCCAAAATGTACAGTCCACAACCAAATGCAAATTGCATGTGGGTTTCATTACACTCAGCTTTTGGTTACTGTCTTGAACCATGTCATATTCAATTTATAAGGTTCCATCAACCTGAGAAAATGTTGCACTTCACCTCTTTTGTGATTTCTGTAAAGCAAATTGAGTGATGCAGTTTTAGCATAACTAAGTTACATTTGCAATGAGGAGCACACCTTATGCTGGGTATTTATATTTGCAGATTATTTGTAAACTCCCACCTGTTTCTTGCATTTACTTTGGTGCTGTCATGAGGTAAATCCTGAAGCTGCAATGTTCAATTGTACCGTTTGTAATTTAGAATAAATATCCACAAAAAACACAATCTACCCATAAGGTTTTCAATGAACATTTGAAACGGATCGGCTGTTTTTCAGGAAATGGATACTGAGCGTTGCAAGTTTCACACAGTGTGTTTGGAACCAACTTGTAGGGCTGGTCCCTCCAGCCTACACCCATGCAACAGGTCTCTAAGGTGGGAGGACACTCACCTGTTTGCACCATGGTGGCCGAGAGGCCAGTGCTCACACAGGTTTCCCAGTCTCTGACACAGCCTCAGCCTTTTGTAGCTGGGGCTGCTCCTGAGGCCTCACTTGAGAAAGAGCCCTCTGGAGAGGTTTTTGTTCTCCGACATGTTTCCTAGTTCAATACATCTCCCCTTGGAATTTCTGTGTGTTACTGTGGGGGACAACATCTGGGTGTCAGCACAAAAGAATCAAGAAGCCATGATTCATCAGATCAATGGTTTGGGTGACTTTGAGTCTGCCTCAACTCACCTATCCAACTCTGCTTTTAATCATGCTTCTCTCCTTTCCCCTTTGGAACTTGCTGTACTGCTTTCAGACAAAATGGGATTTGCTCTGGCTTACACCATTAGGCAGATCTGAATTGGAATGGTTCCAAAAAGAGAAGCCAAATGGGCCATGTGGCTTCCTTTACTGGCTACTGCTCACCTAACATAGATTGTGTTTCAATTTCACTCTTGAGAGCATCTTACTAAACACAGTTTCCAGAAAGTTGCTGCACAAGAGCCAGTGTCTCGCAAGACCAGAGCAGTGTATGTTTCCTTGCTGTAACAGAGCACAGGCTTCCATTTAGCATATAAAGACAAGTGGGTAACGTGTACATTCCTATCCCAAAGCTCAGACTCCAACTGGATGTAGGGAGCATCTTGCAAAACACCCACCGAAGCCAATGTTTGCATATGCGTAGAGCATGCAGTGTACAAGCATGAATTTAATGACACCCCATGCTGCAAATAGTCTAGCTAATGAAAAGGAATGGTAGTGATGTTCTGCACATCAACACCTTTGACTTGTTTTCATATTCTGACCACTTTGTTATGTAAGTTCTTGCTCCTGCTTTGCTGTGGAGTTCAGTCTTGCCTGAAAAAATCTTTAAGTACAACATTGAATGGATTTGCTCAGTCCAGAAGATAAAAGTTTGAACAGCTATTCCATATATTTTTCTTTATTTTTCCTGGTCCTACATCTTAGTGGGTGTTAATTACAATACCAAGTAATTTAAATATATATCCCTTATTTAAAACGTACATTAGAATTCTCAATACATGAAGTTATTACATGAAAGCATGTAATACAAAATTATTACACCTTAAGTGTTTTGCATGTAATACAAAATTATTGCTTTGAAATTTTAAACAAAGATAAATTATCTAGTCTAATTATTGTGAAAGGTAGACTCTTCCTTTGTGTGAGATGAAATTGCTTACAGTGAGTTTTCTTTAAGGTAGAATATTACATATCAGCTTCTAACAGCTACCTTGTTTGCCATCAACAATTTCCTGGAGTACAAAATCTTACATAATTAGCCCTTAGACACTGAACTTAAGTTTGTCAAAGCTAGGTAAAAAAGGTTATTAAAACATATTTATATTTCAAGTTTTGCTATGTCACTCAACAGCTTTTAAAATATTATATAATGCTAAAAACACCATGGGTCTTAGCAATGTTTGTCCTCTGAAAAGTGGCTCTCGTGTCACAGAGATCCATATATTAGGGCCTCTAGCAGCAGTACAACCAGTAAAGAATAGAAGTCATTCATTAATGCAATGTCATAGAATTTAATCCTGCACTAGTAGACCAAACTCACTCAAAAATTATGGGAATAAGATGTTTCCTTTCCCTGTCATCACCAGCTTAGATTCCTTTCTGTTTCTGCACATGTACAAGTTGCATATATTTTGATGGCAAGAAATTTTGCGAATGAATCTGCTGAAAATGTCCAAACTCTTTCTTGCAACTGTATTAAATTAGCATTGCAAACAGAAGTCAAAGTGGTAACAAAAACCCTTAGTTGTGCTGAGGTTAGGGAGGTGTTCTTACACGCAGATATTATTTGTATAATTTTACTATTATAAAAATTAATTAACTTTGGGTTTTCTAGTCAACACTTCTGTTTCCCTGAAGTCATTCTTTAAGTTAGCAGTGTGAAAGAACTGAAAGGGAGGTTATCTAATTGTTTTTTTACCCTGAAATGCTTATTATAGCAAATAATTCTGAAAAGTCACAGGAAATCTTTTGTTTTCAATATAAACTTAAGTTTTCCAGTATACGACATTTTAAACTTTCAGGTGACTCAGATGTTCTGTGTTGCTTCAAAGTTTTAAAAGAATTATATTCATCTCTGCAACATCAACCCCAACACATAACTTGGCTTTCATTGTTTAACCAAGAGGTTTCAGTAAGTTGAACTTAATTTTCCAAGAGCTTTTTCTGTAGATGCACTTTTTTCCCAGAAAGTTTGCATCTATAGGACTGAAGTGTAGGCACTCTCAGAAGACTTGCATCCTTCTAACATTCAGCTGTGGGTGCAAAACTTGAACTTATATTTTACAGACATAGATTTACAGACTGTTTTTTCAAAAGTTTTGCCAGATTAAAAAAAAAAAAGGTAATAAGAGCAATAACTTTTTAAAATTGTCATAAACAGTTGGAGAACAGAATAAAAGATAATAAATGCAGTTCATGCCATACAGTGAGTTTATATCTTTGTGATCTCAACACTTCAATAAACCATTCTGGTTAAAAGCAAATTCTAATAAACTCTCCAATCCACAGTCTCGTCCAAAAGCAAACTCGATGCAGTTCCTCTAATCCATTCATCAAAGGTTTCTTTACTCTCAGAAGTATTCGGCTTATTTTTTTTTAACAGAAAACATTAGGAAGAGAACATACTGAGGCTTTGATTACTCATAACCGTGCACCTCCAACCACGAGGGCACAGCAAATATCCAGCCACCCTGTTCCTGCACCCAAAGGACACCGTAAAAGAAAAGTTATACGTACCCTTATACTCCTGAAACAGGACAGAAAACCTCCTTTCTCAGAAATGCAATGCTTGCTCCTGCATTCTCTCTGAATGGTATGATGCCACAAGCACCGTAACAGAGACTAAACACATGTAAAGAGTTTAGAGATATTTTAATCATTTCAGTTGATATAGGAAGGAAAGCAGAGAAGTATGTCTCAGCTCGAGAATAACTGAGTAACACAGGAGGGAAGCAGCACCTGAATAGGCTCTTTTTCTCCTCAAGGAAATACTAGGTAAGATTTTATTCCCTTGCCTAACCTTTCCTTCCTAGCCCCTTTGCAAAAGACAATGTTTCACTCCTGAAAATTTTATCTGAATATGAAATATTTCATTTCTTTCCTCTCCTGAATTTCTAAAACTTAGTAAGAAAATAAAAATTATCTCCACTGAAGAAACTGACTCAAGCCAGTTGCCTTATATAATTCAGGAAATAAAAGCATTTTAGCGTTTCAGGATGAAGTATTAATCATAATAAAATATGAGAGAATGCAGACCTTTGCATTCTCTCTAGGTGATTTCAAGCTTTTATTTGCCTCCTATTGCATGTGCAAAAGCAATAATAAAAATTTAAAAGCATCAGTTTATATAACAAAGCATAGTCTGTCCCTCAATATTTTCTCTGTATTTTTTCCCACAGAGCAATTTGAACCAGATCTTTATATGTTTTAAAAGCTTTATATACACAATTCATCCAAAGCCTTATTAAATTTGCATTCATGTCTCCAAGTAGTAATACTTTGTCATTAAAAAATGGTTTCAGAATGGCAATAGTTTTAAGGTTTATGTCTATACTATTTAATTAACTAAATGATAAGGGTTTTTTTCCAAACCCTTATTTTATTAGATAGTAGGGCTGAAAAAAAATAAAGGTAAATCCATCTGAACCCAAGAGGATATTAGTTCTGTCCCAGGAGATCATCAAGAGAACAGATATAGTGATTTGATTAAATCATAATGTACAGAAATCCTCCCCACTCCCACCAAAATATTTAATTTATGATAAAATAAGAGCCATGTACTTTTAAAGTATTTAAAAATTACTTGACTAGTAAGCTGTATTTTTATCTCACCTTAAAAATTTTAAGTACTATCTGATCTAACAAAAGACAGCAAAAGTAAATATGAAATTAGATTAAGATTGCTCTTCCCTGGAAGAATACAGGTTTCCTGCAACCTGAATCCTTGTAGAGGTAATGCCCTGAATTTTAATAGATCTAACATGTCTCTATTATTGTTGCTGTTGGTATTACCATCCCTATTGAAAGAATGCTTAGGAGCTCAGTCTGGATTAAAGCCCTACATAATACACAAATGTAGCTAAAACAGGGCTCTGTATGGAAAGAGTTTCTGATCCATTATAAACCACTTTATTCTGACATTCAATAGATAAATTCTTAAGTGGACTTGCTTTGTAAATAAAGAGGTTGGAAATGAAAGTGCATTTTAAAATACACTCCAAATTGAAAACCTTTAGTAATCAGCCTCCTATCTTAAATAATTATTTACTAATTTTATAACCAACACCCAAACTAACTGTATATGGAAATATTTAGGACTAGAGGGAATGGCCACAAGTTGCACCAGACAACTTCTCGTCTCACAAGTTGTGTGAGACATGCACAGTTGCCTGACATTAGATGTCAGGAAAAACTTTTTCTCTCAAAGAGTGGTCAGGCACTGGAATGGCCTGCCCAGGGATGTGTTGGAGTCACCATCCCTGGCAGTGTTCAGGAAGTGCCTGGATGTGCTACAAGACATGATTTAGTAGCTTAATGGGTAGTATTGGTGATAGGAGGATGGTTGGACTAGATCTTGTAGATCCTTTCCAACCTTGTGTTTCTATGATTACTATGATTAATGGGGGGTTGGGTACACTGTACAGGACCACAGTAAACCATAAACAACCCTCTAATGCTTTCATGGGCTCTCTGGCCAAAGAGATCCCTACCTGCATTGAAGGGCAAATGCAACCACACATCTCCTAGCCCCTGAAGGATTCTCCTACTCTTCCCACCCATGTCTCTGCTTTTAAAGGCCTCAATATGCAGTGCTAAGTTTGGCTGCTTGGAGAGGTCATGGAGGTTTCCCTAAGAAGTGAAATACTGGGGCTTGCTCTCATGTCCTTGAGTGTCCCAGCAACATCTCTCTGCTTCCCCAGAGCCCAAACAGGTACTTTAGGACAGCAGAGGACACTCACCACAAGCGCAGCTTGAGCCTAATGCACTGCATTGCCCCAGAGAGCCCATCACTGTCACTGCACTGCACAGAGACACAGACAGCCACGGGTGGCTGAATCCCCACTGTACTGCAGGTCCCTCCAGTCTGATAAAGGGGAGCAGACAAGTCATGGGCCAGCAGGAAATGCCTGTCTGGGGAACAGTAGGAGAAAATAGGTAGGACTGTGGCGTGGGAAAGTGGCAGGGCAGCTGCCTTCCCTGAACACAAGCATCCTTACAGAAAAATTGTAAATTGGTGGAGGGATCCTTGGAGGTTCTTCATAATTTGCTGTGCCTGCAAGTCTGGTTCTATCCTGAAAATTGACTACAGTAATAATTCTGAACTATTTTTCTAGCATTCCCTGATTGAAAGTGTACAGCTTATAACTAAAATACTATTTTTTTGTAACTGAATTTCGTAATTCTGAATTCCTTGTAGCACAGTGAATACCTGCATTCATGTAGAGGACCATCAATTGTGCAGCCATTGAGGCCGTGCTTTGCCTACATGGTAGCCCACTGTATGTAACTCACCACAGCTTGGCAGCTGGTGATGTACAAGATACAAAACCCCACATATTGTCTCCACGCTGCTAAAAAGACAGAGACCTTGCTGGTTCTTTAATGTTACAGTAAGAGTATATATGGAGTCACATTGCCACTAGATCTGTTTGATAAGTAGGGCCCTTTTTTATATAAGCATTCTGTTTTAAGATGTCTAAAGCTTTTACAGGCCATGTAGAAAAATAGATCCCCTAAAATTCTGAACTCAGATCTTGTTAGAAATCCTATTTACATTGAAAAATGCTATTATAGGCTTTTGCAAAAATCCTGAAAATAACACAAATGGAGGCAAAATTATCTTTAGTCTCTCAGATGAGTGGGATGAAGTTCTGCAATCTTACAAGGAGTAACAGAACATTATGCTCACTGGAGGCCAGTTGTTTTCCTTTCCTAACATTAGAATTCTTGCCCAAGACAAAGAGAAGGATATAATGATTATGAAGCAAGGTTTTTGGCAGAGAAAGCACAGACAGCTATTCCACACCCAGACATGTTATTTATGACAGTAATCAAATTACTCTGTGAACAAAAAGTCAGTATTGAAGCTACTCCAATAAATTCAAGCAGCTCAGGCTACAGACAACTGCTAAGATGAAAACCTGGTAATGTAAGATAAAACAAGATAAGATAAAGAGATCTGTCTATATTCTACTACAAATTAAACTCCCATCAACTCCATATGCTTCAATCAATGAATTTGTGTGGGTGCAGCTGATGGTTGAGCTTGGCCTAGAAAATTAGAATATTTAGCTACAACTTGATGATCTAGTTGGTCTTAACTCAGCCAAGAGAAGATTAATGGGGTATTAAATTGCTGCTCATGTAATTACATAATTAGGTGACAGTTTCCAGTTATGTTAACCTAGCTAAAATAGGTATGAGAAATTTTTTTTTATGTCTTTCTTAAAATGACAGCAAATGGAGAAAATATTACCATGGCATGGTTCAGATTTGTAGGTTCAGTTCCCAGTTTCCCCATCCCAGAACAGGCACACACTGACTGTGCCTGCAGCAGAGTTCATTCATTGTAGACAAGTAGGCAGTTATTTACCAAAGTCTGCCAATCAAGAAACCAGCACAGCTGCGTTCAAAGTGGCTTGTATCCTTTTTTGTTTGTAGATTCACTTTTCTGAGGCTGGTTAGCACAAAAATGAAGTCTCTGGGGTTGCAAATTTCCCTACGACGTGCAGATCAGAAGCTATTATGCAAGAAGACTACTCAGCTGTTTCTGTATGATTCTTCTCAGTTCTGGTAACTGGGGAAGGGAGCCCACAGCCTCCCTCTGTTATTTCCTTCCCGCTTCTTGTGAATTCATGGTTAATATACACAGATGTGGTTACTGTCCTTCACCATTTTCTATACCCATCTCCTCAACTTCTGTTCTCTTTTTTCATCGTCCTTAAAGAAAGGGGTAATATATTTCAAAAGAATGTCCTTTTCTTCAAACCTGCAAAACTTTGTGTATGCCATTTCAGAAAGCAGGCGCATACTTGTAGATCTAATTGCTTGCCTGAATGCAGCCTGCACCCCAGCGTACACAGGGCCCCAGAACAGCCCACTGCACTTGCTCCATATCTGAGCCTTATCTTTCACTAAAGCTTGCTTGATGCAACTTCTGGAACACTCCCTCTGAGAAGTCTAGAGTGTGTTAATTCCATCTCCTCCAGACTTGTGCCCTAGTCGTAGACTTGATTAATTTCAGCATACCCATTCTTACCATATTAATTAAACATATAAATACATGATGAGTAGAATTGTCTCAAAATGAAGGATTTTTTGAAAAAAGAAGTTATTTTAGCTGCAAACAACTAAAATGTATTTTGTTTTGGTTTTATACCTGTATGTGCATTTGTGCTTACCATTTGAATGGCTAGGTACGTGACACTAATAGCAAGGAGAGAATGCCTAACGTAAGCATATGTCATCCATTGCATAGCAGTTGACCACAGCTTGGACTATGTCTTGTAACTTTCAATTATACAGTCCAATAAACTACTGCTATCTAACACCACCCTACCCTTGCCTAACCTGGCAGCTGGAACGCTTTGGCACCGGACAGTGTTTTGTTTGCTTGCGTGATTATAACCTCAAGGCAAGAACTGCACCTGGGTATATGACACAGGCTTGGGGCACTTTTATAACAGAAACTCTGTCTGCATCGCAAAGCTGGTTAAGGGCGTAATTTTATTGAGAGTTTTTCTGTCACATTTTGGTATTACTTAAAACCCTTGGGGAAATAATGGAAGCAAAAGTATAATTTTGCCTGTTTAAATGGCATTTATTCTAGCAGGACTTGCTTATTAAACCTCAGTCACCAAACCTTTTTGGTACAGCCTGTTTCTAAGGCAGGAGAGATTTTCCCATTACGTTGCAGTTTCTGAATGTAACTGCCTTGCAACTGAAAATAAGCATTTATAAATTAACTAACTTTTTTGTATTCAAATACGCATAGTTGGGAAGAATATTTGCAATATTGGTGACACAGTAATGGCAGAACACTAAAGCAAAACAAGGAGATTAACCAAAGTAACTGCATTGACTGAGATGGAATGATTTTGTAGGAAGACAAAAGATCAATTTCCCATATACCACCAAAGGAGGAATATGAATATATATATATAAAATATATCCAATTCAGCATCAAAGTAATTAAGGTTGCTCAAGATAAATCTAGTCACATCCCAGAAATTGTATGATTCAGATCACTTATACTTGCAGGAAAGCAAAATATTTCAGACTATAGATATTATTTGATATCTTCCATAGACTGTTGTATTCAACAAAGCATTTAGGCATATATTTTAAAAGGAGATTTTCAAAGACACAAACTGATGCAGGGATTTGTTGTAGACCCTGTGAGATCTTGTTTATGCTCCAAGTTCTGATCTGTATCCCATCATCTGGGCCTCAGAGAGAGGTCCTTATTAGCAAATATTCTTCCTGATCGCAGGCCAGGGGAAAATAAAGAGCAAATCTTCATTGCAGCAAAGGCAACAACGGCCCTCATGCCACTAATCTGATAAGTTCTAGGATTGCTTCAATATTTAATAACATTTTCAGCTATACCTGGATGGCAGCAGGAGATGCAAACTAACCAATAACACTTGAAAGACACGCTCATGGTTTTACACGTCTCTTTCAAAATACAGGCACTTGGATGTGGGTGTGTGGGACAGGCTGTCCTTAGCCGAGGAACCCATGGTGGGCCCATGACAGTATCAGTTGGATTTGCAATGGCAGTCACCATAGCAGTGTACGTGTCTGGGGGGGTTTCTGGTAAGTGACTTTTTTTTAATTTCTTTTATATAGGGTTTATTGCCAAAGGTTTAAGGTTATCTTACTAAATTATATACCTAGCAACAGCAAACACCCTTATACCAGAGTCAGCATCAGTGTTTCACTAGCAAAATTTTGTGGCTTTCTTGTTTCCTTTTATTCTTTGTGTTTGTCAAATTCTTCCGCCAAACCCTGAACTACCATGTACAAACCTCAGCAGACCTCTGGCCTTTATGGAAAGCAATCTGTGCAAATCAGAAATCTGCTTGCTCTGGCTTTGGAAAATTCTGTCAGTAGAGATGATCCTGGACAGCACAGGCACCGCATTTAAGGAAAAAACCGTGAAAAGCTTACAGAATTGAGCAGTCACCAGCTACAATGGTTTGCCAACTCAGTAGAAGGTAGAATGACATACTAATGGGTATAATTAGCAGGGTTTACCTTACAAAGTAAAATTTATTTCTCCACATCTATGACAGGCGGTAGCAAGTCTGCTTCTGTCTGATCACAGAAAGCAGAAACAGCTAAAAGATACAGCAATTGAGATATTCTGTGACACGCTGTCAGTGTAATGTAGTTGCCCTGTTGTTTCTGCTATAACATTTCCTCACCATATATGGGTCAGGAACCTCTCTTTTGTCTGAAGCTGCGCTAACTAATCAGTGTCTACATACACCACATTGGATGGTGTTTGTTTCCTATTTTCAACATTCACTTTGATTAAATTAATATCAGGAACATTAACATAACAGCTTTTAACATTTAAATTCTCCCTTTAAAATATAAAATTATGAGTTGTAATAACACACAGTGTTGTGTATTATAATACACAATATTGCATGTTGTGCATGGAGTTTCTATTGTATTCTTAAAGCAAGTGGTGCCCCTGTACTCCAGTTCCCACAGAGGAATTTCTTACAATTCATGAAAAGGGTAAAATGATTTGGGCAGATATATAAATAGTTGCTATAGCAGAAGTTACCAGGGCCATTTCTCTTCTCTCTTACAAATTATTTTACAGAGACACCATGCATGAGTAGGTTTCTAAGTTCACATTAAAAAGTGTTCAAGGTACTGCAAAAAACAGGCAGTCTTGTTACTATCATTGAAACAGAGCAGAACAGTTTCTTGATACACACAAAGTTAATTCAGCAGTACATTCCTATTATCTGATCAACTTTGAACTACAGCTCTTGGTTTATATGTAGGCGAGTAAACTCATCTGCAATATTGTGAAAAAAACCAAACCAGTAAAGACACTAACCTGTCCTGCATTTACGTCTTTAAGGGATATTCATCTCCATATTAATCATGTAGAAGATTAGAGTACAATCCCAGCAGGGCAGAGCAGTTGCAGATGTTGCAGTATTGTGCTTCCTGTGTTTTTCCCACGACAAAAGATTCTGCCTGCAGTGCATTTTCTCTGTGAAAGAATAGGAACAGATATTTCAGGAGGCTGTTGATAGCCAACATTTGATGACTAGTGGACGCTTCAGAATATCAGTTCCTGTATATAATTTGTTAGTAAATTCTGTAGTACTATGGCCATGAAGTCTCATGTTTAAGTACTGCTAAAATATTTTGCATCCATTCTTTATGAAATTCTAAATTCAAGGTAACATAAAATATATAGTCAGTACACATGGTGAATTTGAACTCTTTTACCTAGGAAAATTCCCCTTTTTGCTTTTTCTCCATCTAATTTTCCTCAATGTCTCGGTAATTACCCATCAGTTTTTCCAACTTAGCATTTCAAACAAACTCTTGACTGTCATCACTGCAACTACAAAAGAATGGGGAACACACTTTCCAAAGTGGACCCTTTTTTTTTTTTAAAGTAGGAAACTACCAGTGGCACAGGAACCAAGAATCTTTTAACTCTCCTATGTCAGCGTGAGAGCCTTTGACTAGACTTTTCCTTTCCAGATTTAATGTTAATCAGACATCTCTAATATTATTATGACTTTTCCTGGCCATCATAATCACTCTGTATTATATACAGGTGGGGAACAATATCAAGTGCTGAAAGAAAGGAAAATTATTCATTCCAATCAGAGTAAAGAACAAAAGACAAGACAAAAGTTTATCAAAATTCACATGAAGATCTGTTAAATAAGGTGCCATCCATCTATTTGCTCTGTGCTGAAGAATTTGAAACATGGTGAGGAATTCAAAATTAATTTAAGACCAGTGCTACTAGGTCAAAGTTTTGGAAATGACACAAAGAAGGTTTTATCCAGCTTGTTATCTGTGTTTGTCAGTTCATTATGTATCAAAGGTGCCTGGATTTCATAAGATAGTGACTCACTGACCTGAAGTGCAAGCAAACACAGAAACTGTACATAGAGGCCCTTTCTCCATGGCTAGAATTTGACAGACGAAGGTCATGCTCCTTTAGTTATTTTATTAAGACAAAGGCTATTTTTTCTGATAATCATACGGGCTGAAATGAGACTTTACCTGGAAGGTAAGCAACAGATGGCTACTACATCCTTGCAAAACTTGGAGTTTACTGTACTTTTGCTGTGGAGTATGTTTCATTGGTTTGTTTATTTGGCAATTTCTATTTCTTAAGCATCAAGTACATATTTGTAAAAAATGAAGTTTTCCAAAAGAATTTATCACTTCTTTTCCATGTTGATAAAAGATGTTGAGGGAAGTGACTAGTATGTGACATAATAATAAATATATTTTAGAAAGTAAAGTTGTCACAAAGAATTTCAATGTTGCTGAAATCTTCTCAATGTGTGACTTTAGATGTAACTACTCTGAAATACAAAGGAAGGAAATTGCATAGGAGATAGAACTCTGTTTCAGCACAGATACTTTATCAGTTTTCTTATTACAGCCCTTTCTGGAAGGTGCAAGAACTAGACGAAAATGTGTCCTACACACTGCTGTCCCCTGATCCCATTTGGGCATAGCTCATCCACAGTCAGGTTGAAGCTGGACAGCCCTAACATTATTTTATTTTATGTTGCGGAAAACTTAGTTCCTCAGTAACCCCAGGTTGAAGATGGTGACATAAACATGACGTAAATCCAGGGTACTCCACATCCACCTCAAGATATACAATCAACCCAGTAATAGTCCTTAAATTTAATACATGCTCACTAACTGAATGAATGTTCTGCTGCCCCAGTACTCCCTGAAAAATAAAAAGTCAAATCCCTTGAGGAGAGAGAATATGTGCAGAATGATGGACCCTCTCATCACAATCAATAGGACAATTTAAGGCTTTTTCTAGAAAAGTTATCTACAGATTATATACTGCAGGACAGCAGTCTGATAAAATCACAATCTGCAAATGCAAGTAGGGAAGGTGGATCTTGGTGGATACTGGCTTTTTTCCACATCCTCTTCTAATTTCATCCAACGTGTCTAATTGCAGTTAGCATTTAATTCTGAAATAACATCTAGAAAAGCATGTACTAGTCTTGTGCTCAAATGTGCCCATATTTTTACAAATCCTTCACTTTTTCTCATGAATCTGAGTCATCCACATGACTTATTTTGTGATTTATTTTTCAGGTGGTCATATAAACCCAGCCGTTTCATTAGCCATGTGCGTGACTGGAAGATTAAAATGGACCAAATTACCAATTTACATATTAGCACAACTCCTGGGAGCATTTGTTGGGGCAGCGGCTGTCTTTGGGATTTATTACGGTGAGTACACCTTAGACATGCTCACAGGACAAACTAGAGGTCGAGCAGTCTCCAAGGCCTCAATTTTTCAATGAATGCCAAGTAAGGACTCTGTTCACACAGGCCTAATGACAGGACTGAAGCTAAAGCCATAAGGAAGAAAGGAAGAAACATAAAGAGTTTGAAGGGAAAAAAAAAAGGCTCAAACATTCCAGTTATCCTACAACCTTTCTAAAATACTAATACCCCAGGAAACGTTCTGAAATTTAGAAAAGTTATTCATGGGAAATCAGATACTCTGAGATCATGTATTTCTCAGTAAGGATTTTAAATTACTTAATAGCCAGGATATAGGGCTATTCATCTTCCAAGCAAATTAGAAACATTAAAGACCTGATCCGAGTGCCTGTAGGCAAGTATCACCAAAGTTGTTCATTGAGGTTACAGGATATGAGCTCAAGTCCCTCCTGACTGAACTTCAGACCACCCTAGAGAGGTAGCTCTCCAAAGCAATGAACTTCTAGGTAGCATGATAAAGGGGTCACATATTAGAAGGGAAGAAAAGATTACCCCTATTCTTGAGGCGTGTTTTGGTTGATTGGAGTTTTTTTGGGTTCTTTTTTGTTTTGGGTTTGTTTGTTTTTGTTTTTTTTTACAGTGTGCCACAAAGGGATAAAATAGAGTAACAGACTCTCTGACTCGCTGATTCCATCAGATCAGTTTCTTTAATCACCTACTCCAAAATTCTACTTCTATTGTCCCATCCCATCTCCTCCAAATGCTCCCTCTTATGGGCACTATGTCTGCAGACAGTGCTGGGTCAAAAACTGAAAATGGAAATACTTGTATCAGCTAGGTGCTCAGTACCTGTAGGAATCTTTGAGAGGGAGAGGTGGGGCAGTTTGTTTGGGTTTTGGGGCAGGGAGGAGAGGGAGAGTTTGTTTGTTTTAAGTTTAGTGTTAAAATTTGGAAACTGTGGGACTCTAGAACAGGATTTCTGCCTGAATCTAAGTCCTCCCCAAGCTGGACAGCCAGGATCACAGCCGTGGCCAGGTTGCAGCAGTACGTCAACACGGACATGGAGTTAGGGCTGGATTTGCTGTGTTCTGACAAAGGGCAGCAGTAGCACAGGGAGCCAAGATAGGGAACTTAGGGCTAGAGACTTCTTCCTGTTATTCAGGAGTGCAGGATTTTCTCATATCCCTATCGCTGCTCAAGTATTTTGCCTACCTCTCCTTCTTAATTCCCAAACCTCTTCTGTACTTTTTCCTTCCTGCAACTTGCAGAAGTGTTCGGTACTCATTGAGGTCCACTGCAAACATTGGTGGAAAACCAGTAAATATATTCTCTGCACCCATGTTGTGGCCTTAAGCAAAACTAGAAAAAGCAGGGGCAAAGAGAAATAATTTGTCTGCTAGCTTCACGAGAAGCTAAGCATCCTCCCATGATTTCCACAAAAGATGGGAAGCTGTTTCTTTACTCACAAGTATCACCCCATCACTGGATCCACTAGTGAAACAAAGTTCAATATACAATACACATAAATGTTTACAATACTTATAAAAATAGACAAACTTAAATATACTAAGAACTGAAGGGGCTAGCTTCTCTCTTCACATCTTGGATGACCAGCATAGCAGTTGCACGTAAAGTCCAAGCAGGGAAAAATTCAAAGTCCTTTAGAAGAGGAGGCCTCTCAGGAGAGTTCATTCCCAGAAGTCATTGCACAACTGTCAAATGGAATAGCAGTAATTCCTGGTGACTGGGAATCTACAACAGTGCGGTCGGGACACTATGCATTTTTGGGGGCATCATGCCAAATATAGCACACCTCTTACAGAGAAATGCAACTGTGCTCCAAATCAGAAAAATTCTCCCTGGCACTGAGTCGGAACCAATGAGCAGGGGAAAAAAATAGCCCTATTTTGAAAGCTGCAATAGTTAAAACAAGGACTTCAAGGCACAGAAAGAGAGATGAGACAGGAAGGTATAATTAGTACATCACCTCCAACCCATTAACTGTGCTCCCAGAAAAACCATTGTGTTTCAGCTGAGAACATGAAGTGCACAGACCCATCGTGTGTATTCTAGTCCTAGAAAACCTAGTGCTTATGGAGAAGCGCAACCAGGTAATGGTTGTTTTCTACAGATGCCTTTATGGAGTACAGCAATGGAACACTTGAAGTCACAGGACCTAACGCAACAGCACATATCTTTGCAACATATCCAGCTCCATATCTGTCCCTCATAAATGGATTTGCAGATCAGGTAAGTGCAATTGCTGTCTTGATTCTACAAATTAAACATACTGAAAACTGTAAAACCAAGCCATAAAAAAAATACATGGTGTGATGAATCTCACTGTTTTGGTCACACATCCCTGTGTACAATAGCAGAATGCAGTGCTGCTTGTGGGGGTAACATTTTAGTTATATTTTACAAGCAAGATAATTTCAAGTTGTTCTTTACACATATATCAAATTAATTGTTGCACTCTACGTGCCTTTAATGCAATATATGTCAGAGGTTTTCCCCAGCATAAATCCATGTTTCTCCACAAATTTCAGCTGAGCTATGTCCATTTACATCAAAATTCAGCCCATTTTGTGGACCTGTTATTCCTTAAATAAGACTTAAGCAGCCAGATTAACACACCTTGAACAATGAAGTTTTCTGCTACAATAAGCCTCCTCTCTAACCTTCTCTTTGGAAATAGATTTGTAACATCTGTTATTTTTCAAATGACTGAATCTGAAAAAAAGCTTTATTTTCAATCTGTATCCTCTAACCCCGCTTATCCAACAGTGAAAAGTGAAGTTTCATACATTCTATCTACTTCTAATCAATTTACAGGTCTTTTTTTGACATACATGAAATATACTACATAAGTAAGCTATGAAAAATTAGAGATTGCTGGAGCACAGGAATCCCTTACATATGAGCTTGGAGATTGTGAAATCTGGCTTCAAATATTGTATCTTTCAAATATTGTCAAATACCAAATATTGTTTTGAAATTTTGTAAGACAAAATTCTTTGGATCAGTGAGACTTTTCCATAAGATCTTTTTTGCTCACTGATACTTTGACACAAAATTAAATGAAAATAATTTTTAAAACCCCCAAACCTAAGCTTCTTTAAATCAGTATAGAAACCTAATGTTTTGACATCACAAAAATTTTTGTCTGTTTTTTTCCCCTAAGTTAATTATTAGCAAAATCAACATTTACAAAGCCTTTGATTTAAGCAGAGCAGCACTTCCATCAAAGTATTTCCAAGAAAATTTCCTTCATCAGCTCAATTACCATCTGCAATAGAGTTCATGTTACAGTTACATGTGCAACCTTAATTTAGGTAATTTTTTAGCTGCTCAGTTTTGACTTTGTAGACTTCACCTTTCCCCCACCCCCCCTCAGATTATGCAATAAAGAATTAAGAGGTGCATTTTTAGTTTGTCAGTGTAAGCTACAATCACATTAACCGCTTTTATAATAATGTAACTGATTGTATTGTTATAGTAAAACTACCAAAAATCAAGTAAGTGGAACTGTTAAATCGCTAGGAATAAAGCATCAGATCTCACAGAGGACATGCCTTTTAAATCTTCTATTCTTTCCACACCAGGTTGTTGCAGTTTTGCAACAATGTCCTCAACATATTTCTTGTCTCTTTGTTACAGCACAGGTATCAAAACTTGTCATTACTGTGAAGTAGAGAGGCACAGGGTTCCAAATTTTGCTACTTTGTGTAGTGGGATAAACCTAAATACCAGCTCTGAGCCACCTCAATCCACAGAGCTGCCATGGCCCCTCATTTCATTAGTGGAAGGAATCTGCACATACTTATTCAATATTCTTTTCTTTGCATTGGCCAGGTGATGTCAACAGCTGTTCTTCTTCTGGCTATATTTGCTATTTTTGACACCAGAAATAATAGTGTACCAAAGGGCCTGGAGCCAATTGCAGTAGGACTTCTTATAATTGTTCTTACTTGCTCCTTGGGAATGAACAGTGGCTGTGCCATGAACCCAGCCAGGGACCTAGGCCCAAGGCTCTTCACAGCCATCGCAGGATGGGGGATGGAAGTATTCACGTAAGTATGCCTGGATATGAAGTAAAATGCTCTTGGCTAAAATTGCTTCCTAGAAAAGTAAGATCCTGATTCAACATGGTACCAAGTTATACTTTATATACATATAGCCAATTCTTTGCATACCAGAAAGAAGCTATTCATGTACTTTAAGCCAGACGTCCTCTGGGAACTGGGCTTTAAAAAGAATTTCCTGCTCCTAGGGCAAATCAAACACGCATTATCTCTAATATCAGTCATTGTTTCAAGCAGACCCTTCCCAAAATATTACAGATTCTTAGAGCTCATTGAATATATAAGAATGCTTTCTTCTCTTGTCCTGCAGCTTTCACGAAAAAAAAATGAAATTGTGAGAGAGTTAGGTGGGAATATTTATTGTGTGCTGTAAAAAACACAGACATATCAGATTGATTTAGCCTATTATTACTACTGAGTTATTGCAGAAATATACAACAGTCTAAAAACCTGACTTCCTGCCTGGGAGCGAAGGAGTGAATGAAAGCAAGCTCCTTCCATTTTCCCACATTGCAGAGCACACTCAAATCCCTGGGCATGAGTGCGCACACACACACACATGCTCTTGGCTGGCCAAATGCACAGCTAATTAGTTGCACATCAAATCCGCAGCTTACACATATCCAGTGTAAGAGGCACTCTGGGATATCCAAGTTAGAGTAATCTGTCATCAGGAGGCAGATCTCTTGGTTTATTTTTGTATAGTTTGTTTTTCCAGTTATTTACAAGTAGGAATCCCCAGAAGTACTGCAGACCGCTAGAGAGCTCTGGTTAATAGAGATTTCATTTTAGCTACTTCACCAAGTACAAATAATCTGTATTTATTTAGTGTGACTTCCAACTACACAAATCACGTCTTAGTAGAGGAGAGCAGTAGCAAAGATTTTCTTGCACAAAAAAAGCTAGGCACAGCATAGAAGAAACAGGCACACAGTCACACCATAGGCAGATGCAAAGCTCAGATGTAACACAGCTCTGGTGAGCCGCCAGCAGAACACCAGCTCTTACCATGGTACCATTAGACTGCACTTCTTTTTTCTTTAAAACAGCAGCACACAGAGTCACATCCCAGACCTAGGATTCTCCTCTCATGCCTATTTAAGTAGTTGTTGACTATGATATTAATTATAGTGTCATGAGCCATAATCTGTAATATATTATGAAGCTGGCGATTACGTTACTGAAAAAGTTTAGAAGCCTGACTGTACTGTGGTCTAGTCACAGAAGATCTGTGAACTCCCCTTGCCTCCAAAAGTAAGTTCTTACTCATTTATATTTATGAAATTACAGGAAGACTTTACATCTGTACCAATACAGATTCTTTCATAGAATCATAGAATGGTTAGGCTTGGAAGGGACTTTAAGATTATCAAGTTCCACCCCTCCTGCTATGGGCAGGGATACCTCCCACTAGAGCAGGTTGCTCAAAGCCCTATCTAGCCTGGACTTAAACACTTCCACCAGGGATGGGGCATCAACAACTTCTCTTGGGTAACCTGTTCCAGTGCCTTACGACCCTCACAGTACAGAATTTCTTTCTGGTAGTTAATGTAATATTAATCTATTTAATCTAATCCCCTCTTACAATTTAATGCTGTTACACCCTGTCCCGTTTCCTAATTTAGTTTTAGGATTTATATACAGAAAGGAAATACATTCCCACTGTAAAGACCCTACTAGGAAATTTTAAAGTGGGAACATAGAAAAAATGAGATATGAGATCTCCGGTCATTGTCAGAATAAGCTTGCAGCAGTCTCAGGGACATATAAATTGAGGAAGAAGTCTTCCCCCTTGTCTTCAGTTATAAGCTATACAGCTATAACAAGTTCAAGGGAACAATACAACAGGAATCCGTTCTCATCCATTTACAGTCCAGATCCGGGTGGGACATAGGAAGAACTTGAGCTCTGTTAGGTAAGCTGGAAGCTTTGGATTGGTTGCAGACAATGGGAGGAATCAGAATGGTTGTAGCTAGGACTCTGAACTGCCTGATACTCTGCTGGCTTTACACATCTGTGAGAGACTTAAGTGATACAGCAACAGTTGACAACTAAACCTTGGATGCCTCAACTTAACTGGAATTCACAGCCTTGGGGCATGTGTTTAAGCTCTCTAGTAAAAGGCAGGCCCAGGAACCAGGACCTAAGCACAAATCCTCTGTAGTGTCGTGAGGGAGGTGCTGCACAAACTGAGCAATAGGAAATGCTGAAAAAACGCTGAGCATTCATTGGAGTGAGGAAGGAATTATCTCACAAGTCAATAGAGTCACTCTCTGTCCGGGTCAGTGAGTGTTTGGGTGCTGCCTACAGAGCTGGCAGGGATCACCAGGAAAGCCTCGCTTTGGAAGAGATCAGATAGAGTCTCATCCTGCCCTACACCCTCATCCCAAGGAAATGCTCTAATCATTGAGAGAACTGGTTCACAGGGGGGGAAATTTCCTCTGCCCTTCTTTATGTGTGCAGGTCCAGTAAATTCTGCTTTTATCATGTTGTCAACATGGTGTGGTTTTCTCAGCCAGTCCAATGTGATTCATTCTGGTTAAAGATTCCCACTAGAAGTTGTTCTGACCCACTGCAGCTGGAAAGGGGGTGTCTGTCTAGCACCCTATAGACAACAGCATTTTGCACACAACTGGTGTAGTCAGCACTGCAGCCTTCTCCTGCAAACCACTGCTCAACCTGTTGGGAGTAGGGGTCACAGGTGGCAACTTTTCCCAACTTTATCAGAGAGTGTAGCAACAGGATGAGAGGTAATGGCTTTAACATGGAAGGTAGATTGAGATTAGGTATCAGAAAAATTCTTTACTGTGAGGGTGGTGAGACACTGGAACTGCTTTCCCAGAGAAGCTGTGGATTCTTGGAGGTGTTCAAGGCCAGCTTGGATGGTGCTTTAGGTAACATGGTCTAGTGGAAGATGTCACTGCCCAGATGGCCAGGGCATTGGAACTAGATCGTTAAGATCCCTTCCAACACTAACCATTCTATGAATAGAGGCAACTACTGACTTTAGAGACCTCAGTGTTTCTAATGATTTGTCCTAAACCCGTGGAAATAGCAAGGAGTCTTTCTTAAACCCATGCTTAATATTCTGCTACGCTTAAGAAAAGTTTTGGATGGTGAAGTTTTGTCTGTAGTCCTGCGGGTCCCTTTACACCGCTGCGGCGAGGCCTGGCTGGCGATGGCAGCAGCGGGGACACAGCGCTCGCTTTGCTGCGGCACGGCTGGGCCGGGCGGGCAGAGCCGCCGGCGCGGTAACGCTGACACCTCGTGGCCGCCCGCCCCGCCGGCGGCACCGGGGACAATTCGAACGGACTGCACTAAACGATATATTTGGAAGGGTCAGGAGACGCACCTCTTGGCTGCACAGGGATCTGGAAGGGAAATCGGCCTTCTGAAATATTCTGCATTCTTCCCGGAGCATAGGACAGGACCCAGACACCTTCCACACTGCTGAATGCCTGAATTATTCTGTATTCCTTAGAGCAAACAGTGTTATCTCACCATCCCACAGCTGGTGCTAGGCAAGAAATGTATTTGCAACTCTAAAATGGGCCAAAGTTCCCAGTCCATGTAGCTTGTATACTGTAGTCTCCTGCAGATTTTTGCAGTTAACCAGAAGTGGTGCTTGCCGGGCCTCTGCCTGTTCCTCCTGCCCTTCACACCCTCTCCCTCCAGCAAAACCACCCGATGATGACAAAGGCATAGCTGGATGTTTTTCTGCTAACTTGGCAGCGAAGACATAAGCTAAGCTATAAGGGAACCAAGGCTACTTCAGTGAAGCTATCTATGCTTGTCAAAAAGAGTTCTTGCTCCTGTGTCAGTGGAGGAGGACTGAATGTCATGGAAACTCGTAACTCAGCTGAGTCCTGATCTCATTTCAGCTTTGGCATCACCCTCATCAGTTCAGCAGAGGGTGTCTGAGGTACAGCTGACAGCAGCTGTTGCAAATACAGGCCATGGTTTGGAGAAGGTCATGCAGGAGCTGAGGCACATGTCAGTTCACAGAACAAGCCACAAGAGAAACCTGCCCAGAAACACCTTTATTGCCTGCCCACGTTCACAGGCAGGCACACAGACAGAGGAATACATGCAAATACTTGATAGAGATTCCCTAGAACAGTATCAGGAGTTATTTTATATCCTCAGGGCAAAAATCTAAACAATTCCAAAGGGAAAAATATACACAACCAAGGCATTTCTGAACAAGGAATAATATTATCATGAACAGGGCACCATGAGATTAGCCCAGTTCTATTCTCATGTTCTGACTTAACCACAAGTTTACTTCTGCATAAATTTATGCAACTGAGTACTGAATAATTATTCTTACAGTTTAAAATTCCCCTGGCAGCTTCCTGTAAAGTTCTTCTCACAGCTAAATTTGTCCCTTTGTATTTCTGGGAGAAAAAAGAAATATGTTACTTTTCCATTTTTAATATGCATGAAATTGAGGTGGCTGGGTTTTCACTGCAGACTCACTTATTCAATTAATACAGCATGTTATCAAATCAACACACCTTCATGCACCAGTAGTACAGTTAAGAAAGTCTGTGCTCTGAAACTAGTACTCAGCAATACACTGCCTGAACATGGACCTCCAGGAACAGGAAAGCAGTTCTATAGCCTGCATCAAGAGTTTGTTATTTATTGTTTTATACCTTTTAAGGATGGACTTGTTTCTTTAAAAGTGTTAATAATTTACACATTTAAAATTAAATCCTAGTAACTGTACAAAATGAATGTAAACATTTCAGAGGAGCCAACATGCCAGACTTTCTTACCAAACACAGCAATTTCAAGAAAGATTAAGTTTTAGGTGTATAGAACATCTGACCACTTATTTACCTCTTACTGAAAGACCCAATGTTTTAAACACAAAGACAGTACATAATGAAATTAGATTCTTGAGTATTCTAGTCAAGTATAATCCACTTTACAGTTTATTGTTTGTCTTAGGTTTGTTTAGGTGTTTGTTTTTTTACAGTGTTTTATTACGTTCCTTAAGGCAAACATACTCAAAATCAAGTGTAGTCCATCACAGTTGTCAAGAGGAATGCCATATATACTGTTGCAGGCCTCAACCTGCAAATCTCCATGCAGATGAGATAACCCATTTTTGCAACATACATTTGCATTAATCACTCCTGAAAACCCATTCATGAGCATCTGGCAACAGCATCAGTCAAGATTGCTGTGCAATAAATATGTTCCAGTTCATTTCATTGTAAGTCAACGAAGCCCATTTTCCACAAGGGAGAAATCCACTGCCCCAAAACTAGACACGCAATAGAGAGGACTTATTTTCTAAGGTGTGAGTACAGCACTAGATCAACCTGCCTTAACTTTTCAGTCACAACACAGGCAGGACATTTACAGAAGTGTGAGACAAAATAGAAAGGTTTACAGTATAGTGAATGTCACAGCACTGGATTTCTTCACTGCCAAATACTCTTCACTAGAATAAGAAATAACAATAATTTTTGTTCACTTTTTTCTTACAGTGCTGGAAATAATTGGTGGTGGGTCCCTATCGTTGCACCTATGCTGGGAGGTGTACTTGGAGCAATGACCTATATCGTTTTTATTGAAATTCATCACTCAGATACTCAGCCAGAAGAAAACAACGTGTATGACAAATATGAACTGACAAATATGGAGTAAGAAGTGAAGAGTTTTCTCTCATTTTGTTGTGTAGGTTTATGCAAATGTTTGTTTGGACCATTTTGTAAAATCTGTGTGCCCCAAGTAGAAATTCACATTTCAAAGCAGAAAATCTATATAGAAGACAAGGTCAAAACCAATCCCTTTCCCTGAAACATCAGGCTGATCACATTCAGAACTGGGGACTTGGGGCAAGGAAGGGTAAATTGTTCTTTTCATATGGTAGTGAGATAGATGCACTGACCTGTTAATTCAACACATACGATCTCAACCATGTTGACTAGTTAACTGAAAAGAGATTAAGTAGTTATGAAATGGCATACGTAGGTAGTTAATTGGTTGATTGCTCAATGCGCAAGAGCGCCACTCATATCTTAGAGCCATAATTTAAGAATGGTTTGTCTGAAGATTAAAAACAATACTTGAATTGCCCAAATATCAATTTAAGTTGTTCTAAATAACGAAATTTTTATGAGGTCACTAACTGAACAGCTAGGAATCAACTTATCTGTGATGAGGTTTACTAACTCATAACACGATCACAAAAAGTAAAAACTATGTGTTATAAGATCAACACCAAAAAGACAAAGCTGTTCTTCTGCACAGGTTCTTCATAACAACAACATTCAGTAATTATTAAACTATTTACTTGACCATTATGCTACCCAATATTAAAATTTTAACCTAGAATATCAGTATGAACCCCTTCTTATGTGCTTTCTGGATAAAACTAATTCCTGTGGAGATGGGCCAGCAATAGAAGCTTATGTTGTGCAGGCATCAGCAGAAGGTCCATGTCTGTATAAGCTTTAATGAGGCCTTCTGCTGCTGATCTACATGGAGGGAATTCAAGCTTTGGGGGAGCAATTTTTATTTTGGTAGCAGCAATTAAAATTAAAAACTGCTTTCAGGCCTAGTCCTAGTTCTGAATTCCCCAAGGAAGGCCAGTTCCTCAGTTCTGAAGCACGGGTTCTCCCTTGCTAAAGAGAAGTGGTTGGACATACACCACTCCCTAAGTATCCAGCCCTGAAAAATGAAGTTACTTCTGCTTAGTCATTGTGAATTAAATCTAGCCAATTAAATCAAAGTTAATTTCTAATATATATACACATATATATATGGGTGGTGGTGATTATGAGTAAATAGACATCCTATTTAGTGGTGCTTCTGGGCTATTTTCATGACAAAAACTTCAGGGTACCAAGTTCAATACCCTCATTTTAGGGCACTTTTCCCTTTGGACTTCTACAATCCTACTCCCTAACATTCCACAGTATTTTCTGATAACAGTTCTGAAGGGCACCCTTCATGTTTCCAGTAACAGCCTGTGCACTTTGGTGAGGTATCCACACAAGTGTTTTGGAACACGCTGTGGTGAGAACCTGCCTCAGCATTAGTGCAGATTAGGCCCGTGTCACTGCATGTCTTTATCGGTCTCCCAGGTATGCCACACTGTATTCATGGCAGCAACAGGGTAGAACTAGCAGATCAAACAAGCTTTGCTTGCTGCAGCTGTAATTCAGATGTGGTATACTTGAGGCAGTACAATTCCAATTTTAATTAAGCTTTTTCAAGAAAACATATAGAACTTGGGTTGCCCAGTGACCATATTAGCCCTGTGCAAAACACTCATTTGATTCAGCATTTCTCTGCTGTGGGTTAAAAACTGATATAGCTATACCCATCCACATTTGACTGCATTTTATCAATAATCTGGAGAGCCTCAATAACAAGAAGGAGGACTTACAGAATCAGTCTCCAACCCAATCAGAGGCAACTACAGGAGAATCAGGAGTACAACATAGAAAATATTCCTAGCTGCAGACCTTATATTGGCAGCACAGACAAGTTAGTTCATCTGTCCTGTCTATTGATAAATTGCACTACATAAAACAAGATAGTGTGTAAGAGTGACTGCAGACTGAGCTTCCTTTTGCTCCCTCTTGCAATGAGCCCTGTCTTGCCCCTTGGTGATACCTGGCAGGAGCACTCATAGGTGGCTGCCAGCCACGTGTATTGAGAGAGAGATTACATAGATTGGAACATCTAAAAGGCACTTACTCTTCCACTGATGCCAACATTTAACATGAAATGTCTGTGCAGAAAATTAGACAGCCAATTAACAAAAAGTAATGGTTTTTGTCCAAAATGGTAGGGGCAAATTATCACTTATTGTGCTAGAATTTTGAGTAGTCTGTAGGCTTCATATGCCTCACAATATTTCTTCCTTTAATGCACCATGGAAAACCTGGGGAAAAGCAGAATACAGGTACAGGTCAGGAACAAGAAAGGGACAGTTTATTTATACACCCTACTTAATGACCATCCCACACTTGCTGTGTGTCTGTGCATTAGCCAAGGCACATCAAGTTCTCAAAATGCTTCTGATCAAAACAGGTTTCACCTATAAGTCAACATGATTTGTTTCTCCTGTTTATGACATTCCTATGCACCAAATTTCTGTAAAGTGATATTTACTTGTCTGACATTATCAACATGTAAATCGTAAGCAGTGACACAGAGTAATAGCACAGCAGTATCTAAAATACGCTCTCAACAAGCTGTTGTCAATGCTGTGTTGGCTTAAAGGACTTATTTTTAAGCATTAATTAGTCATTTAATAGGTTTGTAAGTTCTTTGAAGACACATGATACTAGTACCACAATTCATACTGACTTCACAAACCCCAGAATTTCATTAAGGAACAAGGTGTTACAGCCCACTCTCAGATTTGAAATAACTCACATTTTCAGAATTAATTTCTGCTTTAGGGACAAAACTCAGTTGAGTCTTAACTACAGAGCCACAACCTCTCCATAATATAGTGGGAACAATAATAATCATCTCATACCATAAGCTGCCACAGACATCGTGATTGTTTTGTGCAAAACAAAAAAATATTTTTTTACTTTTTATGAACTATGCAATTTTCTAATATTAACTGATATTCAGTGTTCACACTCATGTTGAATTTACAGTTGGCAACAGGAAACATTTTTTTTTTCCAGCTGTAACACATTCTGGTTAATGAATTAATAGTAATTAAGCTTGATCATTTTCACATTTAAAAACTTCATTTTCAGAGGATTGCTCAGCTGAGTCTGGGTTTGTTATTTTTGGGCAGTGTGTTTGTTCTTTAGAGCTAAACTTAGTACTGAAGTAATTTGGAGAGTGATCCTGCAAATAGCAGTGGGTTAAAGGTTGGCTACTGCAAATTGTTTCATAGAAGCCAGTGGAATTATTCACAACAGGAGGCAATACAGGCAAGGATAAGTGCTCAGAGAATCCAGCTCAGAACATAGTGGAAGTTGTACTTTCTTGTAGTTTTGACTGTGGATCTGGATGAATTTGTTATGGTTCAAAATAAAGGCAGTCAATCCCTAATAAATGCATTCCAGTACTATTTTTATTAAAAAAAACACACTAACCAACCTCTCTCCTGGCACCTAATGACATATTAAGAAATAAATAGCTGCCTATTATGACCTACAACATTTTATAGCCTTGTGCTGGAAGAACACATTGAATAACAAGCTGTATTCCCAGGGTGCAGCTGTTGTGGCAGATTTTGTGGGTCAGAAGTGGTGCCAAAGCAGCAAAATGCTCCCGGATGAGTAATGGCCACTGCTGGACCAGGAGGCACCCATGCAATGAAAGGGCCAGGACTCTCACCTCTGGACCTTCTCTTGTTTCTGCCTGCAGCCTGCCAAGGGACATGTTCTGCCACAACTTTCCCACCAATCTAATGATAGGCAGAACCTAGGTGGGATATTTTGCTTAAGTCCCTCTTCAGAGATTGCTTTTATGGCATGCATATATCAATCAGATTTGGCCTACAGTGCTTACACAATGCCCCAAGCAAATTTATCTATTTTCTACTCTACAGATTTGTAACAGGGTTATGCTTTGCACATTTAATTTTAAAAGTACATGAAAGTCTGTTTAGGGTGGGAAAGATTAGAAGCTTCAATTTTTTTTCTTTTTGTGCCTGAGTGAAAGAAAGAAAGAAAGAAAGAAAGAAAGAAAGAAAGAAAGAAAGAAAGAAAGAAAGAAAACCAACAACCCAATTTGAAGTGGCAGCAGGCGTTTTATGGCATTTTACCCTCTATCCATACCAATAACCCTTACCTTCCCATAAGTCTAATTTTCTGTTCTCCTTTCTCCTGCCAACACTATGTGCTGTGCGCTGTCTCTATACAGTACAATACATCTCCAGAGATTTAAATACAGCATGCTTTTCTCTGTTACTTATGAATCTTAGAAAGTTCTCATGAGAGCAAATTCAAGTTTCACCTCACACGCTTGTTTTTTGGCAGTTGCTTGCATTTTTTCCCCCCACTGTTCCCACCAAACAACATTGTGCTGGAAAATACAACAATTAACTGTAACTTCCAGTAACAGCTGCTCTTTTTCTGTTTAGTACAATTGTTATTGCATAACAGATTACTTCTTTCAAATGTACAAATTTTAAAGTTTCCTTTTTCAAATCACTATTAAAAATAGCCAAGATCATCCAGGAAAAAAAAGTAAAACTATGCACATCAATTAGTAGTTTGGATTTTTATCTTCTATTTTGCACTTACAACTTGTTACAAAAATGCTCTTATTATTGCACAGTGAGTGTTAGTGTCTTTCCGCTTATTTGCACACTTTAATAACACAGTCTCAGAGGAGAAAATAGTAGGTAAATACTATTAGCCATTGGCATTTCTTCATATATTTGAAGCAAATATTAAAGAAATCCCTGTAGTATGAAGCTAGACATGGCATACTTATTTTTTCTTTTTGCTGACCACTACTTCCTTCAAAGGGTCTTACTAAGGGAACACAAATATTACAGCACCTTAAATCAGCAGTGATCAAGCTTTCTGGCCAGATGATCCACTTACCTCCTTTTCCATGACAAGGGAGGACAGACTAATATGGTCTCTCTCTGACCTGCCTACAAACTGAGCTGTCTGCTTTACTTTATTAGAAATCAAGCTTTCCTTTCCTACTCCAAGCATTGCTGCAACCGTCCAGAAATGGAGAGTAAAGATCCTGCTACGTACTACATTGACAAATAAAGCAATAATAAAGAAGAGAGAAAACTTCAAAAGCTGGTTAAAAAAAAAAAAAGCAAGCGCCTTTGGCCAGATGTCAGCCAAAAGGCCTTGGTTACTTCACAAAATAGCACACATTATACTGGGGAACATAGAAATAAAGAGACAACAGTTGGAAGTAGCACTATCAGAAGATTGTCTTTTTGTTCACCTATCAGAAAACACATCTGTTTTGGATACGAACTCAAACATCCTCAGTAGCACCAAGAACACCAATTTAGGCGCATTAATATTATTTCCTCGTCATTAGGCACATAGTAGTCTAATAAGTGAAAGATACTTTCCACACCCTCAGAAATGAAAGTACTTTGTTTCACTGCACAACTCTTCTCAGGAAACCTGGCCTGACTTCCAGTTTTTAACAGGGCTGTGACTGAAAAAGTGTCAAAGTGAACAATACATTAAGACTTGAAAAGTCAGCATCTGAACAAAAGGAAATGAAAAATCTCAGCCAGAATTGAACAGATGCAACATTTTCTGTAGCACGATCAAGGCATCGAATAATAAACATGAATCCAAAGCAGCAGCACATGCTTGGCAACAACAACAACAAAAAAATGTGCTAAATTAAAGAGCTGGGTGCTTCATAAATGCTTTTTAAATAGACTAATAAAATAAATTATGTCTTAGAATAAAGGGACAACACTGCAGTGGTGCTTTTTCTATAGTAAAGGAGCAAAATTTGAGAATTTGAACATTTTCAGGTTATTGAAACAAAATAAGACCAAAAATAAAAGAAGGAAAAAAAGAATGCAAATCTCAGTGGGGAAAAAAAAATGGAAAGCACAGTAGTAATTTTCTTTAAATAATTTCCAGCCCTATGAACCTTGCTCCATCCCCTCACAAGGAGCAGTAAGGACCTCTTCCTTTGAAGTGCATGATACCACAACCAAAATTGTTTTATCTTTATTTCCACCTCAGATGTTCAAGACATTGGCAGCTGATGGCAAGGCATTGCAGAAAACTTCTGCTATGTAACCATTCTGCCATCTAAGGAAGAAAGCCTGTTTAGCTTCAATGCAGAGAGAATTTCATCTCATACACGTGCAATCCCCAGTGGGTTCATGCTTTTCAGGCTATAGAAACAACACATGTTTTTGAAGATGCTAGCACTGAAGAACAGCTATCAGAAACGCAAATAAAAAGAGACATGAATCTAGCTGCCAGATTACCATGGAATCCCAGGGGAAGAAGCAAGTCCAAAGGCTGCTCCAGCAAGTCTTGGGGGAGGAAAGCCACAACAGGTAAACTTTGACTCAGAAACACATGTTCTTCATGCCTATGAATAGTATTCACAGAAGAATGCTTCAAAGACACAGGCTATTTGCAAAGCTAATGTATATGCAAACATCACTAGCACTTCAGAGGCTTCTGGTCCAAGCAAATGTGATGGCTGAACAAAAAATGGATATGAACACAAACATTTCTATCTGCTGTCACAAAAAGAGAAAATGCTAAGAGCTACAGAATACTGGAAGCCATTAATAGCCTAATTTGCTGTCACAAGTAGTTCTTTGACATTAGAAAAACTCAACAAACTGAACCATACAGCTTTAAAACAAAGGATAAAAATCTACCCAAACTATTTACCCTACATGCAAATGACTTTGTAGATTTTCTTCTTCCAGGTCTTTCATCTGGTTGTCTAGCACAACTGGCAGCAGGCCTCTGGTTCTCTCTTGGGCCCCTGTCCTGACTGCATGCCACTGATCTTTCATATCCATTGAGCACCAGGCCTCACCCAAATATTCCATTTCCATGAAGCCAAAAAAAACCCCAATCATCTTTATACCCGATATCAAAACACACACGGTTCTATACAATTTCAGAAGTGTATACTGCTAGTAAACCAGTCATCCAACAGTTCACCTGGCAATTACACTCTTTTTCCTTGATTTTAATCAGATGCATTGCAGCAACCCAGCAGGACAATAATTATCTCACTAAGGGAGATCTAGAGTACATGGGATTTGGATTTCCCCCCCAAGGGAAAAATTCTAGAAAAAGAAACAGCTTAGGCAGTGGTGGATTTTATTTGTTCTAAGGAATCAGCCCTGAGAAACTGGGTAGTTAGCTATACTCTGTTACAGGATATGGTGCATAAATCAGTAAGAATCTCCCAGATTCTGAGTGGAAAGTGTTTAAGGTTAACAGAGCTCTTATTTGTACATCAGGTTTCAGGTAATTTCATTAGAAGTTAGAAAGCCAGAAACAAACATACATCCCTAAAAAAAAAATTAAGTAAACTTTAAAGCACCACTATCTATCCTGGGGAGGGGTGGGGGAGGAGAGGGGAACCAAACCAAACCAAAACCACAAACAAAACTCTTTTCAGATGTAGAAACTTCATTCCCAAACAAGTGCATACAGTTTATAAAAACAAAATGTTGTAAAGGAACTCCTATGATTTGAACCTTTTTGATGGCATTTTAATGTTATCATGACTGAGATAATCACGCCCAAAAAGACTTAGTTTGTTTTACTTTCAAACTTATTTTTCCTTAATAGATGTGTAACATCATAGCCTCTGGTTATGAACTTTGTTTATGTCATCATTTTTCTATCATTTTTCTTGATGTTCGTGAAGGTGTAGTTCTCCATTCCAACACTTCTGAAATT
>VXBJ01002555.1:1143308-1238492 GCA_013400055.1 Nycticryphes semicollaris | reverse complement strand
TTTTTTTTCTTTAAAAAAAAAAAAAAAGCACAAGTGTAGTCCTTTATTGTGTGCTTTTATTTGGTCTGAGAATAAACACATCCTCCTTCACAATCTGCTCACTCCTCAGCTTTGGTACACTCAGTGAAGCTCCTTGACTCCACACAGGTACTGCATCTCAGTCAGTCCTAGAGAGTTTCATCCCACAAGCCTTCCTCCTACAGTGGCTTTGGGAAGATTTTTCAGTGTCAAAACAGTCCTTTACCTCTGTGGGATGGCTTTATCAAAAGCAACACCTAGCATGAAGGACATAACGGTACCTCAGCTTCACTGGCATGAGAGGAAGAGGCCGGCTTGCCTACCTAGGAGGGGTGCAGTCCTGACTAAAGGTGTCCAGCTGTTCTGTAGTAAGGGTCAGATAATATTTTTCCGTCCAAGCTTTTTTCTATTGCAGCAAATATAGCACTGAAGCATAAGGGGGTAATTCAGGCAAGCAATTCCTCTGCTGGGCAACTTTGACCAAGGGATACTACAAATACATAAGATGAGATTAATATAATTTGCTGAGTCTCTGCCATGAGCATTTATGTGGCAAAGAGCAGTTCCTGATGGAAGGCAATGCTTCAAAAAAGTCCTCCCCCAAACATCAACACTGCTACACCACTTAAAATACTTTCAGTCATTTATGTACCAAAAGCCACAGCAATTGTAAGTTTTAATAATCACCACCATACTTACCAGTAGGTCTTCACTTTTAACAAAGTTTGCTTTGGACAGGATGCTGTTTATCACCATTACTTACTGTATTTCTTCAAGATTGTGACACACTACAGAAACATTATTTTGATGGAGAACGTACATGGTAAGTGCGATGCATATGGCAAGATCACATGACAAATATTTTATCTGTCTCAAGCTTGAAATACATGGATTATGTCTGTACTTTATTAAGCTGTTTGCTTATATGAATGTCTTCATTAGAAGATTTCTCAAATGCTAACAGCTTGTTAAATATTAATTTGTAAGAGGAAGGCCTATTGATCCTACCCTTTTTATAGGGGGGGCTTCTACAATCAGCAGCACTGGAAGCAATGGAGTCAGCAAATGTAACACAAATAGGAGATGTCACACTTGGGTCACTCAGGTCCTGTGCCCAGACAGGCAGGACAATGATTAGACTTTAAGGTCTGAGCACAGACATTTTGTTACAGGCTTGCCTAATGCCAAGCATGATTATGAGGCCCCATAGTACTGGGGATGATAATAGGATATACAGCTTCTCTCTGCCTCTCCACAATAATCCTTGACCCCAATCGTAGCGCTTATTGGTAGGGGAGATAGATTAACCTACATCATTTGTGCAGTCCTTGACCCCTCTGCCAAGACTGCACACAGTTTCCAACAAACACCAAGAGTGATGGCTGTTTTTTTTTATGACTGGAGATACTTCCAGTAAACGGAGATCACCGTAAGCCACGCACAGAGTTTCAGAAGCAGATTCTGGTTCCTTGCTACACAGAGTAGTGTTTTGCATAAGCTTACTAAGAGAAGAAATTTATTCTTTATATTAAATAATGAAAGCACAAAATTTACTTACATCCAGAGAAATAAACCCCTTGCACTAATTGCAATATTTGACAACTACGGTATGCTTGTAAAGACATTTGAGCAGCCTACTATGCTCATATCCCATTACCAGGCTCAAAGTGCCCTTAATTATATTGTTTGTATGAGACTGAACTACTTTATGCTGCTTTTGGACAGTAAGACTAGTATCTCTGGGGACTATCATGAAAAGGTCACATGTATCTCACAAGACTATCCAAAATCCCTAGGTTTTTAATAAACACATTAATCCATGCTAAGTAGCTCACATTCCAGCTACTGTTCTATTTTTAGGTTATTTGTTCTATTTGTATTAAAAAAAATAAAATAAAAAAAGAAGTGTCACCAGTTTGGAAGTACTTTTAAAGACAGAAAAGAACGGTTACCTTTGTACGCAAGAGACCACGGGGGGAACAAGCTGCTTCCATTACATCACTAGCTACCAGCTAATGGAGCTGCAGGGAAGGAGCCAGAATGTGGTAAAGTGATCCATACAGTAACATGAGCTAGATGCTCCAGAGTGAGCTGGAGAGCTCATCCTTAAGCTGATTGGTTGTTTTGCCCTCCTGGGAACTTTAATAAAATCTTTAAATCAAAGCAATTGCTCATTATTGAAGTAGCACTCCTGTCAGCAATGTTCTGATCTGATGGTTTCCTCCTTCGTCAAGACCTGAATCTGAGATATACCGAAGGGATAACTAGATTTTTCTATTGCAGTTTTGCAGGGCCAAGAAGTTAGAGACAAAATTATCTATGAAAAGCAGAACAGCCTCTTCAAATTACTTCTGTCTCCTGAACACTGCAAAAGTAAGGTCTCTACAAAAGGGTAGAGAAAGCTATCAGCCATAGCCGTGGCAAGGAAGGCTATACAATCTGTAATAGCTGCAGACAAATTGCAAAGACGTGCCGAATTTAGCATCCAAGTTACAGAAGCCTACACACAACCCTTCCTCAAGATTCATACTAGAAAAAAAAAATCATTTTCTTATAAACCCCGAGTGATGTTCTTCTGTGCACCCACTTTTAGAACAGGCTATATATAAAGCAGTAATAAAACTTTGCAGGTATAAAGCAGGCTGCTGGCATGAATGAAGTATATGGAAGCATGAATGTTTAAATGCCAGCCTGGCAAAAATTTTGCCATCTACTAAGTGTGCATTAGAACTGGGTCTTCATCCAAAATTACATTTTTTATTAGAAAGCTCCAAAATAACCCAAAATATTTTCTTGCTCAATTATTCAAAAGGATATTTTAATTATAACAAATTTGAACATCCCTCTTTTGAGGCTCTGACAATAACAGAATTAAAGGCAAACATCATATGATATTTTAAACTTTTTCCTATTAATTTTATTCCACCCCCTTTGCAAAAGCTATACCTTCTCAGTATTGAAGAAGTTTTAAAACGGCAGAGAAAACATGAACACTAGATGACTGACAGCCTTTTGTATACAATGTACTGAAGTTTTCTAGTTTCCAGGTGGTTTATATATATATATGTTTTTCAATAAGCAAATTCAAGAGCCCAGGAACCAAAAATCTAGCCCACAAGTCACTGGATTAAACAATAACACACAGCCAGAAAACATCGTGCAGAGACCAAACAGAAGGAAAAATACATAAACCAGACAAGAAGAGACCATTTGTGCTGTAGATTCTCTACCCTTGTCATACCAGGAGCACTACAAAAGTGAAGTGTTATAAAAAAAAAATTTATTATACTACATATTAGGTTTAAACCAAAGATATAACAAGAAACTAATGACTTCCCAGGATAGCTGAAACTAATGTTTCAATATAACCCATATATATAAAACACCTATCCATTTTCCCTATCTCAATACTTCCTAGGATAAAAATGTGTTTTCTGAGGGATTCACACATTTAATGGATAATTAATAATTCTTTTCATACCAGATCATTTTGATCTAGACTTACAATATATACATGCATACTTTTGTAATTGGGCAACTACAATCAAAGCAGCTAAAATGACATAATCAATATTTAACCTATTTATCTCACAATAACAGCCAGTACTGTCAGCAGTAAATAATCCATTAGAATAGTGTGCTTCAGTCAGACTCTGCAGAAACATGTAATATTTAACAGAAGAGCAAGCAGCTCCTTTAACAACCCAGACTTAGAAAACTATAAACAGGGAGGTAACTATTTTTAAGATCCAGTCCTCGGCAGATAGCACTCATTTGCAAGTAATTTATACTTTCTATAAATGTCAGCTCATAAAGGCCTGATAACTCGTAAAAACATATTGCAAAGAACTTTGACACAGTTTACTTAACCTCTCCTATATACATACTATATACAGACTATATTTTACCTCCTCCAATACACTTTCAATGATCATATTCATCTTCCCCAACTGGAAAAAAAAACAACCACTGCTCACAGGATTTTAATTTTAATCTAGTTCTCATGTCCTTATGACTGCAAAACCAAGAGATACACATATATTAGAAAATATAGTGAATTCTGTTTTGAAATAGAAGAATAGAATAGAATTGAATAGAATGAATATAATTTCTTATATTCATTCACAGTTTGATTTTGATTTTTAAAAAGTAATTTGTAGCTTACTCTCAAATTCCTCCAAGGTCCAGGCCACCAAACAATTACTGTCTGTCTACATGAAATGAAAAATTTATCCAAAGCTGTGACTAAGTCTTTAAATAGCAATAAAGTACTCCAGGCACTGACTACTTTTTAAAAGGCATACCTTTTATCTGAAAAGAAAACACAAACATGTCTCCTCGATGTTGGGCCTGCCACAATGCAGAAGGCAAGTCACAAAAAAGAATCAAGTGCCTAATGAAGTCCATGATTTCTATGGAGTAAGATAGTGATCTCTAAAATTATGAATATTTATGATGAAATAAGGTCCAAAGCCATCAAGTGTCTTGGAATAGCTGCTAGAGCACACAAACCCAGGGAAAACCAACATAGGTACCTTCACCAGACTTAGCAGTGACCTTACAAAGACAGGAAACGCCCTCTCTGCTTTTTCAGGCTGATCAGCCATACTTGCCAAAAGACAGAGAAAACAAGATGCAGCTGTGGCCAAAAGAGAGGAAGGGAAGGAGATGACTATATGACTTGGAGCAAAAATCCTCAAAAGTAGAAGCACTAAAGACTTTGACTGAATGCACCTGCATCCTGAAGTAGCTGAGCAGGGATCGTTATCTAGAAAAGCTGCAGTTCTCCAAAGTCAGTAGCAGACATTTGGCATGCCTGGCTGACGATACTAGCTTGGGTGCCAGGAGTTAGAGCGACAAGTTAATAAGGCTTCAGCTGGGACTAATTTGCCCCACCTGTTCCTGAAGTTAATTGGCCGAGGAACACCTTGGAACACTTTGGGGCTGGGCTGTCCTGTGGTAACTTTTGTGTTCAGAAAGTAAAAACATGCTGTTACTTATTGCTAATCTTTGTAATTGTTGATTAGGCAACTGGGAGCTGCATCTTAATTACCTTACTTTAGCAGGTGGAACTTACCAGCCCTATACCAGTTTCAAAACCAGTGTAACACAACAGAAGACCCTCTTTGTAAATACATCTCATTTCTATGAAAACTTGTTTTCCTGAAAATTAACATCTGCAAACTGCCATGGCAATGCCTGCAATCAGCACAAAATTCCTCCCTTGCTGTCATCGCCGTGGCCTACTTAAGGGAAATTTTATGATACAAACACCAACTTTAGATCTCAGTTTTGGTCATCTCAGACAATCCTGTGATTCTCAAGCAATTCTGCTAGTTGAGTGGTACATGATACATGAGGAGCTCAGTCTTAAAAAGGCACACTGAATGGCCTGGTCTGCTGCCTGAATTTCACGTGACCAAAGTATCAGCATGCAGACAGTTGATTAACTTTGTGGTTAAGGTGCGCATGCACTAGAGCTTTTGCTGGCCAGACTATGCTGGTAGGTAATATATGATTTGTTAAACTTAGACTCAATATAACTAGGCTGCCAAAAGCATTTCAATGTACAATAAGGTATTTCACCCAAATAGACTCATCGTAGGAGGAAAATACATAGCCAGGTGGTAGTTCCTAAATTCCCTATATCCCTAGCCATGGTTACTTACTATTGCTGCTGCTGTACTGTTTTCTGGGCAAATATGTTGAGCTGAATTATGCTGAAAGTAAGTGCTTCAGCCAAGCAGCGTAATGTTTTTTCGAAGTTACACACATCTCCAGTGGAAAAAATGGTCTCACGCAGCAGAGACCTGTCCTATTATAAAGCCTGGGAGCAGTCTACAAAGCCTTATGTCAATACAAAATATTACTGAAACATCACAGAGAGACAGCCATGGGTTGTCATCCATTCAGGGAATCATATTCCACAGGCCACAGACCTGTGAATCAGAACAGCATCTGTGGCTTTAGTCATGGACTCTGACCTCTGAATCTACCCCAACCTTCCAAGTGCATGCCAACACCCCAAGTCATCAGAGCACAGATTTAGCTTTACATCAACCTGACTTACAATGTTNAAAAAAAAAAAAAGAGATTCAGTATCAAAGACTGTGCCTTCACCTGGCATCTGAAGATTTCACAGTGTGGATATCTGGAGAATGTCTTAGAAGAATAATAAAGATTAACAGTTCAGCATCAGACAGAAAACGCTCTGCTGGGACTGTGTTCACGCCTGTTGCTCTATGTTTCCAATTAGCTTGATCTTGGAGCAATGGATGCTGTCCAAAGATTTACATAAATAACAAACAGTTAAAAGTACAGATCTCCTGCAGTGTTTTAATTTAACATTAGCCAGATGCATTTGCGATAAAGGCTGAAATAAAAGTCTGATGCCTTAAAGCAGGGAAACCATTTACAGTGGGAAACTTCCTATCTAGAAGGAATAAGTCCCAAGAGATTCGTATGTCAGCTTGTAACTATTCAACATGGCCAACATTCTAAATGCCTTGAGCCAGGTCAAGTCCTATGGAGCATTCACCAGTCATTGGTATGAAAATGCGGTTACTAGGTTCCCCAAGGAATATGTATTTATGAAATGTTGACATTAGCATAACCTGCAGGGCCTGCTCAGGCACAAAGTCTATTGAAATGAAAAGAATTCTTCCTGTAGAAAACATTATTCTATTTGGTTAGCCACCAAATACTCGGAGAGTTCTTTTTGCTCACAAGTCTCACAGTGCTGCACAGTGGTTGGGGAGCTCTGGTTCAATGGCAAAGCAGAAACAGAAGTAAACTGAGCTGATGAGATTCATGCTTGGAAGAGGACAAGCAAGAGCAGGCCTGGCAGAGATGCTGTTGGGGCTCAGGCTGCTGGGTCGTGCTGGCACACAAGAACAAGAGGGAAAGCACCTCAGTCAACAAGGTGTTGGAGGGCAAAGGGAGAGGTGAATTTTCATACAATTAGGTGCAAATAGTTGGGTCTAGGCAGGCACTACTTTGGAGATTCATTTTTCCTTTCACGTGCCTCTGTATGTAATTACAATTTTTGGCACCCTCCTAAATCATTTCAATCACACTAGTAATGTATTTTTCACAGAAAGTTTAGACAGTATCCACTGAAAAATGGACAGTATACTTTAATAGATTAATGTATTTCATTAAGAGTCAGTAACTTCTCATGGAAAATAATCTCACTGAGTCTGCTGAGGTCCTATATTCTTTTTATTATTTTTTCCTGCATCCCTGTTCTTCATTTATTAAGCTTTGCGTGTAAGCAAGTTGGGGTTTTTTTCCTGGAAGTTCGTTAGTGCCACTTCCTCCTCCTTCATCTGAAATCACAAGCTGCTGACTATAAAACTGCAATTCCTTGTGACGAAAGAGAGAATATTTGCAATAAAACAATTAAGAGGAAGAACATTAAAGGCCAGAATGGAGCATCAAGTTTTCAAGCAAAACAAGATACTGTACTTAAAGTATAAAACTTATATTTTTCTGAAGATTTAGAAAGAAAAATGGATCTTCAACCAATGCTGGTATTTTCTGGCACTTCCAAGAACTTTTTCTGCAGCTTGCTGGGAAATCAAGACTCCGAAAATTTTCAAGAGCTCTCTTAGATTTCTCCTATTGCTTTCTAGGAATTACACCAGTCCATTTTAGCAATATTCCTGAGGCTTTCAAGGAATTCACTTTGTGCTTTCTAGCAATTTTCCCGCTGCTTTCTAGCAATTTCCTCGCTGCTTTCTAGGGTTTCCCCATCTAGACTCTAGAAATCCTGATACTTTCTAGATATTTACCTGGTGCTTTCTAGGAATGTCCTGTCATTTTTCCAGGTATTTTTTCTGCACTTTCTTTGAACTTTGACAGAGTTCTAGGAAATCACATGCTGCTTTCTGGAGCTGTTCCCAATGCTTTCTAGTACTTTTCCCCTACTTTCTATGAATATTTTTGCAGCTGTCTAGAAATTCCCCTATTCCTGTATAGTAATCTTTCCATCCTTTCTTGAACTCACCGTCAAGGAGCAGTAAGAGAAGGGCTGCTTGGTGAGAGAAGCTTGGTGAGAGGCAGGATGATAACCCATGGCATGTGGTTGGGGCAAAGAGAGCATAGCTGGGACAGCAGGTGGTTCCATCAACACCCCAACCATCGTCAGACAAATGCGAGGTAGCACATTATGTCCAAAGTCAATCCAGTAAATCCAAATGAGTATTCAAAACCAGAGGGGAACAGGTTTTGAAACAAGCACACCTATTTAGTGCAGCTCACACAGGCACATTTCTAGGAATAGAAAGCACTCTGACTGAATACTTTCTACACTAAATGTTTTGTAAAATAATCAAATTAGAATCTCTGTATTCCCTATCAAATGATTAATTGCTCCAGATTTTTAACATGAGAAATTCTAAATTGTTAATTTCAGAATTTTCCATTTATGGTACACTACAGAATTTATTTAATAATGGGATGTAGGCAAACTGTTACTTCTCCCCTCTGGAAAAGCATGAGAAGTTCTTCCAATACCAAATTACCTTATCAGAAACTTAATTTAAAGGTATCGTTTCTTGGATTGTACTTTCTTCTGTTTAGTACATTACCTACATATCTTACTGGTCCTACAACATTTAAATCATGCATTAAAACTGTTTAATCCATACAGTAGGAAATAATTGTTAAAGGTTCCACTACAGGATTCTTGCACTTGCTGGAGTTTGAAGTTGGATAGTACAAATATTTGTTAGGGTTTTCATTACTACTGATGTGCAACTCAGTTCCTTTGCTAATTACAGACAGCTGGCCAAACAACATTTTTCAAAGTAAGTATGAATGCCCTTGGACTCACATAAAGTCCAAGTTAATGCCTAGCGTGGGAGTGGAGATTAAATTTTAAGTCCTGTCTTGACACTTAGGAGTGTCCTTATTGCATAATGAAATATGAGAGATATTGCATGAAAGCACATTTTTAATAAGAGCTTCTACTGCTTTAAATTTCATTATTTAGTATTTCATATTTTTAAGGTGGGGACCAGTATGTATTTAGCACTTACATGGACAAGAGAACAAACCTTCCTACACATCATTTGCCAGCTGCTACACAAGCTGTTGAAATACTTGCATGTATCATTTTCATTGCCGTGTGTTGGATACTAAAGGTTGGACTTTCTTCACTACAAAATCACTACAAAAGTAAAGAAGAGACAGAATTCTACCACAGAGGACACAGTTATTCACTGCCTCTCAGTATGAAATATACTGCAATTTCTCGTGCAACTCAAATAGTAAAGAAGAAACTCGGACTCCATAAACTCAATAATCTGGGACTCCATAAACTGTTCCCCTCAGCCAGGTCAGTTGAGACACATTATGCACTAAATCCATCTTAACATGATACTTCTCAGCTTCTTTACATCTCAGACTCTGTGAACTATCTAACCTACATCTGAGGTCCCCCAGTGTTAAGATGTGAAACATAAATGTTCTTATGAAGGGTTATTTTCTAAAATTTTGTACTGATAGTGAAGGAACTGTAAGTTAATTCTTTCAACCTCAATATAATATGGAGTATTTATTTAGGGTAAGTCATACATTTAAGAACATAAAAATGAAAATGTAATACATGTAAAGTACTGATACTGTAAAGATACCCGTTCTAATAATTTTGAAGCTATATTCTTGGAGACAGTTGTTCATGTCATGTATGGGAAGGTGTTTAAAACTGTTAATGTAGGTATGTCTTGTGAGTCATTCACTTTGATCTTTGCTACAGATGCTCTAGGAGAGAAAAGAATCTGTGAAACACAATCCCTTTGATTCAGGATATGCTTCTGGCCAACTAGAACACTATGGCACGGCTCAATTTTACTATCACCAGCTCTTGATGTATTTGCAAAGACAATTAAGAAAACTGCCTTTAGTAAATACAACTTCAGATTACTAATAAAACCTCATTTCCAGCTCTTTACAGATCATTTGTATTAGTCTACAGCAGAATGAATCTCAGAGCACAAATCCACCAGGGTGCCAAATAAGTTACAAAAAATGTCTTCAAGAAGGTGGGATGTTTTTGGTAAAGGACACTTGATTAGTATTCTGAGACTATGGCTCTCCAACTAAACCAGAAACCTACCAAAACCCAGTGAAAGTCTGCAAAGGCGTGTAGATCTGATTCTGTTTTCATTTGCAATGTAGTAAACCAGGAGAAAACCCAATTAAGGTTGCACTAATGCAAAACTCATATAAGTGATTGGAAAATCAAGGCAATATTTCTACTGAATTGAATATTTTTCTCTTCAGAAAGCATACTGAGAAAACTTTAGGTTTCGAACATGTATGTATGAAATAGCTGTGATACTTATTTTTTAATCCTCTGATTTCATCTTGACATGATGAATCTACATTCTCACAACAGAATAAATATCCACAAACACACACATGGGTATTTTCTGATGTCTCCAGATTTCAGAAAAATGAAAAGTAGACAAAATAGCATTTTTGGCATATGGACATGCTTGCCAGGATTTAGAACAAAACATTTCCTTGCCAAGCTCTCCTCCTTTCCCAAGCCAGAAACAAACATGATAAAATAGTGTTACATAACTGCCAACCAGATTTTCTTTTTAAATATAATTCAGTCTTTGTGTTATAGCCAAACCCATTCTGTTTAACATGTATCTTCACATGCTCTCTCCACATTTGATTACACAACAAGTTCCTGATTTAAAGACCATTGAAATCAATGGAAATTTTCATATTCGTTACAAATTAAATGTTTTCCATTTGAATTGCGGAGATGGAGTAAGAAAATCTGATATAGTGTGGCTTTCTGTAAATTATCAGTGCAGCCAGTGGCAGATCTGTGAAGAACTGGGTGCTACTTGCCTCTCCCTAGGTAATACAGAGCTAGCCATCGCCTACTGCAAACAAGTACTGCCTGTATTTGAAGAGTCAAAGGTATTTTTTGTTTGCTCTCCCTGTTTGTTCTGTAATGCATGTAGAGGATGAAACTGGAGGGGTTTCTGTAGGCATTGGGAAACAATATGAGCTACAGTGGCCTAAGAGCTTGCTCCCTGTAAAGGACTGCGTTTGTTTCAATGAAATTGCACACGCCTAACAGTGAGCCAACTGAGCCTTCAGCTGCACCTCTCTAAATAAAACCCTTCCTCCCACACAGTATCAATCAGCGGAATAATGATGCAAAGAACATCCCAGGAGAGGTTAGTTTAAAGGAATGACTGTACCCTCCAGCTTGCATTTTTTTCATTTTACAGAATTAATTATTTCAAATTCTACCTACTGAAATGCATTCTGCTGCCCCTAAATTTTAAGTCAATTGTGTAATCATTTGACTTCAATAAATGGATTTCTTAACAGCCAGCCAGGAAATCTCACAGTCCTTTTTTGGTATGAATTAGCAAAAAAGTATCTCATGTATTACCTAGATTATCTGGAGCAGCAGGTACTGAATTTAAAAATAAAACCACCATACTACTTATTTTTTCAAATTTTGCAAGGCAGAGTTGTAGCTCCAATACTCACAGAGACACTCTTCAGGGGTGGTCTCAAAGAGCAACACTGCTCACCAGAATAGGAAATACATGCCTTGTATTTCAGAGAAAGGGTATACCATGTGTGCTGAAAAGATAACATAAAAAAGTGTACAAAGACCACTTTGTAAAAAAGGGTTGAGACAAGACCATAGCTGGCAGCGTGGCTTTGGCCTATTCCACTTTGCAGAGCTGGCTCTGATCTGCACTTCATTGATCAAAAGTACAAGTGAAAAAATTACCTCTCTGAAACGCACTTTAGCCTCTGTTTGTTATAAAGACCTGAAAATTCAATTTTTATTTAAAAAAAAAATCAATTAACTTATTCTCAATAGCAATTACACCACTGTGATCAGAAATGAGGTGTTTTATGTTTGGATTTATCTCACAAGATACGTTCAGCGATATAGGAATTCTCCTTTCTTTTTTGAACATGAAATAGGATGACTTTTCACATGTAAAGCTGATCTAACTCCAGGGCAAGGGAAAGAATTACGTGACAGTCATTAGATAGAAAGGACAGCACACTTTAAAATTATGGTTAATTTCCTGGACCTCCTGTCCCTGTCTCCCTGCAGTAGCTAAAATGCAGGCTGTGGCGCAGCACTGGTGCTTAGGAAGGGTAGGTGAGCAGCAGCTGCTCCATCTGGGTCTCTTCACAGTGCCAACAAGAGGTGTGACTGCAGTGGATGCAATCTGGGTTTTATATCAGCTGGTTTGGATACCAACAGGAGTGGCACAGATCATGTAAGACTTTTGGGAAGTCCAGTGACTCGAGCAGCTACCCTGTGCAAAAGCCTCTTGATTCCCAAGTGCGGTTACACAGCCAGCCTGTGTGTGCCGCAGTTAAAGCTCCTGTTGGCAGTGAGACCAGTCACTTGTGCTGTACAGTGCTTTCACCACAGTGGAGAATGAGATTTTCAGAGGATCCCTGAGAGCTCCTAAATCAATCTCTTCAACTGGTTCAACTTTCATGTAAACAAAGTAATGCCACAAAAAATTAAGAAAACAACTTGAACATTGACTCTCAGTATCAGTTAACATAAATTGAAAAGTGTGTAGCTTATCTGCATATGTAAAATTTAATCTCTTTTCAGTAGACCTATGACTGATGTGACAACCTGGATAATACATGGGGCAATACTGCCTGGAGAGTAATCGCAGCTGGGCCAACTAATATCCCTGCACCTTTTATTACAGACAGCTTTTTCCTCCTTAAAATTCACTGGATGATATCTATCACCTTGCAAAACACATTCTGTCACACCATTTGGCCAGTGGATGGCCAGAATTTAGATGCACCACTTCCGAGAGAGAAAAACTAAATTTTATGGTTTTAACAATACTTGCATTCACTTTCTTTGCCTTTAGTCTGAGCAGCATGCACAGCTTCTCCACCTCCTGTGCATGATCAGTTCAATTACCTGTCATTAGAAGACTGTTTTTAAAACACCTGACAATATCCTTAGTAGCATTTTCCATCTGAAAATGACAAACATTTTGTAAGAACTGACCTAATAAAGCACCGCTGGAAAGCCATGCTAAAACAAAAAAAAAAATTCCCTGTGTCCCAAGTTTGCAGATAGAGAAACCCAAACCAAGAGGAATTACGTTCACAGAGTTGGTCAGTATTAAATCTGGAATTAAAATTTAGGATCAGAAATCCTTGCTCATTGAAGTAAATTTTAATATTTCACGTGCTGCAGTGGGACCCACTTTTCATGTCAGAACATTACTTGCCCTGTGTTTCAGGGATGGGCTGTTCTCTGAAAGACAAGTGCCAGCTAACAGCAGAAGTTTTAAAAAGCCATGTTCAGATGTTTTCCCTTCAAAATCACATGGCACTTCCTTTTTTTGCCACACCTGTATTGCCTTGAACTTCACAGGTTGTGCACGGCCTTGCTCTGGGGCCACTTCCCGAGTTTCAGTCATGTCTGCGAGTAGCCACTAGATGTCACTTTATTAAGACAGTTTCCCCCTGGAGTGAGTTTCACCAGCGTTAGTAGCTAGTTTCGTAATCTCGTTCACTTAAAATCGTTTTAAGTGAGAACTGGTGATGCTGATGAATATTCTACCTAATATAATGATTATTATTATTCCGTATTCCAAATCTGAGCTCTTAAAACACTGTGGCAAAGGTTAATTCATCCCCTTTATCCATAAAGTGTCAATGTCATCTAAATTGGTCTATCATCTGTAATTTGGGATCAGAATTTTAGCCCCACAAAATCACATTTTTGCTTGTTTTGTAATTCTGTTGCAAAGTAGGGTGTTTTCAGAACAGGGAAATGCTTGGCCCTTGGTGTGCAGGGGCAGCACAGCTGATGACAGCAAATGTGGTGATTTTGGAAGAAAAACATGAAGCCTCGGCTACCAGTTCTCATTCTTCTTGTGCCCTGTTCATACAATGAGTCAGAAATGAGGCAATGGAGAATGAAAAGCAGAGAAATGAACACACTGAGAAAAAAAAAAAAAAAAAAAAGCAGTGCCACTTGCAGAGCAGACGGTGTGATTTTGTCCTGCTGTAAGTAACAGAGATGCTGTCAAGCACAGTGTTTATGGTTTAAAAGCTCCATATATTTTATCCTCAGGGTGATAACTCTCTGCTTTCTGATGCTTTTGCCTTTGAACTTGGACTAAAAGTTCACCCTTGCAAAGGGTGACCTAGTTTGAAAAGTGTTCTCTCCTGCAGTCAGACAAAAGGTTTGTACAATTTTGGTACCAATATTAAAGAAAGCTAAAATCAAAGTACAAATAATAATAGGGGAAAGGTGAGTCCATCTTAGAACAGGAGACTCTGACAACTTCTTTGTTTATCCTGATAGAGAGTATGCTTGTTTTCTTTAAATACATCAGGGTAAGGGGGTAGACCCCGAGCAGAGAAGCAGCTATAAAAAGTGTCCTCAAATAAAAGCAGGGGACAGTTGGGAAATTGGGTGGTGTCTAGCTGGCAAGCCAGTGAAGTGCCTCCCAGGAAAGCACAAGATGCAAGAAACTTTACTCATTATTAAGTAGACCTTGACAGTTATAGACAGGAAAGGGATAACACAACACAAATGCCTGCAATGATCCAGGGGTATCATCCGGTCTGTACTTTCACCTGATGACAGCTTAACAACCGCTGTGAAGAAGAGCTGTACGCCCCAGGGCTGCCAGACAACAGAAACTTAAAATATTCTAAGGGCTGCAGAATATTCAAAAGACAAGCAGAATGAAGAGATCTTATGGTGGTTTTACAGTTTATTCCATAACATTGTGCATTGTAAAGTAATGACTGTGCTAACTCTCTTAGTATGTTAGTCCCACCCTAGCAGCTGTAAACTCCTTTCTAAAGAGTTAATTGTCTTGTCTGCCTCAGTTCAGCTGATTATCCTAGTTTCTAGTGATTAAGATTGCATTTCATGATTCTCAGCCTTAATAAATTAATGTTTACAGTTTTGTATGCTACAAAAATAATACTTGTCATCACTTTAATTAAATTATTCATAAATGGCATTGGTTCCACTTCAGATGTATGCATAATGAGAACAGGACCAAGCAGGCATATCATTCATCATAAATTTTGATGTATTTTTTCTGTTAATTGGAGATACATGGAACCGTTCACACTAGATGCAAATCTTTCTAATTTATCTTCCTGCTTTTTGAAAAAAAAAACTTTCTTCTTCAAGCTAAAACAAGGAAATCATTCTTTATTCATCTTTACACCTCATTTCAGGCAATTTTTCCAGCCCTGCCACAGTCTCCTTGTCCTGATGCTTTGGTGTGCTACGAAACACACTGAGAATAATGAGGAGGCTGGTTTTTTCTCCAGTGCTGTCACGTATATGTTGTTGGCATTGTAGTACAAAACAGGATTAAGGCTGATACTCTATCCTGTTACAACACTATCCAGAGCACATCCAACATATGTGAATTTTATTTTTTTTTTATATTGTTCCTTGCAGCCAGAAGATTGACTGTTCTAATAACACTGTTGTAAAGCAGTGGGTCAGATTCAGCCATCCCACTGAGGCCAATAGGGCTTACTTAATTTACGCTGTTGTAATGAACCATTTCTGGCTCATACCAGGAAAATCAAGCAAAATTTGGCCCCTAGTCCAAAAGGTAAAATGTTTTTGGACATTTGCTGTCCTGCAAATTCATCATCTCACTGGTGGAGAATAGGGTAGTGAGATCCCATGCTCAAATGCACTAACTCCCACCCCACCCCAGAGTCTGTTTTGAGGGACTGAAAAGGGCACTGTAACAAGTCTGCAGCAAGTTTGTGCCCTGGCTTGTTAATTTGTTGTAGGACCGGGGCAGAGCATCAGAAAAACTTCCCCTCTGCTTCAGAATGTGATGTGGCAATTTTCTTTTTGTTTCAAAGTGGGGGATGAACTGCCATAAAAATATGCTGAAGTATGATCCAAATTTACAAAAAAAATGGAAAGGTTCATCTTGAAAAGCTGGATTTAACATTGGTCCCTTTCTTTTCTGAGCACATACTAAAATGCCTTCTGTTATAAATAAAAGCAGTAATCTTTCTTTTCTCCTTCTTCCTTCTCAAATTCTTCTTTCCATTGTGAGGGCTAATCCAAATAGTTGCAATAAAACTTCCAGGCGCAACTCAAAGGAATAGTCCGACTGGGTAATGGAAATCAGATTGCTGAGTGTTAAACAGCTTTGTTGTGGATTTAGTCAAAAGCTTTGCTGTTGGAGTTCTTACAGCACAGAACACAGTGTCCAGATACAATAAAGACAATCTTTATCACAATGTTAATGTGCACAGTAATCTAACTTCCCAGTATATCTGAGGTGCCATCTAAAATTAATACAAGGTATTTGAGTTCTTTCATTATAATAAATCATTTTCATTGATGGTGGCTTGTGTGAGGGAGGAGAGGAGCAAGAATAACGGCCATCTGTAAGGAATACACATACATACACGTTTACATGCACCATGTAAGAAACCGAAACATGAAGAAAAGTCAGTACACAAATATCTACAAATTCTATGTAACACCAAAATTTATGGCAGACACTTCATCTTCCTGCCACCAGATTATTTCCACAAGTGATGAATGGACCTTCTACAATAACTTATTCATTGCACAGTTTAGCTGCAAAATCTTATGCATCTGTCTGTACACCTTTCACTGAGCAGGGCAGTTATCCTTCTACCAACTCTCTCCATACCTTTCTGTGTCCCATTAATTGTTAATCCTTGCTAATCCACTTTTGTATGTTGATAATCACTGTGATCAAGGATGCTAGAAGCACCTGTGGCAATGTGCATATAATTCAGCCTAAAAGGAGACAATAAGGAACATCTGAGAGCACTAGTGGGAAAGGGGACTTTGACCAGCTGTGGGGAACACTGGTCTGAACATGGGAAATTTGCAGAAAAATAGGGAGAACAATTACAAGAGGAGCTGTAAAAATCTGTTTTCACAGCTATGCATTTCATATGCCTCCTTTCCTGACACAATTGGAAAGTAAGATCACCACTATTTGCAAAGTATATTCTTTCCAGGTTGGAATTCTCTTTGCAGTGAGTTGCTAAAATCCAACCTTCTTTCCACAAATCGGCTCTTATCAGATCATCTTCAAATAATAGTCATAAAAATTAATGTATAATTGTAATGTTTCCTCAGTTATTAATTAGGCCCTACATACTGACAATCAGGGTATGTTGGGTAATATTTTATTCTATTATTATTTCTGTTGAGAAATCATGACTCATAACTGCAAGGGAATTTTTTTTCATATTCTGTTACTAATTTCTAAGGGTATTGCTCTCACATATTCTATCAGCACCTTTTGCGTTTTCTTAAATGTGGAAATCAGAGCATTCGTGTTGCAATGAAATCACCGTGTCTTTTCCCTCTTGTAAAGCTGTAAGAACTCTGCCTGTATGCAGACATTAGCTGTTTTGTTCTCAGAGTTGCCACAGCCTCTTAAAGATCAGACTGTGGCTTCTCATAGAAAAGTTACTCCTGTTCTTTCGGCTTTCTTTGTTGTCTCCCTTAAACCAAAAGTACATAGCTATTATTTGTGTTTGCCTAAACAGAAAAGTGCCTGAATCAAAGGAAAGGGGTTTTCACTAACAAGCAGAAAAGGACTCTAGATGACAGCCAAGGTCACATGGCCCAACGTGCCTCATCGTATTGTTTCACAACACTTGTTTCTTTTATACACTGTTCCTCTTATCCTCTGTTCCTCTTGAGATTTTTCTTCTAATCACACACAAATGAACTTCCATCAGTTCACCTCTCGTAGAAGGGTTGGTGTGAAATGGTTGCTAAGACTTGCTCTTGCCTCGACCTGTTCTTTCCTGTTCTGTTTTGATGATGAGGCAACAGCCTTCAATTAGATCTGTAATGTGAGTGGGTTTTGCAGTCCTTACTCTGCTACAGCCTGCTGGTTAAATTATTTCTTCAGCCAGGCTTATGGCAATTTGATGACATACGAGTGCATGGAAAGGTCAAAATTTGGCTCTCAAAGCCTACAGTAATAACAGTTAATTCTTACATAGTGCGTTGTAGCTATACAAGCGCTTTACAAGGGAATTTCAGTATTACTATTCCCATGTGACAGACAGCAAAACAGATGGAGCACGACCATGGCTGAGACAGGAAGAGAATCCGGAGGTCTGGCTGAGTGCCCTCTCCATGCTGCATTTTAGCATTAGCTAAGGTTAACTTAAAGTAAGACACTGCCCAGAGAAACACTGGTGTAGAAATACCTATATTCAGTGTAAGCCAGCACAGTACCACTGGCTTTATTAGTTACATTTGCCCATACTGCAGGCAACATGAGCCCTTGATCCTTGAAAATGTGGTCTGTCCTTCAGCGCAGTCGGGTCTAACACAGTAAAGGGCACCGCGCAGGAAGAAGAGGTGACTTTGAGTGAAGAAATCCTGTCTTTGCAAGAGAGGAAAATAGCCTGCAACACTACACACAGCCACAACCAGTTGGCTCCAACTTGCTCTAGTGAGATCTTGTTCAGACACTGCTGGGGGTGAGGGGAAGCCCAAAATCACCCTACAGTGACTGATGGGCAATGCTACAAAAAACAGTTGCCTCTAGACAGTCTCATGGAATTTCCTTTATGCTTTTAGACAGTTTAGAGCTGTGAAAGGACACAAATGTCAGAGACCAAAACTCTTTCATAGATCAGTGAAAACATATTCAGAACATTCTAGAGTTAGGGGGATTTTTAACTGCATTAGATACTCAGATGTAGGGGTCCTATCTGAGAGAAAGTGGCACAGTCCCGTTCCCCTTAAAGCCTTCTCCTCTCTGGTTCAGAGATCTGACTGTGCCAACCATGCCATTAGCTTGGAGATACTTCATTTTCATGATATAAACACCCATCACTTATCTGTAGCACTGGAACCATCAACTCATTTCACCCAAGTGCAAGCAGAAGACATAAACGTGGAGGCTAAAACAGGGCAAGACACTGGCATTTAGATGATATTAAGACCTGCTCTCAGAATACAGGGGCTGACAATCAGATTAGGAACTACTGCTCTGATCAGATACCAACAGATTCTAATCTTCAGCGTGAGATTTTAGCCCAGAACAGCAGGACTGATTGAAATATTCAGAATTAAATACTGGAATCACGTCCAAAATCTGATGTGACTGGCTTCACGCTACTCCAAACCCCGAAGTGTCAGGTTTTGTGGTTCTAGCACATTTTTTGTGCTGGAATTAAGACCACACGGGGGCAGTGTAGGGGGAGTAAAGTCCAGGGATGTGAATTAAACTATAAACCTGACTTTCCTGCCTCCACATGAATGTAGAGCTGTGTCAACTGAGTTGAGTGGCCCGCATTTATCCCACAAACTAGAGACGAAAGTTTAACATTTCTGTCCAGCCTCCTCTTTTTTCTCTGTCTTTTCTCCCTTCTCACATTTTATTTCCTCCTCACCTGCTGTGAATATTCTCTTCTCTAGAGAGTTGCTTCTGAGATTGGAACTTCAGTGCCCTTTGCTCTGCAAACATATAGTGATTGGGCTCCTAACAGGAGGGAAGCTGTAGGAGATGTGAACAGTGATATGCCTGGCCTGAAATTTGGGAAGGTGAGCATTTTGTGCTGGAGCAAAGTCTCTAGAACTGTGGATTATCTCATCTAAACCAAAAGGCAAACTCCCCCTGGGAAAGCAAACAAGAGCAATGTCCTTGTCTGAGCTAACCATCATTTTCATATTATTTCCCTAGGCTAGGAAATATATTCTTCAGAAACTGTCAGCCAAGCCCCTTTTCCCCTCAAACCCTCCGCAGGATTCATTTCTCTGACTCACTGGGACAGTGTTCAAGTGGAGTTTTTTGAGATGAAAGCAGCCAGAATCCTTAAGATTCTTTAGCTTCGTTTTACTGTGAGCATGCTCTTAATACATGCAGTATGTACTTACATGAACTCATGGGTATTAATTTAAGTTTATCTGCATTGTAGTTTACTGACCATTTAGCTCCACTATAATGTTAAATGGATAAGTCTTCTGGGACATTGTCGCACTATTCTGCAGTTTCTTTACCTTCAGCTTTGGTTTCATAAGCAACTGATTATTTTAAAATTGATACTGCCATCTGATGTAGCTAGAGGTGGTGATAAACGAAAGAGGTCTCTCTCAGATCCTTAAGGAAATGTACCATTTTCTAATAATCATACTCAGTGTCCTGTTCAAAGATGGATTTTTATCCATTACATGCTTTTGCTCCTGCTGTGCAATTCTCACTAATGCATAGAATCATCTTCTGTTTCAACATGCACTGCATAACATTCCCTGTATCACCCATGCCAGCCACAGCTGTGACACTCTATCCTTGAAGCAAGCAAGAAAACTAATGAGGTAGAACCTTTCTGTCTGAAACCCAGGTTGATTGGCTTTGACAAAATCATGCTTTTCAGGGCATTCCTTCATGAAATCCCACAAAATAGACTTAGGAAATTCTCAGTCACAGTTGATGGTAAGATAACAAGCCCACTAACTACTTCTGTATATCATACAAACCTTTCTTTGATCAGTGGTTTTGCATTTGTTTCTTTTCCTATTTCTTTCAAAATTAATATCTCATTACATGGACCTGTTTTCCTGTATAAGATCCAGCATGTAGAAGACTACTGTGCACAGTTTATCTGCACACCTGCTTATGCATCCTTGGTCTTTTACAGGAAATCTGATCTCCCTCATGCATAATTCCTTATTCTCTCATTTGACCATAAAGCCAGCTTCAAGCAATTGTTCATTTTAAGCAAAATACTGGTCTCTTTTAGGTAATGACAGATCAGCCTTTGACTTAAAAAAAAAGATGCCCAAGATCTGATCTGGACTGAAATCTTTTCTGTCTTTCTCTTCTGTCTCTTATAATTTTCTATAATTTGAGAGAAGGAGTTCTGCCAAGTTTGGGTACAAAAATGTTATGGTTTTCTCACAAAGAGGATAGCATTTAGGTCATAATAGAAGCTTGTTATTTTACAGTTAAAAAAAGCCTATTCTAAGATCCTGTCCTCGATGCCTAAGTACATATGTGACTTACTTATATAGCATTATTTTGTGTATTTTGGCACAAGAATGTGGTAGAGTGATCTTATTTAGCAATATTTTGAAGAACATACCAATTTTGAGGAACCAGCCATTCAAATATGTGACAGAGTTGTGCCTTCTGTTGGAGAGGATATAAAATTGAGAAATGTTTACTTGTGATATCTATTCACTGTTTCTAAGGAGGGAATCTTCATTAGTGTCTATTTTCAATTTTCATTTTATAAAGTAGTTTATGCAAACTGGAACATATCATCAAGTAAAGCGAAGTTGGGTAAGCACATGTTTTTTGTATTTAATTAGTACATTGTGATCTGAAGTCTGTTCAGAATGAAGTTGCTTTACTAAGCTGCTTTTTTCAGGTTAGAAGAGGTTAGAATGAAAGCTTAAAATCAGCATAAGATCTGTTGTCACTTATGAATGAGAATATTAATAAAAAGACTAATTGGTTCATATGTGAGGTTTAGGAAACTACTGTTACTCTTAACATCCAGGGCTGGTCCTTGAAGTCAAAAATAATTGAGTCAACCTGGTACCCAAATATTGCAGTGTTGGGTCTCCATTATCTACTACATCAGATTGAGAACTACTGATATGTAAATGTTACTTAGATTTTAATAGGTTTTCCAATATAATGTAACATCAGTGAATTTTACTATTATTGAAATGAAGAAAAAGGCTGTGGGCTGTTTCTATTCAGATTAAAAATGCTGATTTTCCTAAGTGATTTAGATCTACTGAAATCCAAATGAAAATCTGTAATTCTGCTGAAAGTATTAATGTTTTGATTATCTTTCTTCTTTTATAAATAGATTCCTGTGTTTTCCTTTAAAGTTTTGTACATGATACACAAAGTAAAGAAAAAAAAATAATCACAAAACAAAAGCTAAATGCTGTTCAGGCACCATCCTAAAGCTATTTTGTAATTTTAAATATTTAACATCAATGAATGGACACTTGGCAAGACTGACTAAAACAGATGTTGGAAGAGGAAAACTAGTAACCATTTAACAATTCAAAAGGGTTCTAACATGATTCAGAGCCTATGGGAAATGTGATATGGTTGGTTATTGTTGTGTCTGCCAGTTATTTAAAGCTAATCAAATTATTCATAGCAAATAAATTCTGTTGCAAAATGAAGCAATTTTAACCATAACAGACTGTTCAAAGATGCCACAATTTCTCTAAAGGCCTGTATCTAGTGGAGTCCCTCAGGGATTGGTACTGGGACCAGTACTATTCAATGTATTCATCAATGACTTGGATGAGGAAATAGAATGCACTATCAGCAAGTTTGCTGATGACACCAAACTGGGAGGAGTGGCTGACACACCAGAAGGCCATGCTGCCATCCAGTGGGACCTAGACAGGCAGGAGAGTTGGCGGGGAGAAATTTAATGAAATATAAGAAGCCAAGTGTAGAGTCCTGCATCTGGGCAAGAACAACCCCAGGTACCAGTATAGGTTGGGGACTGACCTGTTGGATTGCAGCATAGAAAAAAGGAACCTGGGGGTCCTGATGGACAGCAGGATGATCATGAGCCAGCACTGTGCCCTTGAGGCCAAGAAGGCCAATGGCATCCTGGGGTGCATTAGAAGGGGGGTGGTTAGTAGGTCAAGAGAGGTTCTCTTCCCCCTCTACTCTGCCCTGGTGAGACCCCATCTGGAATATTGTGTCCAGTTCTGGGCCCCTCAGTTCAAGAAGGACAGGGAACTGCTTGAGAGAGTCCAGGCCAGAACCACAAAGATGATTAAGGGAGTGGAGCATCTCCCATATGAGGAAAGGCTGAGGGAGCTGGTTCTCTTTAGCTTGGAGAAGAGGAGACTGAGGGGTGACCTCATGAATGTTTATTAATATGTAAAGGGTGAGTGTCAGGAGGATGGAGCCAGGCTCTTCTCAGTGACGGCCAATGATAGGACAAGGGCCAATGGGTGCAAGCTGGAACATAGGAGGTCCCACTTAAATGTGAGAAAAAACTTCTTCACAGTGAGGGTGACAGAACACTGGAACGGGCTGTGGAGTCTCCTTCTCTGGAGATATTCAAAACCCACCTGGACGCGTTCCTGTGTGACCTGATCTGGGTGTGTCTGGTAGGGATTAGGAGACCATCCACAATGGTAGGCAGTCCCTTTGACTGCTACTGTGCACAATACGAATTTTTTGGTGCTTTCCCTTGATTACAAACTTTGACATTTTGGGGGGAACTAATACTTTCCTATTTGTAACAAACACTGTACTTTTAGTACAGTTTCATAAGAGAGAAAATAAAAAAGACAGAGCACCATTACATCCTAACAACACTAAGAATGGATCCTAGCAATGTATAGAAACATGATAGTAATTTAGGTAACGACTAAACAACTGAACACCTCTGGTATAAATGCTACAATGTCAGGGAAGAAAAACTGTAGGCAGTTCTGGTACTAGTCACACAATAACAGACAGATACTGAATAGTCATATCCAAGTTTACCACAAACACCAGAATAGTGCACACCACATAGAGCACCTTTATTCCAAAGCGTATAATACTTTAAAACCCATATATATTTTTCTTGTTTTCCAAGTACTGCACTTCCCCACGGGTTTGTGATACACTTTACAAATCCACAGCCAAAAGACTAATACTAGACATTAGCTGCAGATTGGAGCTGTCAGCCTCATTCACCGAGGAAGAAAGAAACTGGGGAGCTCAAACTACCACAGTACTACTACTGATAAACATTTACACCCAGTCTCCCACTTGGGTCCTGAACAAATCAGTGGTGCTCCTGAGCAGAGACGTGATACAGCCACTCACTCAGAGACAGTGGGGAGCTGCACAGGAGCCTGGACTGTTTCTTACCAGCTCTCTGTAGAAGGCTGTATCTCCTGAGTTTTGCTAAGTACTGATCTGTGTTCTGGGCACTTAAAAACATATTTTAGTAATCATTTTGGTGTGGGAAATAAATTTCTGTTTTTTCATGACTTTAAATCTGCTAACTAGAGAAGGAGAAAGAAGCTGCTTACACTTAAGAGGACAGGAGTGCAGCTCTGCTTTGTACTTCCTAAACTCAAATTATCCATCTCCACAGTGCAACCCGCTTTTAGGCTATATGAAAAGATCAGACAGTGCTTCTACTCACAACACAGCAACAAAGGTTAATGAAAACCAAGGCCTTTGGGTTAAAATCCATTCCTTGCTGCCACTATAATCATTCTGTGGATTAGATAAGAGCTCTTTCTTGCCATGTGGCTCTCCCACAATTAGAACAGGTTCACATAAATAACCTTTTCATTACACTGTTTGTGTTTAGCCTATTCTGGTGGGTATTTTTTAGAAACTGTGGTGTGGTTCAGCATCCAAGCTTAAAAACACTCCAGGCAAGTAGTTCAGGTGCTATGCAATGACCAGAGCACTGGAAACCAAGGACAAGGCTGTAGGTAAAGAGCACAGTAGGAAGATAAAGCCTGTAAAACCTTCTTGCTCATATCTTACTCTGTTTCAGACTTTTCCTCATCTTCCCGGCAGAGTCTGGGCCTTTCCAAAAGAAGCTTTAGCATAATTAGAACACAATACGGAACCTTAAGAAACCATACATAGAATTTCTGGAATACTTTATCAGACTATTCAACAATTTTATCTCATTTCCTTCTGAAAAAAAAAAATACCCAAAGAACACTTTACTAGCCAGCCTCATTATATAAAAAGCACTGAGCCTCCTGCTTCTAGTAAATCTCCACTCTCCCTTTGCTTCCAATTTTGATCTGTAATTTTGCAATGATTCTCAGTGAAGCTACCTTTTACAAGATAATCAGTGACTACCAGCTTCCCAACCTATGAGCGTACACCCTCTGTTCCCAAATAGTCTCTGTCCTTCATCCAGCTACATCACCCCATGCCAACAGTTTCCCCTGTTCAGAGAACACATTTCAATGCCTCCACATTGTGTCTAAAATTATTTCTGCGATAGCATTTATACATACAGGACCTTTTGTCCCAAAGCCTTTTAAACAAGGTAAGGTTATATATGCTATGTCCAGAGGTCATTTAATCCACCATGGAAATGCTGCCAGCCATGGTTTGAAATGCAGCAACAGTTAATAGTGCATAGCAACATAAGAGCAGTTTAGGTCAGCAAACTATGAACACATTTGTTCCCAATGAAGCTGTTGCTGTAATTTAGGAAAGGAGTAAGCAGAATAATTATTCAGTTTGGAGTTTGGCCAGGAACCCAAAATTAACAGCATTCAGACTTCAGCAGAAATGTTCAAGTGTTTAAACCAGCCACAAATAATGTGGACCTAAGTTACATTTCATTTGAAAGATGGATGAGCAGGTCATTTTGCTGTCAATGGGTCCCTAATTGGTTTGCCTCAGAGCATTTTTTGATCAATACTTTCTATTTCTTTGTGTAACAAAGATTCTGCATTCATCATCTCTCAATCCTTCTACATTCAATGCCCCGCAATCCCTTAGTTATAAATCCCATGCTTTAGCACGGCAAAACAAAGAAACTGAAGTGTTGTAGTGTATACACTGAAAAGCCTTTATTTTTTAAAAACTAATAATTTTGTCTTATTCCCATGAGAGAGACCAAGAACTTTCCACACAATGGTTTTAGGGCAAATTAGGTTTCTGATTGGAGTTGCTTTTCTATTTCCTTACCAAAACAAAGATGAGAAAGAAAAATGTCTTGTGCAAGTTTAATTTGATGACTTTCTGGGGTTTTGGATGCCCTAGAATTATTTGGGATTGTCCCAGGAAAGTAACTGTTTCTATCCCTGCCCCATGTGGCATGGAGAATCTTATGGATGTCAACCCCTTCTCTAGGGAATAGGGCAAGGGTTCAGCTTAGTCCTGTTAGTCCATTTACTGAAGGCCAGGCTTCTATGACGATGAATCAGAGCTGGTAAATACTTTTGGTATGAACATGGACAAAGCTGACACGTGACTATTTTTATAAACAAAAGCTGTAGTGCAGTTATACAGATATCTTTTTTTTTTTTTTTTTTTTGAGGGAGTATCTTTCACTCACAGCAATCTGGAATATCCTGCATTCACATTAGTAACATGCTCTTTGCTAGGGTAGCACATCAAGATCACTGCATGAGCAACTCTGCATGAGTGCAGACCTAGCCAGGCCTATAATCTACTTTTGATCTTGGCAGTAACCTCCCACTGACATATTTGATAGGTCTGGTTTTAGTCATGGAGTTCATGGAGCCTAGCATTTACACTCTGACTCATAATTACACTTAGAATATACACACACCTCTTTCTACCCAGAGAATAAAGAGCTGCACAGCACATCTTTCAAGAAGACCAAAAATGTTCCACTCACCCATTTCTAAAGACCAAATTTCTTCTCAAAGCTTTCCATCACACTGTGCAATAGTTGTTAACATGTTGCCAACCTCCAATATGTATCATACAAAGAAGATCGGTGAAATAACTAGGATAAAATTTCGTTAGCCAGGTAAAAATGTCCTTCCTTACAGCAAGCCAGTTATTGAGGAAGTGCTGCATAATACAAGATATGACCAAGATATTACTTTCATCAAACATAATAAAGCTGGAGCAAGCAATGTGAGACTTAACATCTCTGTGACTTTCTACCTCAGGAGGCCAGTACAAAGCAGAAGGCTTTTTCAAGTTATTTTATTATAAAAGTGAGTGATATGCATGCTTAAAACACGCACTGAGGGAGTAAGTGGCTGCAAAATATTAAAGTAACCCTAGACCACATTAGCATTGCTTTGATCTGCACAAACAGTACTGGCAATAAACTTTAGCTTTGTACTGATTTTTTTAAGCTTTACCATAATTTCTTGTAATATGCTTTGTTACGTTGAATCTTAACTTCGAATTCAGCATGCAAATTGCCCCGTGTTTAAGTCTGGTCCTGATTTATACAAAAAACACATTCTGTTTCTTCAAACGTTGACTGAACCAAGTCCAAAACTGTAGTCAAAGGATGCTTTTTTTTATTTCAAGTTAGGAGTTGAAGTCAAAAGATGTGATGTCTGTGTTGCCTATATTTAAAATTGTTACACCATAGTAATCCAGAGAGCTCACTATAAAAATTCCCTAATACTTCCACAATAAAAATATTATTTAGGGGTATTTTTAAAACGCCATCTGATTTGTCATTACCAAAGCAGAATGATCGGTATTCTTTCAGATGATCAGAGTGCCTGCCCAAAGAAAAGAACATACTCACTTTTTAAGTGTTCCATTTCCTACAGATATGAGTTTCTGTCACTCAAAACAATACAACAAATCTTGAAAGAAATGGAAAAATTAAATCTATTTCCAGAAACATAGAATCCTAGAATAACAGAATGGTTTGGGTTGCAAGGGACCTTAAAGCTCATCTAGTTCCAACGGTCCTGCCATGGGCAGTGACATGCCCCACTAGACCAGGTCACTCAAAGCCCCATCTAACTGTAGATAACTGTACCAGTGTCTCACTACCCTCCTTAATATCTAAGTTACGTCTACCCTCTTTCAGTTTAAAGCCATTGCTCCTTGTCCTGTTACGACATGCCTTTGTAAAATGCCCATCTTCACCTTTCTTGTAGGCCAATGTAGCTCACACAATTTATATTTTTTTATTGCTTATATATATATAGTTTATATATAGTAATAGTTCCTCCTTTGGCAGCCCAGATTTTAAAGGAATTTTATTCACGTTCTTCTGGGACTGAAAGTCATTCTCCTCATGAATCAGTCAGTTCCAGAAAAGGATCTTATTACTTTCTACAATTACCAAACAGGAGGTCGTGGAGATGTGAGCATTGGTCTCTTCTCCCAAGTAACAAGTGATAGAACAAGAAGAATTGGCCTCAGGTTGCACCAGGGGAGGTTTAGATTGGATATTAAGAAAAATTTTTACACTGAAAGGGTTATTAAGTATCAGAACAGGATGCCCAGGGAAGTGGTGGAATCACCATCCCTGGAGGTATTTAAAAGATGTGTAGACATAGTGCTTAGAGATATGGTTTAGTGATGGTTTTTATCAGTGTTAGGTTGATGGTTGGACTAGATGATCTGAAAGGTCCCTTCCAACCTAGGCAATTCTGTGATCATAATGGCATTTTGGTGCTGCTTGGAAAGGACGTGACTGGAGCTCCAACCTCCTGACTACTTTGGAAACTCAGGGATCAGCTGTGCTGTGAGGTGTATCCCCAAGGCCTGCTCCAGAGGCACCACCAACACAGAAGCAGTAAGCTCTGAAGCATTGCTGCACCTGCCTGTATGGCATTCTAGTACAATTGTCCAGCAGCATATTGGGTAACTTTTTAAAAGTCAGATTTTCAGGGGGTATCTCTGCACCCACAGGGTCAATGCACTCAATATGCCTGGGCAAAATCCAAAACCAGTTTCCTAATGGAAGAGCACAGCTCCTATTCATAAGCACCTGTGAAACTAAGCAGGATTGCAGGGAAGCATTTTCTTTCAGAAATAATGGTATACATGGGCATTTTACACTTGAATTTTCCTTATTTGGTACATTAGGAAACTGCCAACGTTATACAATGTCAGCTATTATCATGTCTGCAGTAACTGGGCCATGTAATTCATTACTAGGAGCTATCACTATGAAGCCAAGTGTTTAACATAAAATTGCTTACACGGCTTTGACTTAGCAAATCACATGTACTGAATGAATGAGGAAATATTGTCTACATCCTTATTTCTACTAATTATCTAAATTCTTTGTTGTTGTATTCTCTTGTATTTATTTTTGATAAGCACTTAATTTAACACCAAGTATTATTTTTTTCTAAGTAATGGGATCATCTTCTTCCCAAAGCATTTCCTTCTGCTTTTTTTTTTTGTTTGGTTTTGTTTTATGAAATAAATCATTACCATGTAGTCCAGACTAATAGCTCCCCTGACAATGTATCAGCAAAATATAGGGATACATGGCTCAAAATGTATGCAAATACAAGCAAAATACTCTGTGTCCAAACCTGCCTTCCTGAGGCTGTCAGAATTCCTACTGAAGACTGGCTGTGTGATACGCTCCATATCAGTACTAACAGCTCTCTGAGGACTACAGCTGGAGTCATCTGCCAGTGATACAGCCTAGACAACCTTTGCTACAAAATATAAAATGTGACACACATATCCTGTAATTCCAAACTGTAACTTAATTTCATTACTTATTTTGTTCCTTTCAAAGGGAACAAATATTACAATGCATGAAACAAAGCCTTGCAAAAGGGAAAAAGGATATCAAGAACTACAGATAAATCAAAAAGAATCTGGAAACAAGACCAGTTCCTCAAGTTCAACCAACAATGCCTAAGTCTAAATCGAAAAATAAAACTATATATAAAGATATGTATTTATACCTGAATTAAACTTCCTCTTAAAGAAGATTCTTCTGGAAATTATCATATTGCCAAACCCACACTTATTTTTAAATTTACTATTTTCAGAGGAAAATAATTGGAAGACAATTAAAATCAGGACTATTTAGTTCCTTTGAAAGTCAGACCTGGGCTCATGCTAGTTAAAATATTTCTAAATTGTCCTTAAAGTTACAGTATTTCTTCAAATGTTTGGGATTTTTGCTATTGTGAAATTTTCTAGGATTAATTCATCACATCACTGGGATCCCTAGGGTCACTTCTAGAAGCTTGTTTGCAGACTTCTTTTTTCCACTAGAAAGAATTACGGAAAAATTCTACATCCATCTAAAAATTTACATTGATATATGATCTATAAAACATAATGGCATCCTGATTTCTTGATTTTAATTTCTTATTTCTGCAGCAAAAAGGAGTGGGAAAATGCGACATTAAATGTTCCGCTCAATACTCAGCCTTAAAGTTTGAATAAATGACTCATTTGAATTTTCATGTTAACTCTTGACAAATACCATACGGAATGGACAGGCAAAAATAGAGGTAGCATTTTGAGGAATTTGTTTGCTGCCATTTGGACACTGTCTTCTCAGAGCAAATGGAATTCAGTTTTATCTGTTTTGCATTAATAAAAATGAACATCTTTAAAGTGTAATAACTTTTGTAGAATTACACATGGTAATTTCACTAATCTGGAACAACCAGACTGGAAGACACAATTTGCTAAATATCAATATGGTATGTGGTTGTCAAAACCACAATAACCTCTTTTCCTAAAAAAAAAAACAAGAGGATTGAAATGGTCCTGCAGTTCTATAAAGAAAAAAAATCCCAAATTTTTAGTTACAAATTAAATTTTAAATATGTTTCAGATATAAGATTTGTGGCACTGAGCAATGGTGCATCTTTATTAGACCTTCTGTATAAAAGGGAAATTACTGTAATTACAATGAATCATGCACTTGTGTAATGAGCCAGTAGCACAAAAACCCCACAATGTGTTTTGCATTCGTATTCTGCTTTTCACAATGAGAATTCCCAGAGTTCATTACAAGAAACATATATATGTAATTCAGCAATGTTTTAGAACTAATACATTGGAGTAAGATGGTTTAACCAGATTGAGTGCAGAATTTGACCAACTATACAGTGAAAAGCATTTATGCAATGCTTTGCCAAAGTTTTGAAAATGTTTTTAGTGCAGTGTTTTTCAGTCTTTTGACTTCCACTTCCCTGTCTTGTTTTCTAGAGGAGATGAAAGTCCACGAATAACAAATTCAGACCTTTCATGAATGGGTTTGCTTTTCTCAGTCACCATTTACAACATTTTCGTAAATTGCCCTAGGCCAGTGGTGTAGGTTTGAAAGCATTGTGTTAGTGAAACTCCAACAAGGTAAACATCTCTAGTTACATATAGGTTTTAGGGAGTTATCTTCTACAATGCACTCTATAACTGAAAAACACTACTTTTCATGTTTTTAAGGGGGACAGGGGCTGAATTCTTCAATGTGTCCAAGAAGTAAAAATACAAATTACAAAAGAGAGAAAGAGGAAACCAAAAACAGTTTGAAAGCACTGATGAAAAAAAATTTGAAATTCTAATGGTTTGTACAATCAATTTCATGCAAAACAATAGGGGAACTAGTATTGTCAGTTAATCATTGCTCATGTATAGGTGATTCCTAAAGGGTCCTAAAGGGTAATTCCTGATCCACTACACAAGGCACTAGACAAACATGTTGTGAAAATGCTCCTTTTGTCCAAAGATGTTTTTAGTTAACAGTAAGTGATACGGCAAGTTTGTAATCTGTATCTTTATAGGGGCACAGTGAAAGACCAGCTCAGGATGTGTAAGACTTTCAGTCACCTTTTCAGGTGATTTGGATACAGGCTGTGACACAACCCTGCCAACCCTGCAGGCCTCAGTCCAAGCTGGCTTCCTAAATTAAACAATGAGCAACAACGTTGCCAAAAATTCCACAGCGCTAAATAAATGTGACCTCACTCTGCAAATTTCCCTGCAGTCCCCAAAGCCTCTTACCGCAGGCTAACATTAGCGGTGGAATATGTCCCGAAGGTACAGCAGTACCCTGAATACTTGGTTCTGCAGCCCAGGTTCCACTCATTGCTTTTATCCTGAGATGGAAAAAAGTAAGATGTAGCTGGGATTTCACACACTCAGTGGCAAAGTTGTCTCTCTTCAGACTTCTGACTTGTTTCCGGAACACCTCCCTGGAGCATGATTAGACTGTAAAGGCACACCTGACCCAGCATAGCTAATTCTGTAGGGCCCTCCAGTGCCACTGTCATAGCCCTGATCAGGGCCACACAGCCCAGTCTACCGCAGATAGGTGATTGTGACAATTTTCCTTAATGCTAGACAAGGTGCATCTATGTTATCTCTCTGTTTCTGCATAGATCACCACTTATTAAAGCGTCCCCCTTCAATAAGCAAAGGAAATGACATCTCTGTTGATTTCAAGTGATAAAATAAATCAAAACCATCGATTAATATGTTTTCTTTATCCACTGTGATTAGAAGAGAAGGACATAGGTCCATCTTAATTAATTTGCGCTAGCATGGACAAATTTTCCAGATACCTTAGTTGGAAAAAGCAGACACTTCTCACCTGTCTTTGAGTATGCACCAAATATCGAACTCTCTGCAAAAGTACATATAAGTGATAGTAGGCAGGATCACTCTCTTTATACGTGTCATTGCATACCTACAATTTCAGGGCACAATACAGTTGAGGTGCTTACCTAAGACTGATCCAGAACTCACATTTTTAAGTGTATGTTCCTATACTGTCAGATTAACTAGCTGTCAGGCATGAACTGCAGAGCAGATTGGACCATCTGTGAGGGAATGCGACAAGAAAGATTTCTATCCAATAGTCTGAATTCTTTCTCTGCAGGAAATTTTGGTACAAAATCAAAATGGAATTTGGAAATTAAAAAAAAAAAAAATTAATTTTGAAGTTATAATTAGAACAGAGAAAAGAAAGGAATACATAGTAGGGCATCAAGCCCTGCTTGAACTTAGCTAATAAAAACTCCAGGGGAAAGTCTAGCTGGCTAATTCTTTGCTCTTCTTAAGGGTGCCAGGATGGCACTGCAGGCCAGCGGGGGTGCCCTGGGTTTCATGCCACAGTGTAGAGTGAAAAAGCACACAGGCATGGAGGAACAGATCCACGATGCCACAGCAAGCGTGCATTTAGAAAGGTTTGCATCTCATGGATGAGGCATTTGCAACGGGGCTCTTCTTGTCAATACTAAATGCATTTTAGACTGCTTACCTATTCTCTTATCACCATAAACCTATTAGCTTGAAAATTCACAGTATCAACACCTGTGCTTTGCCTCCCAAGTTATTCAACAAATAGCACATCACCTTTTAATGTTCTGGGAAAGACAACTATCAGGCTCCCCAGTCAGAAGCCCTAGAAAAAGCAGCACAGATTGGAACTGCAATCAAGGTCAGGACAGAGGCATCAACTCAAACAAATGCAGAAATTGGAGCAGAAGCAGGGAGCTTGCATGCAAAGAAACCTGAGGTTTGCTGTTGGCTGCAACAGCAAAGAGCCTGAAGTTACCTACTGCAGCAGGTGATGGGGACACAACCCTCCTTGGCATGTGTCATTGTTTTGGAGCCGTGGCACACCTCACCCTTCGCTGACAACAACCAATTTACTCAAAACCCCCAGGAAGTTGATCCGCCCAAGAGATTGCAAATGAAAGACAGTCAACATCTTTTTAGAGCTATTATTTTCATTTGAAAGAAAACATCTGTCCCATTGAATGTGCAGGTTCTCAATAGATGTGGGTAGATGGTGGGAGGATGCAGTGTCCCACTGCAAAGGAGCAAAGCTGCATCACAGCTAAACTGCACATGGAATAGCTGTTGGCCTCCCTGCATTCACAGTCAGCCCTGGTACCATGTGTGGTCTAAAAACAATAAATTTGAAGTTAAAGTTTTTGATGTGGGAACATGTAAGTGTGTGGGGGAAAATGTATTCTGTTAACATTTATGTTCGTTTAACAGGCATTCGTTTCAAAGTGAGTTCTGAGGTATAAAAATAGCAGAAATATGCAAGGAAAAAAAATGTTCAACATTTTTCTTAAGCTTTGCTCCCATCTGTTAGATTGAAGTATTCAATTAGATACAAAGCTATTACTTTGACTTACATAGCACCTTTCCTCCAGAAAATACAATGTCATTTACAGATGATTCATTCAACCTCACCATGCTCCAGAAAATAAGTAGTATTAAACTCCTTTTAGCAAATGGGACGTCTGAGCCAGCAGGAAGTTGAGTGATTTACCAATGAACTAAGAGGAAATTAGGGATGCAGAAAGAACCAGATCCAAACACCTAGTTCCTAGTATCATATTTTAAACACTAGATACAATGTTTCTGCTTATGTTTTTAAGCTGAATGTTGTGGAAAGACATTTCTTAACAGACAACAAAAGAGTTCAGAAAGGGCAGCTTGAGGAAGCAAAAGACTACTTTTCCTTGCTTATTTGCTTTCCAATCTGTAAACAATATAAAAGGATGTTATTAAATACACCTGCTCTGGGAATATTTTTTTAGTAGTTTTGCCTATTGCTGCACAGGAAGCAGTACATTATTTTTGTAAATGAACTCATTCTAACAACAAACAACACTATAGGCAGTGGGAGACACACACAGATTGCTTGAAACCCTCACAATCAGGAGAGTTTGAACCATGGCTTACCACTGTCAAGAAGGAAGTAAAGAATAAGGGAGAGGATTTCCAACAGATAAAGATGCAGAAAGACAGAATTAATTTTCAGTAGCATAGAGTATTGGAGACAGACCAAAACAAAACAACCAACCAAACAAACAAAACCGAGCTGGAAACGACAATACTTACGGTCATACTATTGGGGGTTTTTTTCGTTGTGGTTTTTTTTTTGTTTGTTTGTTTGGTTTTTTTTAAAGCATAGCAACAGTCCTTGATGATCCCCTGTAGCTGGGCTGAATCTTTAAACCAAGTCAAACTCCTCTTTCCCTCTGCTATTTACTAGAAAGGTAAAGACAGCAGAAATTTACAGTACCTTGCACCAATGCCTTTGCACCAGTGCAGAATCAGCTCATACCCGGAAAAGTATGTCCATCGCTTGCTACAACAGCTTCATGGCAACATTATGCAAAGTGACTAGACAGAGGGAGATGAAGGGAATCCTCTCTGAGTATCAGATCAAAATCTGGGACAACTGTGTTGTCAGCAGCACGAATACAAATCCATCTGCCGTGGTGAAACAACTCTGAACTACACTAGTGTACCTGACAGCAGAACATGTATCTCACAAATGGACCTTTATTTAGAAATCCCAAATCAGCAGGTTTTAAGCATGTACCTACTATTAAGGAAAAAATGTAATTGAACTTTTTAGAAATCGCTCTATAATTAAAGTATTTGGATGAACCAAATCCCTGAAGACCAAAAAACCACTGAAAACTGTCTCTAACCTTATCTTTTTCCAGCATCAGCCACAGTGATTTGGCCATCGTCATACCCAGGGATGCATTCTTAGTGCATGGAAATGAAATACCCAAATAACACTTCAGCAGAAAAACAAAAACTCCCCAAATCAAAAATAAACTACTATTTTCCAATTAAATTATGTGCTACAGTTTTTAAATAGCTCTCAGCCTGTGAGAAAATAAATTACATTTATTCACTTTAATACTTTGCAGAATGGGAAGATCAATGAACTGCAGCTTATGTTAGGGATACATTTTGTGACTACATCCTGGTCTGTCTCTGAAAGATGGTTGAATTGCTCAGGATGAGAGGAACCACAGTGCGTAGTCTGACTCCTGTATAGACTCTTAGCACTTGAGCCAAAGTGGAGGGCCTTGGGGGCAGCAAGGCTGCTGCCCCAACGGAATCCTGGTGTTAGCCTCAGAGTAAAAATGTGCAATTATAGCATCAGAAATATATTTCCTAACTCAGTATTTGTAATTCTTGATCAGGGCTTTAAAATTCTTTTCATTAACTACGTAGGCCAAACTTTTAAAGTATCTATCTGTCTTTAAAGACAGTTTCTGAGCTCTCAAGTCACTTTCACAGGATTCCATACCCCTCTGTTTTAATATTGTACTGGATATCACTGTTCTGTCTCAAATGGCGTTATAGACTTTGGCAAGCAGAATTTCCTTCTCTGGTGCAAACTTGCACGAAGTACAGAAGTAAACAGAACAAAAACTAAAATTTAAGTAATCTGCAAATCTCAGGTCTTTAAAGTCATATATCCAACACCTGTATGCACATGGATGAGAAATGAAGGCAGACATTCAACTCTGAATAAATATGCATGAAAGAAACTTGAGAAGATGGCTTACACAGTATGTATGTGTTTGCAATGCATGTTACGGGCAGAGCCACTGCTATGCTTGCTTCCTTCTCCTCTGTTACTTCCCAACGAAGCTACTGAAGGCTGAGCTTTACCACCTTTTTTTTGAGTGGGTCTGTGGTAACTCACTTGGTTATTGACCTTGTTACTCCCACAGTTCTCATCCAGTCACTCAGCACAGCTTGCCTTCAGCCCTTTGCTCAGCTTCCTCTCTCAAGCACTTTGTTGAACCAGAGCTACTTTAAAGTCACAAGCACAAACTGGTCATTTGGCAAAGAATATTGGAATTATCCTGGAATTATCCTGACAGGGCAATATTTTGGGAGATACTGCCAAGCCATCCTCCTCCATCTTAATTTGTGACACTTTGCTCACTATTGTATATTAGGCAAAAACATAGTTCCTACCTAGAGGCACATTTGGCCTTTTCATTTTAAGATATCAACTTGTATTTTAAGTAGCTGGGTTGTATACACTTTTCAATTTCAAATAAGTTGGGTGTTCATGAAGGAGTCTGAGATTCCTCAGTGTCAGAAAAATGACTAATGACCCACAGCTTACACCTGGCAAAAGGTTTTTCTACATGTTCCCTCAGGGACCTAAAACATAATCTGACGATAATACACTGTTTAGTACAAGCTACAATCTAACAGTCATATTCTTTAATGTGGTGATTTGCAGAACACTTCTAGTCACCTGGGATAAAAAGTAATTCCAAGCTAGTCCTCTAGCCCTATCTTTAGAAACAAACCAGTAAATTTTAGATAGGTATACCTGAGCATAGGAAATAGGCATAAGCCTGTGCACTTTCCAGAAAAGCTTGCAACCAGCATAACCTTGATAAAATCCAATCCCAAGGACCACATCTTCCATCACCACAGCAATAAGTGAACTGAGAAGCCACACTGAACTTTCAAATGCCCTTGTTACATCTGCAGAATTGCCAAGGAATAAAAGCAGATAGCTGATTACAAAATCTGTTGATGTAAATCCCATTAAAAAGATCGCATTGCTTGACCCAAATCACTTAAGATTGGTCAAAATCATTCAAATCTATACGCCAAACAGAACATGTACTTAAGTTGAAATGCTGAGGTTCAAAAAGGTGAAATATTTGCAATATTGTTTCACTGCTCCTTTCTTCTGCCTAGCTCCAGATATTTTTGGAACACAAAACTCCTGAAGATATTTTCAGGCAGTTTTTCAGACTGGACTTTTAGAAAGTTTGGAGAAGATTTAAAATGTATGTTTATCCTAACTGATGCTCAAAGTATTTAAGTCTTCTTCACCCCTCAACTAAACCAATTTTCTATCCTATAATCTTCTCTAATCCTGTAGAAATGTAGGAACTGCCACAATACATCAGGTCTAAGGGTCTACCCAATCCAGTATGTAAGTTCTGCTAAGACTAGCAAGAGCTTTTTCAGACCCTTGAACAAACAAAACATTTAGGGTCAATAATTCACCACCTCTGCTTCCCCCACCATACTTCCTTATCTTCTCATTCTCTACACTCACTAATAATGACTACAGTATTGCAATGCAGAAAGCCAAAGTGTGCTAGCTCTTGAGTCACAGCAAGGAGACCATGGGGGGGGCAGGGGGGGGAGAAAGGAGCAAACAATGTAGTCATCCAGTCAGTGAGTACAGAAAAAATGATTGCCAGGAAATACTTTTTACTACTGATTAGTGTTGTGGCTATGCTGTGAAGACTTTTATCGATTCACATAAGAGGTTTGTGGTTTTCATTGTTTTTCCTTAGTGTAAAATAGATTTTTGTTTCATTGTTCAGATCTATTTGTTTGTATCTACTCTGTGTATTTTAATCCTATTCTTCTTACAACTTTCTTGTCTACTCTTCCCTTTTCGTAAAGACTCAATTTCAGTGACAGCAGCTCCACAGAGATCCAGGTTTGCTCTTGTGAGCATGTTAACTCCTAAGAGTCACCATCAATCAGCATTTGAATGTTTAACATCTTTCAAGTTCCTTTATTTTGGCATGGTCCTCTGCCTTTTAAGTGCTTTCAAGTGTATCCTCTTCAAATATGTTGCCTACAATAAGCCCTAGTTGTCTTCTTCTTGCTGTCTTCTTTATTCATACGAACCATCAATCAATTTCTGAAACAAGTCTGCTTTCTATTTGTTGTTAAAAAGTCCCCCTCCTAAGTATAGTAGCTAGAGAGGGAAGGGAGAGAGCATTGTTGGTTTTACCATGTATTCATCTCCTTCAGATGTGCTTCTGTTTGATGTTAAGGAGGTGAACAAGCAAGGCAGCTTCAAAAGGCACTGCACTTGTGTTGGTTTTGCTTAAAACCATAAAGCTCAATCCCCAGGGAAGATTAAAAAAAAAGAAAAAAGAGGTTGGGTTGGGTCTCAGAATTCCAATGAGGTTTGTTGCATGTGTTTAGCTGTTTCTTAGACAGCCCAATGAAAGGAAATGTGCTAAGCAGGCATGCTGGTGTTTCCAAAGGCACATCTATTCTTTACAGTATTGACACTGTAGTGGTCATTCATAGAAGCTTTCCTATGTGTTACAGATCACAGTGCTTTATGATAAATTCAATACAAAATTTTACAGGCCATACAGTCACCCATGAAATAGGACACTAGCAACAGTGAAAATCCAAAATAAGACAGAAGGCAAGTGGGAAAAAAAGTCTGCAGCTGTACTATCCTTTCCAGTAATGTATAGCCATGTAGCAATGTAGCCCAGTAATATGCAAGCACACAATATTCTACACATAATACAAGAGCATGGGTAGATTAGATTTACTGGGATTCACTCTCCCCTTTTATTTGTTTTATCTAATCTGTGCTTTTCTGATTTGTTAAGCTTTCAGAGACATACCACAAGTGAACACAGTGTACCCGCGAGGAAGACAGACATATAAGCCAAGAAACAGCAATCCTCTAAGGCAACTAAACAAGTAATGCATTGTTACAAAAAAGCGTTAGGCTAACATCGAAGGAAAAAAGCTAAAAAATGTCTTTTATTTAAATTTGGAAGTAGGGTCAGATTACCCACTTATTGTACAACTATATTTACACTTGGCAGTTGTATTTTGGTTCCCTTCTTTGTTTACCACTGTTTATAATACAAACTAATCAGTGGAGCATGTTTTATAAGTAATGAAAAGGCACACATATACAGAATGCATTAAACTTGCAAGCAAACTTAAAATTGCAAGAATATAATTCCTAGTCCCAGCTGTGCATCCAAGGAAAGTCATGTAATATTCTGGGTGATGAGTCCTGGAAGTAGACTACCTTATCAGGGGCTACAGAGTACGAAATTTATCTTGCAGAAGACATTCATATTTCACAAAACTATGTTTATATGAATGCATAGTTTTCTTTCGTATCAGGAAACAAAGTTTGTTGATCTATTATTTAATTGTGAAATTAATATTGTAAAGTCTGATGGCTCAATATCTGTTGCTGTAAAGAAAGTTTCAGACCCATTTTAACTGCTGTATGTTTGACATAGGCCATGAATTCACACACAAAGTTCATCTTAAAATGTCTCTTCACAGTTATTTGATATTAAAAAATCCTAGGAAATATGAAACAGGCAGAATAAATTCTGGATTAAAAAAACTGCATTAAAAATTCAACCACATAAAAATTTTCTTGCTCTATAACCTCAGATATATTAGCATAACCATCACACGAATTTTTTTTCAGATGCCAGAGAGGGTAGTTATAGGAACATAGGGTGGATCCTCAGCTGGTGAAAATCATTATAGCTGCACAGAAGCCAGTTTATGCCAGATGAAGTTCTGGCCCATAAAATCTCTTCTAAACCTGAAAGAACATCTTGTACTACAGTATTATTGGTCTTCAGATGATTGAAAACCATCTTGATAAACAGTGTGGTCTTGGGAAAAAAACAGTTCTGTATCCCTGACATTTCTGCTCTGTATTCCTTTATTTAACTTGGTTATAATGATCCATTTCAGCAAAAGCTTGCATGGTACAATGCACCATTAGTCACATGCTGCTTCTCAATAGCGAAACCATCAATTTTATTTTAGATGTGAATATATGCAAGAGGTCTAACTGTAATTGGAACATTAGCCAAGAAGCAGATGGGGATTCTGACTAAGAGTATACCTCCTGGGTATATGTTGTACAAGCAGTGTCTCCAGCAGAAGAGAGAAGGTTAGCAAGCCATCTTACAGTATATGCAAAGATATAAACACAGCAATATAAACTAGAAATTTGGGGTTGGACACTGTATTTTTAAGAAAAGGCTCTATTTCATGTAAAGTAAGCAAAGAGCTAGCCTCCATGCAATACAAAATATGTGTTCTATCTGTTCTGTAGAAGAGTAGTTTGGATTATCTGTTTTTAAATTTAATATTAAAAAAATAAATCCAGATCACTACAGTAGAAATGAGTGATTTCAATGCAGAAAATGAAGTAATGTGCAAATGCTGTGGAGTGTTATGGAAAAGAGATATCACATCTACTCACTTGGTAGAAGAATAAATTTATTTTTAATGGATCCTTTAAATTTTATGGTTAACATATTTACACCTTAAATTTAAGAACTTAATTTCAGACTTTTTTTAAGAACTGAGGTTTTTGCAAATACCAGACTCTCTACTTGCCTTACCCGGAGCACAGTAACAAACGTGCCCAACTCTAAAGAATAAACCTTCCACTCACTCTTGCAAGTCACATCAGGACAGTGTAGCTTGCATATTCTAGGCGTTTTTTTCCTACCTCACCTCCTAGCTTTCTCTATAGCATCACAGAGAATATTATATTGCCATACAAACTTAACTCTCTCAAGCTGAGAGACAGCAGCTCAAGCAAAGTAGGTAACTTCACTAAGTGACCAGGTAAATATGTTGAAGATGGCAAAGGTTATTATTTCAATATTTGGATTCCCAGGAAAATTATTTATCTGGAGTCTTCTAACTCTAATGTTCATTACACTGCAGAAGAGCCATTCTTTTCTTTATGAGTAGATAATAAAGGTAATTGGAATTACTCATGTAAATCAAATGGAGAACTAGGGTAAAAAAAAAAACCAAACCCACAATCTGAAAACAAGTTGTGTGACAATGCCATAGAGGCCATTGGGAGTAGCTCTTTCCTCCAGAACACAACCGCATCTGCTCTCTGTGGAGTAATGTGCCATAGCATGCAATTTTGTGCTACATAAACTCATCATGAATACGCACTGTGGAATCTCTCATTCAAATGCTGTACAATTATTCCCACAACACTGCTTGGCTGTCTCACCATTATTGCTGATATTCTGTCAACACTGAAAAGACAAATTAATACCAATGACTGACACAGAACTGTCAAATGAAGTGATGCAGATAGCAGGGAGGAAGGCAGATTCCTTCTTCTTTTGTAATTCCTTCAAGTTTTCCCATTTTCCCTCTTACCACTTTAAACAATCCTTCATCAAATACTGATGATGCCATTCTGGCTTCCTACATGGGTTCTCTAGTGAAAAGTAAATCCAAAGACTGATCCCTACAGCCTTTATTTCCAGGCAACCTCCTCACAAAGATCCAACAGCCTGTTCTGTTCCTGACAGATCTACCACCCTGTTCCGAACAATTCCTGTGTGCAGAAAATAGAGCTTATATTCTTTCTCCCCTAAATGCTCTCTACTTTCTTAATTACTGTAGATAGTACCACCTTTTAACCTGTCAGTTAATTCTGTAATCTTCACATCATCTTCAGCTTACATTTTTCAAAAAATGTGCAAAATCACACCAGGAACTTCCATTAGTGTTAACTTTGCTAAAATTCATAATTTCCTGTCCACTATCAAAGCCTTAATCCTTGTACAAGTTCTATCTTCTGTCTTAATTACTGCATATCTTTTCTTGCTCATATCCATTAAAAACACTGCAGCAAAGAGTACTTATCAGCCAGTTATTTTGATCATATCACCTCAGGTTTTGTATTCCCTCTTTATTAATATACTTTTACACACTCACTGATCAATCAGTCTTGACAGCTCTTTAGATGTTGACATGCCAAGATCACTGCCAACTGTGATGACTGCTATGACCTTAGAGATTGCTTATAGAGTTTGCTAGCTGTCTGCGGTATCCTGTTCTTGAAAGTCTTTGGAGTGAGCGGGGAAATGAAGTGATTTGTAATTTTCTCCTTTATTCATGCAACATCCAGCACCATGGGCCACTCTCCATGAAGCATGTTCTTGTATGCCAAAACAATGCATCAAACATGACAGCAGAGCTTCCCTGCTGAGAACACTTTTTGTTTTGTAGTCTAACATACCAGTTCTGCTATGGCATATGGGTCCTATGAGACTTACTGTCTTCTAAAAGAGAGAAGAATCTTTTAGCTGAGACATTTTAAAATAGTTCTTAATTACAAAAACAATAGAACAATGAAAAATTCCTCAGGATGGGATGACATAACTATTATTTCACACTTTCTAGATTTATTAGTTATGATACGAAGCTTCATAAAAAATCTGAAGGTTACTGAATACTTCAAACTTAATTTTCAAGTTTACAACCACTTTCAGTTTAGTCTGACACAGATAGTTCTAGAGGTCTTAAAATTCTGTCTCTATTACTAACAGCAAATCCTTAAAAAAGTTTAGCAAAGAATTTACACTATCACCTGCTTTTGACAGCACAAGGCCTTCCTAATCATTCAGAACGTGGAAGAAAGTTTTCTGTGCCAGAGACCTATTTCTAAGGAAAATTCCACAATGCTGTCAAAGCATACACGTGAGGTGTATTATAGACCTATCTGGCTAATTATCTACTAACTCAGGTTTGAAGGTAGTGATGGAGGTTGGCAACATTAACCCACATAAGCTGGCAATCCAATGATTAGTGGAAATGCAAGTCAATTTGCAGCCCGTGCTAAGGCCTGTTCTGCACAGCTACATCATAAATGGCATTTAGGCCCTTGAAAATGATCTAGAGTATGTCTCAAGAACGTTGACTGATGTAGGAAAGCTATGATGCTCCAGACTGATGCCAACAAGGCCCAGACAACAGCACTTGGTCCCGCTCATGTGTGAGATCCCACTTTCTGCCTATACAAGAGTACTTTTTTCCCTGTCAGACTTTGCAGAATGCACCTATTCATTGTGGCATTTACACAGAATGCTGTAATTAAGATTCTGCTTTGATTTCCAATATAAAACATACCATATTAATAGCAACTTTTTTCTCTGTAATGACTCCTACATTTATTACATATGCTTCTTTATGGTTGTTTTACTAGAAGTGGAGAGAGTTGTTGGTTAATTGTGCTTTGTTAATATATCTCTTAGGTGATAAAATATATTCCCTTAATTTGAAAGGAAACATTTTGTGATTATTCAAAACCTGGTACCAATTTTATCGCTGAAGTAAGAGAAGTGTGTATTATATACAGGTTTGTGTTTTTTATTTATTATGTACAGAATCTTGGTGCTTCCCTTACTGGGATTTGTCTATGTTAATGAAATATTTAGATTAACCTTCAGGTCTTACAGTTATTTTGCAATATGTTCAGACTGAGCTGTTGACAAACCAAATTCAAGCTGGCTACCCATGGCCTTTAGCAGTATTTCAGAGAACAAATGCCCATGAGTCCGTTATGTTCAGAGCTGAGCACTGTTGAGCAATGTAGGAGGATCCAGTTCCAAATTATTTCTGTTACAAGTGGCATAAAATAAAAAAGAAGAGGTTGGAAGCAGGCAAATTCTGTTTTCACTTCCATAAAAGGAAAGAATGGAGCAGTGGGCAGGAGAATTCAAGGTTAATGATTAATGAGCAAAGAATTTCTTGCAAAGCATTGATAATTCTCTCCTTCTCCCCTCTCTTGGCAGAATTTAGCAGTGCATTCCCCAAATCTCATTCAGAGAAAGAAGAAATGAAAAGTTTCCAACTTCTCTCATTTTTGTTGCTTTCTTGCATCATCACCTCAGCAAATACATATGGAGGAAAGAAAAAAGGTAACATCCTATCAAACATAAATAGTGATCATGAACTTTTTTTGAAATGTTTACGCTATAGAAATTAAGGAGTATTGACTGTTTGGTCATCAACGTGTTGGGGCTTGGGGTTTGAATGTTATGTTCCCTTAAAATATGGCATTTATAACTGTTGGTGTTTATTGTGTTTATAGTGCTATTTGTAATTAAAACAAACATTTCTCAGTGGAAATCTACACATTCTGATACTATAGACATAAGGTATTCTGACCTTTAACAAAACTTCCGCTGAAGCTAATTTTAAAATGTATTAGTCTGAAAATATATACTGAACTGATAGCAGTTATAATCTTTTTGGGTTGGAGGTATTGTATAAAATAGATTCAGTCTCTTACTAGGAATAAAAACATCTAGCTATCTGATAGCGTTTAAGCTTTTCTTTTCTGAGTTGCCTAATGTAGGCTGCCTTTCACCTTGTGTGATGAATATCTTTGAGTGAAACAGATACATTCACAGAATGTTTTGTAGAGAAGCATTGTGGAGGATCTTCATTCATATTGTTGTACAGCCATTTTCTATGCATTTGTGACACCGCACATTATGTTGCTATCTGTGTGACTGTTGGCTATGACAGTGTATCTATCACACAACTGCATTTCTTAAAACCTCTCTAATGCAAGTGACAAAGACAATTCGAGGTTTGCCTGCATCATTGAGCCGTACAGAGCAAGCATTAGTTTTCCTTCTTCTCTAACTGCATTTTCAATACTCTGTCTGGAAGGGATAAATGGAGCTTTCTCCTCAGCTGGAAATAAAGCAAGATATGAACAGTAACAGAAGTATGGATCTTTCAGTAGCTGCATTTAGGTTAATTCGTATTCATTTTAGAAACAATTTCCTGTAAAAATGCTTTATATGTAATAAACACAGAGATTCCAGTCAACAGGCAGCAGAATCACCTTTCTTTTATTCTGCACATTAAACTTCCCCTTGGGTTTTATTTTGAACAATATAAAATCCTTGAATTAAAACACAATGAGAACTGTAAATTTCAATTGATGCAGTAACTTGGCCTGGCTTACCAGGCAGCAAGGCCTTCACATCCTTAACAGTCTCTTAGCAAGCTATTTAGAAACCTTGACCAAATTCTATATTTTTGGGAACCAAAAATCAGAGTGCTTCTGATAGTTTGAGCGCTTCAATAGGTCGAGGCTTCACACATTATCTTTGCCCAGATCTACTCTGACTCCACTGTGTGCTTAAGGTTTAGTTCACCTTGGATACAAACACAAGATAAAGAGGTAAAGCCACAGCACCCCCCTTCTTTTACAGTCACAGGTCTTGCCTTCTGCCAGCTCACCTCCTCTACCCCCACTCTCCATGGCACCTTTTATAGCAAGGTCAGTCACTTCACTCTCTCCATCCCCCTTTCCCCTCATGACCCAGTACTCCTATGTCAATGGACTTGTTTGCTCATCAGTTCTGCAGCTTAAAACCTTGCTTGTGGACCACAGAAGACAGGTCACATGTCATATTAGCACTAGCAGATGTGCCTAAGTTCATAGTATGTTGAAGCCAGAGACTGATTTAAGAAGCAGACCAGGTACGCTTCTAAAAATGAAAAAAAAAAACCAAAACCCAAACCCAAAACTACTGTGTCCTCTTCCAGAAGCTATCCACCACCCAATTCAATCTGCTACAGACAGCATTTACAAGGTTAAAGATCCCAATATTCCATTATGTTGAATTCAGCCCCTTATCTCCTGTCAGTTTTAAATTGGTGCAACTCTAATTCACACTATTTACATTAATGTATATTTCTGCACCTTGCACTCCCTTGTTCTCCTTCTCCTATCCAATCTCAGTTGCGTTAGCTTTGTCCAGAAGATAATGCCATTGCCTGTTCTCAAAATTTGCCTTATTTCTGTTATCACTAGATTCATTGGTATAGCTCAGCTACTGAGGTCTTTCCTCAAACCAGCTCTCAAATGTTGGCCACACCTAGGAGCCTTAAGGAGTCTTTTTCCTCATCTCACTTCTCAAGGAGGCAAATCTGTTTGCCACAAGGCAGTATGCAAATGGCAATAAAGCGTTAATCCTCACTAAGGGCAGTGAAGTTTTGAGACCTACATGAGAGGCCTTTTAATGCTGTCAAGTGGAGATAGCATTCAGTGAGCACAGTATATATCTCACCTGAATATCCTTCTGCCTTGGAGCTTGCTTGTTCTTGCTTGAGCAAGAACTACAGCAATGAAGAGTATAACTACAAGGGGCTACAAAGCCTTCTCAAAGCTGAGCATCTGGAATGTAATTTTAGCACAAGTAATTGCCTATAAGGGAACAATCCTCTAAAAGAGCAATCACCGCAAAAGTCCTTCTCATTTATTTGTACCCAGCAAGTAAACAACACCCTGCTTCAGTTTTCTCTGTAACATTCTATCCACCTACGCAGTAAAAGAAATTACATCACAAAAAAAGAACTCATATGCATTAGACTGCAGCAGGTAAATCACTGTAGGTAGGTGTATGTAAATCCTTTTGTTCAAGTTATGTACATAAATACATATTATAGGTTTCTTATTTTATACTTAATTATGTAGAGTAAGATGGACTGCAGTACCAAGCAAACACAACATCACATTTAAAATACACACAGAGGTTATCCTTAAAAAGCCACAGTGTTTCTGAAATTCCATTGTTTTCTTGTATATTATTGTAGCATGAAATAAGTTTGGCGTTTTTGGCAAAAGTTCATTATCTAAAAGCCGCATCCCAGAAAAAGACCAGCATCCCTGAAGTTGAGCCAAGATGTTTCTTTCTATAAGTATGCAAAAAATATTTCAACATAAGCCCTTACTTACTATTATTCTTCTCACGGAAACTTAAAACTAGATGAGAATATATTCCATTATTCCACTTCATTGCGTAGAGCATAATTATTCCGTAGTTGACATGAAAATACATGTTGAGCTAGACCTGAGGAAGTTTGGGTTACAGTCAGTTAGATCCTATGTATCCTAAACTCCTTCTGTCTTAACTCCAGCTGTGCTTCCATGATATTACTGCCCCAAGGTTCTTAGTTCCTTCTCCCTGTCTTTACATCATGTCTATATTCCTGAATTGCTCCATGACTTAGTGCCCACTATGGTACCCATGGATGTCCCAGCATACTCTATCTTCCTTGTGTACCTTACACAGCCCTCCTCAGTCTGAGATTCATTCTGTGGTCTCTCTCCCCAGCCCTGCACTGCTGCCACCTCCTCATCCCTGCTACCTAGCCTTTCTTGCCTTGATTTGCAAACAGGCTATTCCTGTGCCAGAGGTACTCTTGTGTCTGTTGACTAGCTAGTACAGACAGGCTCATGGATCAGGTAGTGACTAGCCCAGGGCTGCTCACTGCACCAGCTGGGAAGCTACTACATTCCTGTGTTTGGTAGCGGTGCTCAAACAAGATCAAATTCCAGGGACAAAATGGTTCGAGCTAATTGCATCTACAATGTATGTGTGAACTGAACTCAAGCACAAGGCGGTTCTCTCTGAGTCTTCCTGTCTGATGAGTGGTTGGTTGTCTCCAAATGTCAGACAGAGTGGAAGAAAACAGCTAAGCTTTACAGATAAGCAAGGTCCTAGAATTAAGCATTTACTTCAACGCTATGTAAATGTAATAGCGAATGTGTTGCCATCAGGGTGTCTCTTCTCTACCCACCTGCTGATTTTCAGAAAACACATAGGTATTCAATATTTGATACATCTTTCTCTCAATAAACTTGAATTTAAATTGGCTCCAAAAATTACTGAAAAGAATGATCCTTTTTCTCTTCTGCTTCTTCAAACACACAAATATATCATGATTACAGCCTATGGAAACAAGACTAAAAAGATTTCTAGTTTACTTCAGTGGAGTCTGTGAATCACCACTGACCTTGACATTCAGATCACTTCTAGTTAGACAATTTAAACAGGAATTCAGGAGATGAATTTTGTGACATACTGAAATAGTGGTCCAAGAAGTCCTGGAATTTGAATGTTGAGATGTTAGGGTACTAACCAGTTACACTAATGATCTATATTATGCTGTTATTAGGAAAAATTCTACAAATATAATTGCTGCTATTTTCTAAGTAGCTGTGTTTCAGAAATATTGTATTGTATTTCAGAAATATTGTATACACAGCATTGGCAATGCTCCCAGAAGTCTCAGAATTCTACCAAAATTTCTATAATCTAAAACAGTTATTCCTCCTTTTAGCACCTGGAAAAAAAAAAAATACAGTTTCACACATAAATTTTCACCACGGAGTCCAACATATAACTGTAGTCTAACTAATTGAAGAAGACCCTTTGCTTTTTCCCATGAAAAGAGACAATAATGGGTACTCAATCAACAAAAGAACTATTCATGCATGAAACAAGTTTCAATATTTCTACTAATGCAAGTGAATGAACATCTTAATGAGGACGTTAAATTCACCAGAGGACTGTAATTCACTTGATTTAGGCAATACATTCTTCTTACTACTACTGTATGAATAGTGGTTGAACTCTCATGACACTTAAGAAATTTGAATGTACAGAACATTGCTTGATAATGTGGCAGTCCAATCTAATTGGACTAATTTTCTTCCTTTTTCTCTAAAACTAAAAAAGGTTATAGTTGGGTTTTTTGTAATATATATATAGTTTGAATGGAAAATACCAATAAAATCATTAATTACTAAAGAGACCATTTTTCTTTTCTGCTTATTTTGTGGTCCCCTCTAGGTTTATATTGCACATTTCATTTTGGAAAATATAGTTATGCCCAATCCACGTGGAGCTTCTGGGTTAGTAATAAGGTTGCATGAACAGCATTGCAATATCGATGATGTAGTTCATAACACCATATGGTCCCCTAGGGTGGCCTTAGCACAGTGACCTTTTTTCCTATATGTTAGCTAGAGCTAAGACTGTTTGATGAAGCTATGTTGGACTCCTTATACAGTGGAATAGCTTGACAGCAGGTGGATGGGCAGCAGCCACTTCCAAGCAGCATGATTAAGATTTCCTGGCAACACCAGCAATAACTGGCAAAAGAGACAGAAGGGGCCATCTATCTACACATGCCAAGACTGGGTGATGAAGTTCACTGCTTTGGCAACAGGCCAAATGTGAATTACAATTCTTGCAAAAAAATATTTTAACGTCTGTTTCAAGTTAAAAAAAATATACTGCTTTCACACTTTGTAGCCTTTCTTCTGGAAAAAATGTACTGTTTTTAAGTAATACTACAATGACATCTTCCTTGATTGTCCATTTTAATTTAAGAAAATATTGTTACAATTGCTAATATTCCTGGGAAACATTAACTGCAAAGGATTGCACAACCGTAAACATACCCAGCTGGTGCTGAAATGCTTCTAATACAACATGGTTGCGGAAAAAGGAATTGTTGCCTAAAAATATTCACAAACATTCTCCTGCCCTCTCTGATTTGCCTGCTCAGTCCCATACAATCCATTTCAACCTTCTACCAACAATACTGTTTATGTCTGGGCTCCTACTTGGCCTCCAGACTTCATGGTGTTGCTCCAAGTGCAAGAAATAGTTATCAGGTAAATAACAGAAAGGAAATGACAAAAAAGAAATCTAGAAATATTGAATATGAGTGGAGAAGGTGTTTAAACACATATTGCTCTCCAGTAGAAAAACAGCATGTCCCATCTGAAAGACTGATTTTTATTAGAGAAACTCTCAAAAATTCTGCTATTTGGAAGTATATCTTTTTCTAATTTTGCACATTGCTTTAATCGGTCAGTGAAACTGGTGGAGACTACTTACGCAGGAAGCACTGAACCACAGGAGAGATGATGACAGAGCAGATCCAAGGACAACAAGAAAAACATACACATATATTTGATTTTGCTTTGCCTCCAGAGTTAACAAACTCCCATTAAATTCTGCTACATGGGCACTTTTTCCCATATCTTAATGCTAACTTTGTAAATCTATGGAAACACTGCTGAGATTAAATTTTTCATTTTAAAATCTTGTGTACATTATTACATCACTTGTGGCTCAATTTTATGCATCTCACTCTGAAAATAAGCTGTAGTATCTGACTGAATGATTTTATTCAGTCTTTCAAGCACCACTTTTCTCCATTTCAACAGTCCAATGGGTCATAAGGGATGTTGTAGGAGCTCAATTAAAGTTTAACTCCTTATTTGCCAATATGCATTTCCAAAAGCCACTCAAATTAGAGATTCTGTCAAATCAGGGTAGGAGGGCTGTGTAAGTTCCTTAGTTATATTAATTAAAAAATTATCCTGAAAAATTATCAAAATATATTCCAATCTATTTACCAGACAATTCCTTTATTGCCCAAGCAATTAATTGTCATTACTTCAGTCTAAAAACCTATCCAGAAATGACCTTTGATTGGAATTCTATGAGTGTTATAAAAATACTAATAATTAAATTATATTTATGTTTTAAGAGGGTAGTATTTTGATTAGTTACATTTTCAGTCAATTTCTTTCTCTCTTTGGTGAAGTAAAGTTGCTAGTTTTCATATTTATGCCACTTCTACTTTTAAGTTGTTAAAAGTTTGCCAGTGCCAATGCCTTCAAAGCTTTCTTTCTAGGGGCTGGCAACAGGAAGGGAAGGGATGTGAGAGAAACTCTGATCTTCTTTTTAAGGGGGAATTGTTTGGGCAATTTATTATTCTCTATAAACAAAATATTTTGAATGGCATTATTCAGGTAACGCTTTCTCCCCAAAGCTTACAAATTTCCTAGGAACTTTTTTCTAACAGTTTAGGGACATGAGTGATACCAAATTAAGAGTCTAACAGAAAATCTAATATTTATATTAATAGAAAAGAAGGGGTGACATTCCACATCTGTCCAGCTCCAGGGAAAATCATCAAGGCCTCAAATACTTGATTTTTGTGTTTTGCACTTAACCAGCGTTCAGTGACTGCGCATGTTTTAAAGTCAAAAGGAAATGGAGTTCATTACAAACTTAGTGACATTACCAACTTAAGCAGCCCTTGCTTCAGGCCACTGTGGCAGGTACTTCATAAGTCTCTCCATTTGCCAGCATAGCTGCTTGTAGCAAAATGGCTTGGAAACGGATCCAGTTGAAAAATAATCCTATTTTTTTTCCTAGTTATCCTACTTTTTAGCTGGATCAGCTCCCTGATCTTGTTCACTGTACAACTAAGCGACGAGCTGTGCTAGGACAATGATGGGGACTAGAGGAGGTCAGGAACAAGTGAGTAACAACAAAATGGGGAAGAAGTCTGCTTGGAGTTGCTCAGGCAGCACCGAAGCCAAAAGTCTAGTTAGGAACCTAAGACCCTAATTATTGAGTCCCTTTAATTTTACTTTTTTTTTTTTTTGGTAATTTAAAGTTTTTATCCTCAATTAAGAAAAAAAACATGCAGTCTACCTTATCACACTTCTCTATCATCTAACTTAGGAATAATAACATTTGAAAAAAATCTAAAATACCATACAGTTTACAAAGGAGTAAGCAGTAGTAATAGCATTATTAGAGCTGACAAAGCACTGGAAGACACTTTCACATTCAGCCCAGACATCTTAATTTATTGCTTTTTCTAAAAACTTCTCGCAAATCCTAGAGACTACAGTGACTAGATTTTAATGTCATTTACATTATTAAAAGTCTGGGGTAATCCCAGAAGTTTCTGTGAAGCATTCTCCCCTGATTCTTGTGTAGAAGAAAACAGAATTTATCCTTTGCTTTTCTGTGAATGACTGCAGTTATTTATAAATCCTGGCTCTATTACAATTTTAAAGACCCTTTCCACCTCTAATTTAATTGATTGATCAAAAATCACTTTAGCAAAAGAAAGAGAAGTCAGAAAACCCCCAATTTTATCATTACAATAACAGCTCATAAAAGACTCTAATTTTTTTTTTCTAGCTAATGTTAATAATATTTACATTGGAAAGGTCCAGGGCAATCTCCTTGAAAACTTAATTCTTTTCTGCACCATCAGCACTCTACTAGCCAGATCAAATAAAAATTTCATAACTTAGAGCTTTTTGGGTACCTGCTGAAATTAAAACTTTCATTTTCCTCAGATGCTCTGTAGGTATTTCAGCAAACAAACCATGGAAAAAATACCAAAATAAGAGAGAAAAGGTTTAATTATGAATAATCCAATTCCTACTCTAATTGCTTTCCTATTATTATTTCTGGCTTAAACAATCTACCTACAAGAGAAATCCCTGGTGTATTTTTGAGAGATCTCTTTGCCTTTTTCCCTCTTGGTTCCCCAAGACCTCCCACTTTGCCTTCATCACACACAAGCACCCACTTAGTTAATTGTGTGTGATCACTAAACAGAAACATGAAGGCTTGAGTGTTCCTAATCAGACACTGCACAGAAACAAAATCTCTATCCTTCAAGGACAGAGCAATTTCTGTCAGGCATTTTAAAGCCAAGGCAGGTTATTGAAGTTATTATTAGGTCTAATTAGCACTCCCACAAGCTGTTGAATTCTTTACCTGCTGCCAAAGGGCACTCAATATGGTGCAGAATTTGCTAACGTCTTTGAAAGAATCAGAGAAATAGCTCCTCTTCAGTAACACAGATCTACTACATGTGAATAGGCTTTTGGTAACATTTTGTCTGATCCACATAAAAAATGATCTATAGAAGCAGAGATGTGATGAAACTGTTCCAAAACAAAGGGATACTACACATGTCTAAACAGAATCTTAATGAGAAAAGGAAGACAGGCTGTCCTTACTTACTGTATTACAATTAGAGAGATCTGAACTGAATCACTGAGCTCCAAATGAAATACTGATCCTGACTGTGACAATGGCTAAGACTGATGAAAGCCCAGTAGGCCACCACTTTGGTATGTTAGGCACATTTCTAACAAAGTGCCATAACAAGGAAGCCTGGTAATAGCTCTCATTAGTAAAAAGCACTGCTATGGAGCAGTAGAAGGATCTGTTTGAAACAGGAGAGAACAAAAATGTGTTGTAATCAGCTATTTTGAGTCTATAAGGTAATCCACAGTATGACCTTTAGTCTAGACATCAATTTTCTACCAAAAAAATAAGCAAAATTGTAACAGGAGTCAAAAAAGTAACATATTATAAAAAGTAAAACTAATAAAATAATCATTGTAGAACCTAATACATAGGAATCTAGCACCTAAAGGATTCACTTCCAAAAACAAGCCACTACACTCTATGGCAGGAAGTTGGAAACAATGAAAAGATGTAAATATACAGGCAAGATGTGTCTCCCACTACCATTCCTCACAAAAATGAAAAGCAGAGAAAAAGAAACAGAGAATAAACACTGCTATGTTTTCAAAAATTGAAGGCCCAGCCCAGTGCTGCTAGACAAGCAGCAGCTCTTTGTCAGCCAGAGGTGCAATCCACTGCTGGAAGCTAACAACAGCTAGCATCCAGACTGGGGCTCATCTGTGTCACTCGGTGCTACACTCGAGTTGGTGTCTGTTACTAACAGCCTGCAACTGCACCACAAGCTCCATTTAGCTATGTAGTCTCATGTTGGATGCATTTTCATACTGCCAAATGTCCAATCACAGAGCTGGGAATAAGGACCATATGATATACCTCAGTCCTGTCAGTGTGAAGCAACACATCCCAGTTTGTGGCTGTAATGGTCAGCCAGCCCATTTTGACTTTATGCCATCCTTAAAGTACCAGTCAAAATTTTAAACAACTCCACAGCTCCGAAGCATCAGTAATATTAATGGTCACAATTTTAGCATGATTAGTATTATACCTCTCTTTTAAATAGACATGAAAGACCTCCAAGATTCTAGTTACTATTTCACAATATTCAGTGACTGGAATCCATATCTTTAGCCTCCTGGTCCCATTCTTGGAGGGGTTTTTTGTGTAACATTGCAGACAGAAATGTATTCCCTCTAAAACTAATATACACATAGCAGCAAAATTCTGGCCTTCCCTCCCTCAGTTATAGTACCATTAGGTAGATTAATCAAGGTCACTGCTTTTTTATTTGTGATAATTACTTTCTGAAAAGCAAGTGCCACAAACTGAGATGTGACACCAGCCGCCAAGGAAGACTGTCATTTTCTGTAATTTGCAACAATACACATTTTGTAGCATTTTCATTATTGAGACTTTTGATTTTCTGACACCAAAGCACAGCTACAAGGTGTATTTCTGGAAACACAAAAATCACACGGTCCATTTCCTTTAGTATCATGCCACCAGCTGAAGGGTGAAATAATTGCCTGGAAGGGTATTGAGTTGTGTCATTCTGCTAAACTAATTCGGATAATGGAAATTCTGGAACCAATTCCCTAGACATCTAACTAAAATCAAGCCTTTTAAGTACTGTGGTAGAAATTAATGTCAAATATATCAGGAATACTTTCCTTCATGGATGCAGTAAGACAAACCTCTCTACAGGAACAAACATTGCTGACTCATAATACAAAGTTAAATAAAAGTTACCAAGCACTGATGGTAAAATAGGTCCCTGGGATGCCTTGGATGAGCCTTTAGAGGTTCCATTTAACAAATAAATAGGAGCTGGACTGATTCAAAGGATGAGAATGGTGCTTGGTTTTGGAGACATAATATATATTTTCTTAGTGATATGGTTCAGTGATGGTTTTCATCAGTACTAGATTGATGGTTGGACCATATGATCTGAAAAGTGCCTCCCAACCTAGGCAATTCTACCATTCTACACGATTTCCAGCTTGTGTTTCAACAAAAAAAATTTGAGCAGAATTGAAGAAATGAAAACAAAACTACATACAAAACCCCTCATTTTGTTAACATGACATGAGAAATCATCATTCTGGTATCTCAAGACTGGAAGGCATGTTTACTGAACAACTTTGAAATTAAAATAACTAAGCATACAATGCATATTTATAAGCAAGCAAAACTCAGCTGAGTATAAGCACTGATGTTTCACTCATGATTTCACTTATGAAGAATTATCCACATTATCTCTAAATCACTTCAACTAAATTAAGAGAGCCATATGTTGCTGTTAGCATCTTTGAACTTTTTCCATACTTCTTAGCATATATCAATTCAAATATTTAAAGCATTAAATATACTTTAGAACAACAGCTGTTAGCTCAGGGGAGGAATCTGACCCTATAAGAAACTGCTTTGGCATACTCTGATGACATTTCCAGTCGGGCAGTACATCTCTGGGTGAATCTAGAAGGTCAGCATAGTAAAGGAGGTAAGAAAATCCAGGGGATTATTAAGTACATAGAGAACAGACTTTGCATTTCACACTAAATGTCTAACGTTGAGCTATCTAACCATCTTGTCTTCTTTATCATCTATGAAAAATAGAGGAAAACAATGCTGAGGTAGCTAGGTTTTAAAATAATGCTTTAAAATGTCTGTCTTTACCAAAACTAATCTGTATCTATCTGGAGAACATAGTCAATACTGGTGTTAGTAAAATTTTCTGTCAGAAAAAACACTTTTCCTTTTTACATGATCTTTGACACATACGGTAATCTACCATGCATTGCTTAGATATTGGCCAATACACAAAGAAATTGCACTGATCATTATTGACTCAGCATAGACTAAGATGGTAAGCAGGATTCTAATGGACAGGAATTGTTTGTAGTTTCTACTATTACTAAACCCAAACATTCCAAATCCCTAGATTTTCAAAACAAAAATGATGGCACTCCCTGTTCACTTTACGTTTACTTATTAGGAGTCATTCAAAATGAAACACTTGATAAAATAGGACAATCTCTTCCTAAAAAGGTTTTTTTTTATAGTAAGGAGAAGAGTGTTCAAGATCAGCAGAGGAAATGTTATATAAAAGCTTAAATACATCATTCTTAAGTGATCACTCAGGTTTCCTTGATCTGCACAAGGCCAATGATTCTTGGCAGTTTGCTCCATTCGCATAAAAATCACGTTATCCAAACCTTGGTGACTTCCCCATTTCTATCAAATCAAGTTTGTTCCTAGAAAGAAAATAATCCAATCACAGGAAGGAAACAAAAAGATACTTGTTCAACAGGCTTAATGTTAGACTTTGTAGAAATAAAAGCATTTCTCGCAGTGTCCAGTCCTGACCAGTAAGGCAGAAAAAAAGAAAGCAATTCCTGAACATATTAGTATGTGAAGATTAGGCTCTTGGAATTGATATGCTCCCGACTTCCCAAACAAGTTCTTAAATAATAGAAATGATGCAATGCTCTGAAAAGTTTCTTTCATTGTGAAGTAGTCAGATAAAATATGCATGTTTTTAAACAGAATTTCTAATAAAAATACTTCTCCTCTATTACAGTAAAGGCTGACTGTCAGTGCTGCTTGTAATACGGTAGCAAAATGTGAGTGAAAGTACTAAAGAGTGGTGTGCCAACAGAGGAATTTGAAGCAAACAGCTGCATATCCTTTTTGGTTTCTACTTTGTTTTATTCATTGCTGGGTTTAAAAATACATTTTATTAAATACATCACTTAAGATGGAAAGCAAGTATGTCAAATATGATAATAATGAAAAACACCACAACATTCAATTGATAAAAAGACATATTTTTCTGGCTTTGGTGTTAGTTTTAGTACACACTCCAACACAGTATTGTGACACATAATGAAAACAGAACAAGGAATTTCATATTTAATCCATGGTGTCACTCAGCTTCCACTAGAGTATGAATTTATATACTAAAAGGACATGCTGAATGAGAAAGACAGCAGAAGCTCATTTTATGTAATCTACTATTTCTTCTCCACTAGTATCTATTCATCTTGTTACAGAGTGCCATAACTACATCATTGATCAGATGTAGATTACGTCTAAGTAAGAAGTACTACAGCGGAATAAGAGCAGATCTGCAGAGTGAGACATTTGTTGTTAAACACTAGAGACCCCACCACAGGCCTCTGTGAGAGGGGAGTTGTGGGAATTACCTTGGAGTGGTTCTAGACTAGTTCTGTGAATGAGTGCACATCAGAAGCTGGAGCACATTATGTACTCACCTGGAGTCCAGGTTTGGATGTGGATTAATCTGTAAGGAATCAGCTTCGTGTGATCCCAGATCACTCCACAATATGAACCAAAGCATGGTAAGATCAGGAGGTTTGCTTTGAAAGTGCACTTCTTGTGAGTTCACTCATCCTGGTGGCTGAAGGAAAACATTTATGTACCTGCATCTTACTTGTACTTCCATTTAAGCAAAATGTTTCAGTTTTCCTTTCACAACACAGGCAAATTGTTTGCCCAGGCATTCTCTCTTATGATCTAATTAGCTTGAGAACGCATTTTAGAGGGATCCATATTTGCCAAATCTTTTCTTTGAATAAGGTCCCTCCACTCTACAAGAACAGATATTTCCCAAAGCAATCCCACATTTTTCCTTAGTTAGCTATTGTACCATCACTACTGAATTGTTGAACTGAATTGTAATAAGCATCCTAAAAGTCAACCTAGCCAATTATATTAAGAAGACTCTCAAGCTAAAATACATTCTATTTTGTGAAAAACAGTCTTAGAAATTGGAAACAGGTCAGTTTCTTTTGTGGCTTCATTCACTATAAAACTACCATTAAATTATTTCTAAAAACTCATCGGTCTATTTCTAAATAGAATTCCCAGATATCATTTCCATTAAGTGATTTTCAAGGAAGTTGATTCTATGGTATTAAACAGCTTAATTACACCAAACACACAATCATCAGGACAACACTTCTACCTTCAGCAAAAAAAAAAAAAAAAGCTATTTTACTTGAAGTGTTTATTTTTGTGATTCAGCACAACAGTCTCTTTTCACTACAATATATAGAGACTTAAAGGTGGAAATAGTAGAGTGTCAGAATGGAATAAATATTGTATGAATCAAAATCAGTCTTTATCTTTTTCCTGTATATAATTTGCATTGAGATTAGTGCTAGGAATGGAGCCTCATTAATTTGATAATATGGGCCTACACTTTCATTCTAGAAAAGTTAATTAATTCCTCATTAAAAGTCAATGACCATAACTTGCGGGAACTTCACCTAGGTTTGGATTTCTGAAAGGAATGGTCAAATTCTAGTTTTTAGTGCAATTTCCACTATGGTCACTCTTTCAGCATTTGGGAAAATTCTGGGGCAGATGATTCCAACCTTTTCCCAGTTGGCTTTTATATATATGAATACAGTCATTTTGTGTATTTCTATCCATTGGAACTGACTCTTACAAATAGCTTGTGCCAAGCAGTAGCCAATTTGATCACAGTAAATCACTTCATTAACACTTCTCTGAAGCATCAGAAGATTCCTTCACGGTTACCAAAATTTTGGAAGACTTAAAATGACATAAAAAGAAATAGCAAACAGGTACTGTCACACAGCATATAAAAATGTTTAAGCTGGATTCTTTTTAACAAAAAGCCTATTATTTTCTAGATTGTTAGAGAATATCTTTCTAATTACAAGAAACTAGCAAATAAAAAGTCTTGGAGTAGAAACTGAAATGGTACAATTAAAACTCAGGCTGAGCAGAACTTCAAGATTTTAAAACATGCCACATCAAACCTATACAATTTTCTTCCTTTTTCAAATGTTGATTACAACACCTAAACAAATTTTACCCTTTGGTGGCTGAAGCTTAAAGCAAATGGCAAGAAATTAGATACAACACTATGATTTTTTTAGCACTGTGGGATTTTGTTAAGAAATTATCATTATCAGCAAAGCATTTTTTTCTAGTACAACACATACATTTTGTCTCTCCTTTTTTATTTCTCTTCATAGTATGCATAGGAAAATGTTTCTACAGAATCATCTCTACCTCCTCAAAGGTAAATTTTTCTTTGGGGAAATTCCACATTACCTTAGAAACACAGCTGCCTCAGAACTGAACGGTTTTACACTAAATTCATCTCTTTCCCACTCTTGTTCCCACAGTGTCCCTCCACCAGGCCCCCATTGCAGCTTGCATTGCAAAACCTTTCTGCCCTGAACCACAAACCCAGCCAGCTGAGTCCTGTGACCCAACCTTACTGAAGCATGCACTTTAGTGTCTAGGGAGGCTGTATTTGACACTTCTGATCTTCTATTTAAAAAAAAAAAAAAAAAAAAAAAAAAAAAGGGAAAAAAAAAAAAAAAAAAATCAAAAAAAAAAAAAGGGAAGATAGTAAGATAATAACTGCACAATAATGTCAGGTGAATTAGATCCCTGGATTCCTGCTGGGCAGACAGCTCTTTGCCTGCTTTCTACCACACATGCTTTCTCGTCTCATTCTCTTTTACTGAGGGGCTCTAAAGAATACCTGATACTATGGACAGAATGAGACAAAGTCTCCACAGTCAGGATTTAGGCTCATTTAAAATAACTTTGAAACATGGTCATATTCCTAAAAAATCCAAGTTTGATTTATTTTATAATGAGCGCTATTCTTCCTACACCTATTTATAAACTGTCACCTTATGCATGCTGAGTATCTTGCTAAGATTTTATTTTTAGAATATTCCTTTGCCTGACAATTTTGCAGACTGTACTCAACCAGTTTTCTAATACATTCAATTTCAAAACATGATAATTAAATACAGAGAAGCATTTAATCCTGTCATAATCTTTGGCTGTCTGAAAAATCAGAAGTTGTTACAAAGAAACTGAATTGTCTCTATAGCAAAAAGAAGACAGATACTTAGAAGCTTGTCTGCATTAATCGATTGGTTGCAAGATAGCTTTTAGAAGGCCCAACCACTTAGGCAAATTTTAGGCATCCTCCATAAGGGTTGGTATTTGAAGAGATGTTTATTCTCTCATTTCAGCTCTACCACTGGCTCAGATTCCAATTCTCTTGTTTCTTTGGCCAAGATGCTGTTTTGTCCAACACACAGCAGAGATGATTGGATTGGCCTCAGCTAGCAGTTCCTGTGATGCATGTTAAATTGTCCCATGTACTAATACATTTCACCCACAATTGGTAGAATTTACAATTAGATTAAAAGATAAATAGAAAAATACAAATAGGACCCTCCGAACAATCTCCTTATTTTTCTGAGCAACAGTATTATCAGAGATCCCATAAGTAACTTGAAGCTTCTCTGTGCCTCCAGACTTCAAAGCTCCATATTTCTTTCTCCACAAGATACTCCACCTTCCTCTTTAGTAAACAAACTCAGTTTGCATAGTTCTACTGAAAGTTAACTTTCTGTTTGAGTTTCCAAACAGGTCAGCTATTGTGGCCTCTCTGAAATGTCATTTATATCTGACAGGTCCGTGAGTCAGCGACATCTTCCTTAAATACTCTTATATACTTAAATAGTTCCAGTATCACATTCATAATCTCTACAGCACTTTGTTCAAACGGAAGATGTTCAGTGAACGTGCCTTAGGCATATCTAATCCAAAACTTATACAGCAACAACAAGATTTAAACTAATAAAAAAAAAAAAACCTTATGCATATCTCAAGGGTACACTCACTTTTAATTCATGCCTCCAGCTAGAGTGATCTTTCAAAGTGGCAGGGAGTAAGCACAACACTAGTTAAGTCAAAAGCCTTGTAGGCGTGGGAAGAAAGGAGGTGGCCCAGTACTGCTGCTGTAATGGGTGCAAATACAGTGTTTTCACACCTACACCACATATATCACGTATGTGTCTGTGGCGGATTGTCCGGGCATGTTCCCTGAGTGCTGGCCGAATTTTACTCGCTGACACATTCACACCTTGCAGAGCCAAGGACAAGATTAGGAAAACTGACTCAACTGTAATCTGTTGCCTGGAGGTTTAGGACACTTCAGTGCCAGACAGCAGCTCTCTGCCCTAGGCTGAAATGCTACAGTAAACTTGTTTATATGTTTTACTGCCAAACTACATTCAACAGAACCCAACAGCTATTTGATTGAAGGAATAAAGGAACTGAGTTAGTAGAAGCTCTTTTGGGCTGTGGCTGCTGCTCACCACATATGCCTGTCCCACACCTAGCCCTAGGCAGTCTCTGGCCTTTGGAATGATTTTGCGATGCAGACCCACTATGTGACCATGGTTCCTATCCAAAGGAATACATGCTCCACACAGAACTGATTATAGCAAGATTATGACTTAGAGAATTTTTAGGTTTTATTAATAACCCACAGGAGAAAAAGAATGGGGAATCTGTGAAGATTTTTCATTGTTTTCCTCATTTTACTTCAATTCCAGATCTAACATAGACTGGCTCGGTAACTCTTCTGTATTGCAGCAGATAGTAATATCTCTTTAAAGGATTACGAACCAACTATGAACTACTCTGTTTCTAGCTGCACTTCAGGACAGCACAAATAGGTTGTCAGACCTCAGCTGAGAACTTCTGGCCTCACACAAGGCTGGCTTCGTTCACCTTTGTGTGAGGGAGAAAAGAGAAAGTTGAATGCAAACTAGAATTTCATTTTCTTATGGCATGTTTATAGTCCACTTCTCATTTATTCTCCACTTCTCATGGAATAAGAAAGAATATTTTAATTCTATCTAGAATTTTGGAAGGAAAGATTTAAATTATATTCTTTCTCTTCCACAAATATTTCAGGAATATATTTCAGATAAATAACATTTCATCATCTGAAATGCGCCAGTAAAAGCTGAGCTGGGAGAACTAAATTATTCTGCACACTTGAAGGAAAAACATGCATCAATTCTATTGGGGACCTGTAGATGACATGAAAGAATTTAAGAGACAAAAATCAACTAAAATTAAAATGGAAGGTTAAGAATTTTGGACAAATTTCTTGTTATTTCATTTCCACTTGATTCTAGTTGGAACTGCAAACATACTGAAGCACCACAAGAAATGGTACCCTGCCCTTGTGATATCTCTTGTGATTTCTGAGAAGCTTCCAGTGTGTTCTGAAGTTCAGAAGCTGATATACCAGGAAATAAACACAAATATACGTTGATAGGAAAATTCCAGGTCAGTTCAGTGTGGCAGATTAGGAAAATTCAGTTGGCAAGGTTGGGTGAGCACCTCCCAGGAGGGTTTTATAAAATGAACCATTTGATTATTTTAACTGTCCTGAAAAAGTCTGTCCAGCTAGGTTAGCAGCTACAAAATGCAAGTGAGACAGAGCCTGTCCTCATAAATAAGCCTGTGTCAGAGTAATCACATTTGATTCGTTAATAAAAAACAAAATGATCCCCACCTTCACTCCTTACAAGCCCTTGTCCAGGACTATGTAAACTGCAAAGCCACTCACTAATAAAAGAAGCAATAAAACGTAAAGATCGTAACAGAAGGGGTGCTTAGGACAAAACAAACATTCATTTTAACAAATAATTCTCCCTACATTTCAACAAACTTGTCCCAGAAAGTGGCTACAACACAGAGCACTACCTCAGGACTGCACAACACCACAGAAGAGTTATCTGCCAATGAGCTAGAGTAACTGCTGCATAAAGTTGCAATTCAGCAAACTTATAAATACTATAATTACATAGCAGCATAATTACAGTTAATTACCTGAAAGGTTAGAAAAGAACTTGTGCAAAATAAAGGAAACTCTTCCTTCAGTTAATGGAAGGTTTTGCTAATAGATTTGTCAGGTCCAAGTAGAAGAAAATGTATTTATCTTTTTTAAAAAAGCATGCTCTTTATATGAATTCATAGCAGAAAATTACAGGAGTTATTGAACTCACTGTAGAGGCATAATAGATGGTTCTAATTCAAAATGAACTGAGTAAAGAGTGACTTTTGCTGTTTGCAATGCCAGTTGTTTAGTCTAGGCAGTCTCCCACAAATCTGAACAAAATCCATGACGCTGCTGCAAAATGAAATGAAAGAGAACAAACAGCTTTGCTTTCATTTCTAACAACTGATCCAGCCCCCATGGAAAATGTATGATATATCTCCAGCTGATAGTTACAGGAGCCTGTGAAGCAAGCAATATCCACCAGCACACAACACAGTTGCACATGGCCTATGTATTATCAGATACACACTTTTTCATAAAAAAAAGAACACGACAAAACAAAACAAACCTGCCAAAGAGACAAGCCTGAAATATCAATTTAATAATTAAGTGCAATCACAACAATGTAGCACCTGCATTATCAGATACAGTGCAAAAAGTGGATCAATAGAAAATACCTGCAAAGTACAGAACAGAGGTAGTTGCCCATGGCTGTCAATGACAGTAGCCAATGCATTCTCCACATACAATTTTGTTATAAATTCTCATACTGTTTTCGAGATTGCACTAGGAACACTCAAAATATGCAGGACAAGAAAACTGGGGGGATGTCTGGGGTTTTCTTCTTTAAAGTTTTCTTTGGCTTTCCTTCCTTCAATTAGAAATAGCTGGTTTAATACCTTCTCAGTATTTTGGAGCAGAAGCACAGTCAGCATTTTCATACACAGAAAAATAAGTGTAACTTCTCAAATCCTACTGAGAAATACTTACATAACATTCCTAAAAAATTCATAATTCTAAAACCAGAATAAAATAATGGAACCTACTGTACAGTGACTTGGCTCTCTTCTTATTTTCTTGTAAAATTTACATTTTTAAAAAGTTTTCAAGACAAATCAATTCATAGCTTTTTATTAACCTGAAATTCTTGGTGGGATGTAACAGCTCTCATTACCAAATGTCATCATCAACAGTGACAGTTACTATCTAGGTGTCTATCTATATAATTATATGTCCTTACTCTTTATGTCTGGTTTATTGTCCTTGTTTTCTTCATGTACTTATTCTATCAAAATCAGTATGGTTATAAGTAAACACAACACTCAGCTTCTGCTGAAGTTTACTAGAACTGTAGCTCTCAGAATACTCTATTACGACAAAGTTGGTGGTGGGTTTGTTGTTTTGTTGTTGCTGTTTGTTGTTGGTTTTGTTTGGAGTGGGGTTGGTGGTGCTTTGGGTTTGGTTTGTTTGGGTTTTTTTTATTTATTTTTAGTTTCCAAAACCACAGGTATGACATGCTACTAAAGAGTTCTTCCTTGTAAACACCGTCACAAAGAACTTTTGTAAGAATGTGCTTAGTTAGAACCAAGCAGGCCAAGTTAGTAGTTGGAAAAAAAAGAATAGAGCAGTTAATTTCAAAAGCTAGATCTCAGATCTGCTGTGAACTATGGTCAAACCCACCTGCTCATTTAATACAAAATGACTCACTAACCAAGATTTACTGTTAGAATCCTCCAAATCTATTCCACAATAGTTTCAGTCTAGTAAGAACTATTTCTGTAATGAATTACGTCCAGATATAGCCTAGACTTTGTACAGAGAAAAATACATTTTTGAAGTGTCTGGTTACACAGTACAAAAATTATTGCTGGCAACATTTTTCTTTCTTTCTTTTGTTTAATAGCGTTTTGCTAATCTTGAACAACGGTTTATCTATTCATTCTAGATCTTCTTAAATCAAACCTGTTATGTCAGGTTTTAAAGAACCCATAGTACCCGTAACTCCCTAGTTAAAAACCATCCTTTGTTCATTTCTTCTCTCATTAGAGAATATAAAGAAAATGGTTATTACAGCTAAGACACATGATGTGTACTGTAGAGAGAACAAAAAGTCCAGCAGCACAGAGAAGACTGCGACATGCTGAACTAGGGAACATAGATGCTTAGACCATCAATTCCCACACTGTCCCAGATATCAGAGTAAATGCACTTTATGTCTATTCCTCTCTGCACGGCAATATGAAGATCACTAGGAGCAGCGAACGACTGATAAAGAGTATGCTTCTGCTATCATTATTCCCTGTCAGTAAAGGGCAGAATACAGTGTCCACAGATTCCCTTAGCTAACAATTATGTATCCAGGCGTCCATGCTGATTTCATTGATAAACCCAAGTGAACTGTCACACTATTAGAATGCACTGGATTTTTCCTATACATTTTTTTCTGTGGTTTTCAATGGAGGTGTCTCTAAGGAGAACCTGATAACTGAAAGGCGAATACATCTCAGTAGGTGCCCCTTGTCACAGTGCTGTGGGGTTCATTCAGCAGCATTCACTGGTTTGCCAAGAGCCGTGAGGAAATTTGGGTTCCATTGGTATGCTGGTGATGCTCAGATTATTTTCTACTTTTTACCAGATCAGAAATGCCATTCTTCAGCCAAGATGCAGACATGAATGAGAATAAACTTGGCTGAAGCTGACTCTGCAGTGGACAAAGGCAGTGCTGGCAGCTGGCATTGAAACATTCACATTATTCCAGCGTAAAAAGCAGCTTCCACTCTGAGATCACTTCTCTTATCATGGACAATTCTAATGACCAAGCTAGCAGAGGTGATGATGATTTTTTTTAAAAAAATAATTTTTTTGAGACATGGAGACGTTCAGGAAGACTGGAGAGCCCTCAGCTCTAGAACTTGCTTCAATGACAGGAAGAATTTCCTATATGCAGAAGTATGCACAGCATCTTTTTTGATAAAACACACGTCACTGTGCTATATTTGGTTGCTTTGGTATATGACAGGGAAGATTGAATTGTGTATTTGGGCATGTGGATTTGCTCACTCCATATAAAATAGTACAATATAACAGGAGGCAACATTTCCTAAAGCAAATATTAAATGTGCTGTGTTTTTTTAAAATGAGAAAAGTTATATGAATGTTTACTGGATATTATCATAGCTTTTAAAAGACAGATGAGAGATAAAAGGAAATTACGCACTGAAACGGAGAGAGGAGACACTGAAAACAAAATGTTCTGGCAATGTATATTGTATCATCACCTTCTGTGACTTTGCCACAGAAACTCTCATATGTAACAACCTTCTTTTTTTATGTAAAACTCAAGCTCTGAGGATTCTAGGCTGAACTCAAGTGTAGTCCTAAATAACAAAGTGGATAAACTCACCTACTTGGTACTCCAGGCATAACACCCAGAGGCAAATAATTCTGCTTATCTGAGTAACCTTTTGACTATACTACCAGGTTGGTCACCAGAGATGAACCAAGTCATGATTTACAGAGACAAAAGAGGGCATTTGGATCATTGTAGAGCTTTCTGTAGTTTAATAAAAGGAAACAATTTGATATTATTTCTGGCTACAAAAATTTAATAAATTGATATTACTGCTCACTGAGAAGAGGACAATAACATTCACAGATGCTATTTATAGCTAATTTCTGTATTTTTATACTTCAGTGAAAAGAATATAATGTCCACAGTAGGACTGAGTGAGCATTACAGAAAAGGCAATATACCTGCCCTCTGTTTCAAAAACCTAAGGAATCAATAAAAATTCAGTAAGATAGTGTTCAAGATGTTATTGAATCATTGCATGTGTCTCAGGCCATGAACAAACATCCTCTTCTAGCCAAGGGTAACTGCCAGTAGTACTTCTCCAGCTTTCATTGTTTCCTGAAAACTACCACTTTTATCCAACTCATGAGGTAGATCAAACAAATTAGAGCATGCTTGAGTGAACTGAAGCACTATAGATTAGGCTAGTTTAAGTAGTTAAAATAGGTGATCTGAGATTGCCTAACTGATTTTCCTTGCAGCAAACAGGCAATGGTCCAACACTGGAACATTGCCAACAGAACAGTAAGGGTGGTGATCTCTGGCTGGTTGGAGGTGATAAAAAGCTAGGAGCGGTAACTTCTTTGCTGGTACAGATGGATGCAGACAAAGATGCCTGTCCACTGCTGGAATACGCTCCTTGAGTGCTGAAGTACTGGTTTTCTGCAGCACAGTTATACATTCTGAAGCACATTCAGGTTCTTATATACAAAGGAAACTCTGCATCCAAATACCTTTGTTTCTATTGTTACGAAAGTTAAAAAAAAAAGGAAAAAAGATGTTTTTAAACTGCAGAGTGAATTTAAGCACATTAAAAAGAAAGAAGCCGAGGGCTTTTAACTACTGTTTTATACAGTATTTCCTCCCATTTTGGGTCTTTAATTCATTACATATGAATAGCAGTCCCACTTTCTTTTTTTCCCCCCTATGAAACATGACAGATTCTAGATAAAACTTGCCAACTAAAGTCAGAAGCATGAGTTGTAGTGTTATATGCACCACCTATGCACAATATGGGAAAGCAGCTTTTGACAAACTGGAGAAGTTAAGGGGACAATGCAGAATTTAATTCCTAGGCAGAAATTCATTTCTGCATAAGAGGGTAACCTCCATGTTTGCATGCACCTCCATTTTTCCTTCTCTCCTGGTATTATTATCTCCTCACGTCACAGAATCCAATATTTACAAGCTCCTGACCTGCAGCAGCACCCAGCTGTTGCTGTACCCTGTGGAGTGCTTCTGCCCAGAGCATTACAGTCTCAAGCCCAGGGTTCAGCCTCCTCTCTTTCTACTGCATGTCCTACTGCAGCTACTTGAGCAAGAACATCCAAAGGATAGCCATTAGGATATTACTCACACAACTGTTCCCATGAAGGATTACATAATTCTGATTACACATCTTCTGATGCCTTTGTAACATCTATACGTTGCACAAAAGGGCTGGAAAAAAAAAAAAAACAACTGTTATTCTGACTTAGTTCTAGTGCTTTTAATAGGCTTGCCATGTTCAGCAACAGCAGCTGTTCACCAAGCAGCAAAAAAGGCTATCTGGCTGATCAGCTGAGCCACTGGTCTCTGTTCTGGGCTTGAGAATGTAAGAAATAGAAATTCCTTGATTGATAAACTGTTGCTTCCTCCCACATAGCATTCACGAGACTTTTTGGCTCTGCTGTGTCCCCTCTCAAGCATTAAAAGGAATATGCTTCCGACTGTCCTCTGAGAGTCTCATTAGGTTTCCCCAGCCACTTTTACAAAGTTTCACACTGTTGCCCAAATACAATTGGTCTGTAACTATTTGAGAATTTTTAACTTCGGAGCCTACATACTTTGTGCTAGTCAAATGAACACAGAGATTATAAAATCAGCTTTCCAGGCACTTTCAAATATGCTTTTTCTTATGTTAATAGAAAAATAAGAGAAAATTTGAGCAGGCTATGTTGATATTTTTTCACAGAATAATCTTGAGCAAATTAAAATGTAAATATTTCTACAATCACTGCTTTTGAGTGACAATTTTTTTGCTTAAGTCTTTAGATATGACCCGTCTCCATTTTGATTGTGATAATTGTAGTTTTTGTGATCTCATTTCTCTCTTACTCCTTATGCAGACTTACCTAATTGGTGCAAGAGACTTGTTACCTTGCTAAGCCAACAGCAAACTAACCCAGTAGAAAGAAAAGTGAATTTTCACATGTTGGTTGAGTGAACTGTATCACATGAATACAAGAGTCATGACTGCACTGTTCAGGAATGGGGGAGTGGGACTTAGAGTTCTCCATTATTACCTCCACAGACGTACAACTCTTACGACCAGGCCCAGGCTCTGCCTTGGGAGCAGGATGTTCCACCCACACCAATACTGTTTGGTCCATCCAGCCCTGCATCTTTGTTAAAATTAGCTCCAACACATAATAGCATACAATAGTGATTTACAGGGACACATACCTAGAGGCTTAAGAACATGAAAAGGACATGAGCCAAGCTCATGAAAAATTCTGCTAATTTAATATGGTTCTCTGGGAAACAAAAACCTGTTCCCCTGACCTTCTTGGATGGTTGGTAGCATTTGTCACAACAGGGCTCCTACCCTCACTAGGCCTGAGTACAACTAGAATGCAAACAATAATTCTCAGAGTTATTACATTCAGGGAAATTACTTTGCTGTACTAATGTGTACATTACATGCATTATTTAGTTAAGAGTCCAAAAAGACCTGTTAAACTAACTTAAAACACAAGTAGAATGTAAATAGGCAGAATCTAATCGTTTACACTTAAAAAGAACAACACAGCATAAATACATGAGTTTGTTTTATATCAATTGCAGTATTTTAAGTTAAAATGATCTTTTTCATATTCCTTTCTCCCTAAACCATATGAAACAATTGTACGAAAGCTATCAGTAGTTTCAACAGTGATACTGCTCCTGGCTTTTTACCAGTTAGCCAACATATTCTACCCTTGGTGGATAGGTAACTATTTCTGAATAGGAAAAACAAATTGATGGAATTACTCAGAAGCACTGGAGACTACAGAATTTGGACATTAGAAAGCTTTCTTTCTCGTGTTCTCCTTGCCACTGTATCAACTAACCTGAGCAAGTAGCTATCACCACTATGAGAATTTTTCTAATGTATATTAGAATTAATTTTACTTTCATGTTTTCTGACCTATTCCCAAAGGTGACTAGGTTTGTAACACTAAAGCAGAAGCAGCACGCAGAGGCTACAGAGAGGTTAACCTTGGTTTCAAGGAGGCTACAGTGCATGTCTGTGACAAATAGGGAAGTGGAATCCAGAACTTCACTGATGAACTAATACCTTACCACAAAGCCTATGCCACCGCTTACTTCACAAGAATATTATGAGTTACTTATGTACAAAGTATCCAGGTTCAGAGATGGTCAGCAGACAGTGCTTTCAGTGTTAGCATCTCGTAAGCCTTTCTCAAGGCTCTGTCTGCTAACTCTGCTAAGATGCTGATTTACTCAGATTTGAAGGCTATTATCACTTGTCTGCTTGTCCTTTTTCTTCTAAGCTACAACCACACTACTTGGAAATTTTGTAAATCAGCCTACTTATTAGGGAGCCAGATTCAACCTTTATCACAGAAGGGACAAGCTTGCTCTGAACTTCTCATATGAATCTTGCAGGAGAGCATCCACACACTAAACTCTGCAATTTAGCCAGCTGATTACTATCTCCTTTTCACCACAGCAGTTGTAATTCAGTAACATCATATGTACATACATTGTGCACTTCATATTCACTTCCTGGACATGAAAGAAATTAGAAAATATAAAATCTGACAACAGTGTAGTAGTCAGAAGCTATTTCCCCGATCAGCAAGCACAGCCGTTAAGTGGACTGATGTTCCTACAACAGCAGAGAAAACTCTTGCAGTGAAAGTCCACAAACCAGTCAGCATCCATGAAGGGCACTGAGTACTCCCGGCTTCCACTGATTTCAAAAGGAAATGTGCAGGCCTTTTGTTACCCTTGCTGTTACGTGATCAGCTCTGAAAAACTTCCTTTCCACCATCTGGCAACTGAACTCTTGATTCTTTCTTTGTGCTTTCCAGGCTGTCAGATTTAATATGTCCATTGTTTAATGATCCCATCCTCACCTTTAAGTTTATGGAGGATTTTTCTGTTTTAATCCCAGCAAATATCACAACCAAAATCCCTACCTTTCTACTCATGGAACATAAGACCTCAGTTGAGCAAAACAGACACTCCTTGTGGAAAGATTTCATGCTATCAATTTATAGACCCCATACATTTATGGTAAAATTTAATATTCTCCATGTTTGTTGAATTTTTTCCACTAATGTAGATTTTGCTTTGCAAAGCAAACTTGATTTCAGCATATTTTCACTGTGCAACCCTATTGGATTATGTTGAACAGCTCCTGGTGACAGAACACAAGGCTGTTTCATTAACCATCCACCAGCAAATCTAATATCGTGAAGAATTTCAACAGCTCATTCATGGTCCAGTTAATTTATGATAAATTTTTCCCCAATGAGATATCACAAGCAGAGATCAAAGAAACTCCAGAGAATGAATTCTTTTCCCGTATTCACACATACAAGATGGAAGAAGTCTGGAGAAAAGGAGAAATAGTAGTTGATGCATTAAGACAATTTGCACTTCCAGCATGGAAAATGCTTATAAAGTAAAACACTACCCCCAGCAGGAAAAGAATGTCATGAAGAAAAAAGTATTGTTCCTCAAAGTACAATTTTTGTCATCAGGAACATATCCTCTGCTCCTCTCCTGTGAAGCCAGCATGTCCCTTTTCTCCAGAGTCCAAACCCTTCTAGTGCTCATAGGCGAATTCTAATAGGGCTATTCAAAGCACAGCTCTCATCACTTTTTTTTTTTTTTTTTTTTAATAATACTGGCTGGTCAAGATAGCACATTGTTAGAAGAAAAAGTCTTTTTCCCTCCCTGTGTTTTAGCACTTGTCTAAAGGATGTAAATTATTGTTTTCGCACTGGCCTAAAGGGTGTAAATTATTAGGCTTTAAGTGGGACATACATTCACTTGTGTCTCCAGAGGCAATGTCTCAACAGTAAGGCATTTTATACAGATGCAGACACCAGGTTACAGCAAAAAGAAAGCTATAGATACTCAGGAAAGAGCAAGAGGGAGCTTCTTAAAGTGGAGATCCTGACTCATATGAAGGTTACATTATTCCAAATAATGACAGATTCCTTTGCTGCATGATTGAACAGACATCCTTTTGCAGCTCAAATAAGCAGTTGTCACTGCTTATATTGCAAGAAAGATTCAGAAAGAAAGTTCCTTAATCACCCTGTAGGTAACAAGCATTTTCAAGTTTATCCACAGAGGCACAACTGTTCTGTTAACATGTTATTCACCTCCATTAAGAGCCATGCTCTGGGCCTGTAAAAGCTGTTCAGCAACTCACAGATGCACAGCCAAGATTCAGAAACATTCATGGACATTTTATGTATATGGTCTCTGAATATCAAACACTTGAACCTCCCAACACAAATCCCAAAGTAGTATTTCATTCATATTAAATGAGGGGAATGTGATATACTTATCAAGTACAAATAAATGGTGTAGTATTTATACATGGCATTTAACAACTGTGTATAGATTTTTATAAATATATATGTTTCTCTGTGTGTATGCACTTTACACGACTCTACATAAGATAATTATATAAATTACATAACTATAATAGATAATTGTGGACCAAATAATACTCCAACATATAATTAGGTACTATTTTAGCGCCCTCTAATACACATTTACTGCTACTGGTTTCCAGATTTTGGACTTGGAATAGCTCCAAAACCTAGAATTTTTTAAGTCACCAGGAAACAAAACAAATATTTCTTTCTCTCCCCACCCCAAATCTGGCATTTTACACACAAACCCCAAATACTGCCAGAATCCCAGAAACAGAATTCTCACTGTTGCTGTAGTAGCAGGTTAAAATTCCAGCAATGTGTGCCCTCGCAGTGCTGCTGAGAGGCAGGTTTATCTCACTTGGAATTGAGATTTAAGGCATTGAATGGGACACAAATCAGCTGCCCAGCCATCTAACTTACTGAATCTTAGCATGATGACTTTTAAAAAACATTTTTGATCATTTTATACATCTTATCTCTGTGATTGGAATCACAGTGTGCAGGTGTGTCTGGCCTTATGGGTAAAATTAATAAAACTCCTAAGAAAAGTATTATATGCTGCTAATCTAATGACTTTTTTTGCATTGTATGATTAATATAGTATTAAGTATTCCACCAAATAACACCTTGCATAATAGTTTTCACAGGACTCCTGAAAAGGCCTGCAGAGCTCAGCTTTGCCAATTTTGATAATGGCTCACTCCAAACATGCTGATAGATCTTTGCAGGACACCATCACATGACAACTTTTACTAAGGGGGAGTTGCACTAGAGTATGAGACAGAAGTACTCTAGAAATTTTTGTGAACTATGCCTCAATCAATAGCAGTTGTTATAAGCTGGACTCAGTTCACCTACACAAAGAAAATCACAACAAAAGTGGTATGACAGCAATAATGAAAACTCTAAACTTGTTCAGTACGCAGAATCTACTTAAAAATATGTCCACAATATGTTTTCATCCTAATAAAGTATAATTTTTTTAAAAAATAATTCCATGTTTAATAAGAAGTCTCGCTTTTAGACATAATTACATGGAGATAACTTTTGTTAGTTTTCTAGTGTTCACTGCAGAAGTTTCATAAGAAATAAGTACAGGCATTCACTGTAAAAGATCAGTTTGGAAAAATTCAGGATATACTTAAAATGACTGAAGCCTTTTGATATCATATCAGTGAAACCATCAAGCCCTTGCCTGGATGAACACACCTAGTGATCACCAAAGCAAGCAGTTCCTATGTGCTGCAAAAACAGGATTTCCCCTCAGCTATTTTAGCTTAACTAAGGCTTTCAGACAAAGCCAGTAAATATAAAACAGCTCTCTAAAAAAAAAAAATAAAATAATAAAATCAAAGGACACAATGGAAAAACAAGACCATATATCTGAAAGGCAAGAGAAAGGGAAACAAGAAAAACAAGAAGAAAGGGAAGAGAGGTTGATTAAAACAAAATGCACCTCCCTATTGGAGGGTTGATTAAAACAATAGGGAGGTACATTTTGTTTTAATCAACCTCCTTCATACTGTGTATGTTACTACATACCCTTAAAAAATTTCCCAGTATTCCCTCTAAAAAACAGATCTCATGGATGTACAAAAATTTTATGGAATCAGATGCCAAATCTACACTCATACTTAGATCTTTGAATGCTTAATCCTATTCCTTGGATTGAACAAAGGCCACTTCGGTAGATTGGGATTTAATTATTCTCAAACTAGGCAGATTACTCCACTTAACCAATGAGCTGCCTGGTGCTGGAGAGCCATCTCATCTCTGCAATTGCTGCTACAGTCCTAAGGCTAAAACTCCCCCCTCCCTTCACTTCCTCTTTCCCTCCCCCCCTCGCCCCTCCTTTCCACTGTAACCCTCAATCATTTTCCATGCACCATTGACCTCTTCATTTCCCACACCTTTTATGCAAACTCTGAGACCGGTGTTTATCTTTTTCTGAGTATCAGAATGGTGCCAAGCATAAATATTCACTAGGCGAGTTTGTGAGAATAGCTAGTACCAAAAATGTGCGTGTAAACCTAAAATTCACTAACTTATCTGTGCAGACAAGGTTAGTTGTACGTAAGAACACTGTGCCTGTGCCTTTGCCCATCACCTCAACTCTGGCTTCCAGAGAATATAGCTATTAAGCAGCAGTCTGGCCTGGAGGGCTGTCCCATGGCCCCACAGGTGAATTTCACTCACTAATGTCTTCTTGAGCTAATATTCTAAAGATTCTAATGTTTCTATCTCCTCATTCTTACAAGTTCCCCACTGTACTTTTTCTGAGCTTCGAACAAATATTCTTGCTGCATATATTTAATTTACCCTTGTCCTATGGAATGCTGTGATCCAGAAGTTATACTGAATTTCGGACACAGGAAGGTGGCACCAGACAACCAATTTCACTGCAGGATCACACAGCAAAATAAGTAAGGCCACAGGAAGAAAATTAACTCCCACTTCCAGCACAGCTATCCTAAAACACAATTCCAAAAACGTCTTATCTTTTGCAAGATTGTCTCTTTTTAAAAAAAATTTGCACTTGTCATGACCATGTCAGTATATGTGAAATGGTTCCAAGGGATATGCACACAACTAATATAGTATTCTCCTGGTCCCTTAGAAATAAAATTGAAGAAAACAATGCTCTGAATCACATTGTTATAAGCAAATACTGTAGTTTTGAATCCTTTGATCTGTATTTCCTTGTTCACCTCTTCCAGTGTAAGAACTGACTTGATGTTTCACTAGAGTTGAATAGGAAAATATTTTCATATCCCAAGAATATTTTCCAGCCCAAACCAGATAAAGAGCCAAAGCTTAATAGCAACAAAATTGCAAATCAAAGTTCCAAGCATTTACATAAATTAACCTAAATATGCTGTTGATCAATTATGATTTCAACATTATTTTTAATTACTAAAAACTAGCAAATATTTCCAAACAATAATTTTGAACAACAAATATTAACACTAATAACTTGGATGTAAAAAGGGAATGGAAAAAGCTTTCAACTAGTATTTCCAAAACCTGTTATTTTTCACAGGTTACCTCTGTTTCAAAACCCAGCCAAAATCTAAGCCAAAAGTAATGCTGGGTAGCTTTACATCAAGTGCAAGAGTGGCTGCAGCGGATGAAACCGAAGTTCCATCTAGTACAGCCACCTGCCATAGTGGCCAAAATCAGATGCATACTCAGCAGCGGAAGTTTACATACCCATAAAGCACTTCCCCTGTGTACTCTCCCAGTCATCAAACATTTTCAGTCCACAGATTTTCTGAGCAAGTGGTGGTATCTGTGTTTAGTAATCATCATTGGATTTCTCCTAAATAAACACTTCCAGTTTCCAACTAATCTTATATAAATGCTTAATACCCACATCACACATAGCAAGGAATTCCTCAGATGAACTACATGTCTCAAGGAGAACCATTTCATCGTCTTTTGTTATCTAAATATTTTGTTATCCTTAAATAATCCTTACATCTTGTACTGGGAGAGACACACAAGTGATCTCTGCTCTATTTTCTCGATGTCATTCATGATTTTCTAGACCTCTGTCAAAAGCAGTCTTAGTTGTCTTGTCTCCTGGCTGAAAAGTCCTAATCTGCTTAGTTTTACATTATTCATTTGCCCCTTCCTCTATCTAATAATACTGTACAAACAAATATATTTCATCCAGGCAGTTCGTGACTCTTTCTCCTTTTTGCTTTTAGTATCAAGAAAAATGGGAACACAAGCTCCAAAACAGCATCTGAGTACCTTGGCAGAAACCCTGGCCAAGGGAATTTAGTCATGCATATACTTGAAAGGAAGCATTTTTATGAAGGGCAAAAGTGTTTCTTCCAACATTTACTGGCTTTTAAATCTTACTTGACAGTATGAAAGTTTTGGTTAGGTAACAGATGGAGGAGAGGCAATTATTTGTTAACATTAATTTATACTAACAACTTGAGGCTGGATTATGTGCTAGTCCAAAGCATTCCTGGAAAGACACACTGTAATGATTTTCCAGTATTTCTTTTCATAAAATTCAGATTAGATCAGATTAAACCACAAGGGTACTAATTTCAGTTTAGCAACTATACATTGCACAAGTAACACTTAAACATTAGTATCTAGAAGTATTTCACTTTAGATAAGGAAACAAAGAGGATAGCATATTTGTTACCCTGTAAATAATGCAAGCTGTTCAATAGTTGTGTGGTTGGTGCCTCCTGTTGCACCCTTTTCAAGAGAGGAGAGAAATTTGGATGTGAAGTTCTGCACAGGGCACCAACCCAGAGCCCAACAACTGAGTTACTAATGAAGAGGCACTGCTGGTTTCTCTATGCACTGCTTTCCCTGTTCTTTGCAACGTCAGTCTCTCAAGCTTATTGATTATTGGACTTAAAATCACATTTTTAATGGACTAGTATTTTAAAATTATGTCACAATGAAGCACAGAAAAGAGGAACTTAATCAGACAACAGAAAAAATATCAAGGTTTTGAAAATCAGCATTCTTCCATGAAATTTCCACCTGATATAAAAAGACAAAAGGAACAGTTAACAGTTTGGAGGGTGGGTGTTATTTCTTTGCCTTCTGCTTCAACCATCACTTCAATACTTGATTCTAAATAAAGGAGATGTGAAAAAAGTTTTGAAGTGTCACATAGTAAAGAAGGGTATTTATTGAGAAGAGAAAGATTAAGAGAGTAGAGCACAAGAATCAAAAAAGGTGACTGTCTGGAGAATTTTGAAGCAACCCAGTGTTCAAAACCAATTACAGAAGGACAAATTTAGCAAGAAGAGGAATAAAAATATATACTCTAAAACACGTAAATAATAAACAGATAATTTAGAGGAAAACAAAAGGATAATCTACTAGGTTTAGTCTTTTACAGGACAGGTTACACTGAATTTATTTCTCCGTTGTTTGAAACTATTAAATATAAATGCATTATTTGATTCATGGGTGACTTAAGGGGTACATCTCTAAATAACTAAGACACACAACAGCAAGCAGAAACCAAAACAAGATCATATTTAATCTGTTTCGTCATCTTTTCCAAGGTTTTTTAGCAAGACTTTTGTTTTTATGTTCTCATTTTTTTCTTCAGATCCCCAAATACTCCCATTTAAGGCACTCCAAGGAACTGAAACTGTTTGTATCTGTCTCTACCACCTGCCCCAATGCTTTCAAAAAGAGCCAATTTCAAATAAACAGCAGCATGATGTACATAAGTAGAGAACTTAAAATTAACTGACAAGGGTCTCATAAATTATTTTTACACAAGCAACTTGTGGGAGTAGGTTGCACTCCTTTGCGTCTTAGACCACCAAGCAAACAAATCATACTAAACAGTGATGTATACTGAATACTCTGAATGTATTTTATAGTTCTTGTATATGCCATGAATTCAGTCCTGGGTATTTTTTTAAAATTACTTTTCCTTTGGAAAGCATCCTAATTTAAAAAAAAAAGTGAGGGGAAAATAACATCTTGGTCTAAACTCCTTACTAACTCATAATTTTTTTTTTTTAAAAAAAATCATTTTTCTGCTATTCCTGAACAAGACATTACATTACCTGCTTTCTCCAATTCCCTGCACCCAGAAATTAATTCTGAATAACAGCAACCAGGAAATTACTGGGGTATGTGTCTCTGCTGACTGTTTTCACATTGTAGTTGCTAATCACATCTGCAAACAAATTTCCAGGTTCCTCATCCCTCCTGCAAACAGCCCAGGTAAATAAAAACCACAAACCTGGGGATCCAAGAGGAGTGGAACTGAACAGCATCCCCTCTGTTAAACTGTGGGATGAGTGAGTTTTTATGGATGTCAGACCACTGTGTCGTCCACAGTGCTTCAAAGCATAGCAGTGTCTGATGTGTTCAGGAAGATCAGCTCTACTTAGACACCAAGAAAAAAAAAAAAAAAAAAAAAAAAAAAAAAAAAAAAATAATTCCACANAAAAAAAAAAAAAAGAGGTATTTCCCAATTTTAACTGAGTTTTAGTAAAGAACTAGAAATTTGACTTTTGGTATATATTGGATGGGTCTGATTTTCAAAGAAAATAAAATGTATCCTCTGCACTTTAATACTAAAGAATCACAGACAGAGACAAAATCATCCCCAATAACCAAGGAGCTAATTTTTGAGCAGGCACCTTTATGCACACCTCCCACAGACAATACCATTACCTCACAAATGAAAACAGGGTACTAGCTCCAATGAATTCTTGTATTAGCCTCTTCCTAAACACATCTCTCTTCCAGTTCCAGTAGTCACTAATGCCAACTGCCAGAAGTAATATCTAGATGATTTGAAAGCCATGAAACACACAGGGAAGACAGACAGTATGAACAGTGTGGTTTTATGTACTCTCCTCTTCACAGATTTTTTTTTTTTCTCAGAGGGTTAAAAATATATCAATAAAGGTTTAAAAATGATTTGTTAACAGCCTCTTTTCTGAAGGATCCTGAGGGGATCTATGATATATTCCACTTTCCATGGCCCAAACAAAAATCATGAACATGTCACTGCCTTTGCTCAGTTTCAGAACAGAATTCTCCAATTCTGGGGACATCAGTAGTTGCATCACATTTTAATGTGAATAGTGTCCAACACATGAAAGAAATAACATCACAATAGATAAGCATTCTTTGGGAAACATTTCCACATACGAAAAGCAGTAAAAGACACACAAAAGACACAGGAGATATATTAAGGCTCAGACAAATCCATTCACAATCAGGAAAGGAGGCTGCAGTAAGGGACAGATTCACAGAATGGTAAGGGGTTGGAAGGGACCTCTGGAGGTCATCTAGTCCAACTCCCCTGGCAGAGCAGGTTCACCTAGAGCAGGTAGCACAGGAACATGTCCAGGCGGGTTTTGAATGTCTCCAGAGAAGGAGACTCCAGCACCTCTCTAGGCAGCCTGGTTCAGTGCTCTGCCACCAGAAGGCAAACAGAAAAAATAAGTTGTCTCTAGGCAGTGGGGTGTGTAAGCATGCGTATGTGTATGACTTTAAAGTAACTTTAACATACCAGTGGCCCAAAATTCAGCTTCTGTTCAGGTTTACTTACTTAATTTTTCAATTGCCTATGGATTACATGAGTGCCATTGAAATATCATCTTCAAGTCTCTTCAGTGAGACCTTACTGAGAAACTCTTCCTGTAGAGTTCCAGGAACTCCAGAGTGACAGGAAGAAGGATGCTGAACATAATTTTTCTTAGCCAGAAAAAGCTACTTTCCTTAATTGGGAATGCAAATTTTAATCAAAGTTTTTATGCTGTACTGTAAAATGAATTTAAAATTTATGACTTTGCAAATATTAAAATTTTGTTCTTACCATTATAAAGTCCTACCATACCTTGTCCGCATTCCTGACATATCTTTAGGCAAATTTTGCAGTATGAAACAGGTATTTTGTACTTGTACTTTTATACTCAATCAGACATGATCCAAAAAAATTATATTTAGATTGTGGATCTGTCCCCTAAAAAAGCAGATGATATTTCAGTTTCAAACCTTGGTCAGTGTGTCGACTTTTGTCTAGTTTCCAGTAAAGTTTTCATTTTCAAGTCCTAAAGAATTCTTATCACATCTGTAAATTTCAGAAGGCACTCCAAAAATTTCTTAGTTAAGAAAACCATAGACAACCTCATCTTTTGGAGTGATTCAATCTAAGTCAGTCTCCTGGATTAACTTGCCTCTATGAGTAAATAGAAGATTTAGTTCAAAAAGTCTAAGTTTGGTCCATATGGGATTATCATTATTATTACTATTTGCAAGTCCTCTTTTTACAGAAAAAAAAATATCTTCATATTTCTACCTTTCTCATTATTCCTTATATGCACCTTTCATCTTAGTTTGGAGATTGCCTCATTAGTAACAGTGTGAGTATCACCTAAAACAATAAACCCTAATAATGTGAATAATAATTAAATGCTAATAAGAAGAGATAATAACTGAACATATAATAACATATAAGAATCTTGCACATCCCAATGTACATTGCTTTCAGATGGCTACTAGACCTACTACCAGTATGTAGGTGTCTTCTATTTTTGGTATTTTTTAAAACCTTAATTAAAAAAAAAAAGTTTCATTTTGTTCAACTAGGAATCAGTCTTTTGGTTTTACTTTTCAGTAAGACAACACAATTATCTCAGGCCAAATCTAAACAATTTTTTTTGTTTGTCTTTCAAAACTAACTGCAAAATGTTTTACAAGTGGCATTCAGTTACAGTCTTTACTACACCTCACAGAAACACCATTAGCACAAATAAGGAAAGGCAAAGGGCTGAATCTCCTCCAGGGTATCAAGAAGTCACAAGATTTCTTGCTCGTGATTACCATGCTGCTCTGCATGAAGGTAATTTATGAGAGCACGTGGATCAGAGTGACCTGGTTGCATTGCCCTTCCTGAAAAATTTATTTTAGAGCAGGATCTTCAGAGAGAAAGGAAATTAAGTCAGCAAGCCACTCACTTGAGTCAGAGCTACTTCCCAAAGAGAAACTCTTTGGACTTCCAGAAAGATCTTGGCACTCGTAGCTGCAACTAGCACAGGAAAGTTTTCAGCAGTTTTATTTTGTTGTTTTTGTAAACTGACATATAAAACTTTGCAGTTACCTTCAATTATGTCACTGAGTCACTGGTATGACATTTTAAGTGACAGCCTGTTGTAGAAGCCAAGCTCTTAAGACTATTTCCTTCTCCAAGTCATTACATGGATTAACAGATTGAAGCCATTCTTTCTCTAATAACACAACAGATTCTATCGGAACTTTTAACAGCCATGAAGAAGTTCAAATTGTACTTCAAATCCCTCTCTCAGACTCACTGGCAAGCCAAAAGCTCACCTGTTGAAGCACCCCAAGCACTTTCACAGTTGATATATAATGAAAACAGTTATTTATTAGACTTGCTTTCTATAGTATGCACAAACAATATGGAGAGTGACAAAGTGCCTTTGCACTGCACAAACTGAGAGCACAAAAAGAAAATGAAAACAAGGCATAAAACAAAGCCAGGATGTGTACAATGAAACAGGCACAAGCTACTTTTTGATGTTGTTTTTCTTTTTGTGCTAAAAATAGAACACAATGCTTATCTTTGTATAGAGACTACTCACCAAAGCCTGAATAAACCAGAGGTTAAGAATATCAACATCACTAAAATTCTTTCCAATTTTCAGGTTTTTTTCCTAGATTCTCTTTCTCATAATATTACTTTTTGCTGAAACTGAGTCCTCTCCCAGCAAGAAATCCAACAGAAATGCTCTTAAGTAGACATTGTAAAAGAAATGAACAGACTTAGTCCTAGATAACTACCACAGTTAAAATTGCCATTAAAGAAAAATGTGAGACACCAAAGCTAAGAATTTTGGCAACCAAACTTCCACTAACTTACAAGCTTTTCACATTTCATCTCTTGTAAAAGGGTGAACAATTTCTAAAATAATGTTTCCCAGCTATGAAACATAACATTGCCTTGAGTTACTTGGAGCATACAATAATTTGAGACAAGTAGAAAAGAGCGCACATTCAACGCAGTTCAGTTTGGAAGTTTTCTTGCCAGAATTGCCATTCACTCAACCAAATTAAAAATGCTGTTTGTATCATGTCTTATCATTATACTAAACTAAAATCTTAAATAAAGTTTTTAACAAGACTGACATGTCACAAAAATACAGTTTGATCTAAACCCAGCATGCGTTCACATTAGGGTTCTCTGTGCTCTCATTATGAGATGTCACTGCTGCAAATATCCAAATCTGGGAGCATCCTATCACTAAATAAAATTGCAGGATAAAGGCTCGTCTGTAAATGCATCAGAAGTACCTTGTAAATTATCAAAATCTTGTCAAAACAACAAAGGAATATAATCTCAGGATACATTTGCAGACATAATACAGAAATTAATATGCTATGATTTTAGATATTTTCTGAAAACAACTACAGACATAAAAGTTGTGAGGTACAACAAAATCTAAATGTGCTGACTTAGAATACAATACTTCTAATATCAATGTTCTTGCATAAACTTTTATGCAAGAAAAAATGTAAGAAATAAAATTTCACTAATGTATGTTCAGTTCCAACACAGATAATTTTAACTTCTCTGTGAATAAAATACTTCATTTTCACCTCTGAGAATATTTCATTATTTGTTATGTCTAATAAAAACATAAGCCTCCTCCCTGACCATTCTATTTTTGCAGCTTGAACGGGTATCACCCAAACTCAGTAAAGAGCTCTATGCACACTGTTCTGTATGTGGTTAATAAGTACCTTTTACTTACTGGCACTAGCACACTCTTCTTCCAGCAAAAACCATCTTCCTTGATGTATCTTGGAATTATATTTTGCATTCTCACTGCCAAATCACAGCAGTGGCTCATAGTCAGTTTTGTTATTGATCACTACAGTCAAATCTTTTTACCCTTGTGTCACTTCCAATTTATGAGCCCCATTTATAGAGAAATTCCTATCAACTGTATAACCTTGCACTTCACAGTATGAGATTTCTACCTGTTTCCGTTGCTGTATTTTCAAGGTCATCTAGGTTTTAGATGGCTTTGGTATCTTCAGCATTTGGGAGGCAAACGCCTACCAGATTTTGTCATTCTTGTACCTTTCCTGCCTGCTTCATTAATGAAAATATTCAAACAAGATTAGCCAAAAAACTGTTCTCCAAGGAACTCTTTTAGTAAACTCTCTACTCTAACAGTTTCCTTCCCAACACAAAGAACCTGTTATTTGTCTAGTTCATCACACCCTAACTTCTCTTCTAACCCCATTTTTTTTCTAGCTTAAGCAATAACTTATCATATAGATTATTTTCAGATAAATAAAAAAGACTGAAGTCTTATTAGAAAGAAACACCAGGCTTGCATGCCATGTACTTTTTTTGTAAGCTTCTGCTTTAATTTACTCCATTTTTCAACAATTTTTCTACATTATGTTTTTTCTTCTAAGCTCATAAGGTTGATAAGACCATAGTTCACCTTGTCCCTGCTTTCTTACATACAGATACCATCCCAGGTACTTAATAGACATGTCTGAAAATGTTGTCCTATATGTACCAAGCTTTTTTATCTAAAAATAAAACCACCAAAATACTACAAGAACAAGAATATTTCATCTTGCCTTTTTATAGAAAAAGAATCATTTACAATGCAGTCTAATAGTTTTAAGCAGTTACCTAAGTCTCTAAGCAGAGTTATAACCCTGAATAAAATGGTTATTTTAGTGTAGTGATGCTTGCTCAGCAATTACTACCAAATGCATATTAGTAAAATATGCCCTGCAGAGTTAATCACCTATGAATGTGTTTGCCTGTGCATGCACTAACACTGTAAAGTCACATCTGTAGTATGTTTTTAAAATACCTATACATTCTAAAAGGCAATGTAGCAATAAGATCAGTATTTCCTGTGTGATTATCATTGTTGAAATAGATGGACTCAGAGGCACATTAAGACCATCTCAAACTTTTAAAGAGATCACTTTTTGATCCAAAATGTACACCTTAGGCCTACCTGGAGTAATTATACATAGCTAGATTTTCAATTTTACTAGCTTACTTTGTCTTATAAACTGTTTCACTAGTAACTTCTTCAGGTTTTAGATTCCATCTTATTATGACTGTGGTTATGGATTTCATTTCAGAGGCACTAGGATCACAGAGTCAGCACACTAGAATGAAGAAAGATCGGCATAACTTTGAAACCAAATTTCGACTCTATACAGATACAAATGAAGAAGGCTGTCAGATTTTTTTTAATCAGCTGGAGACTCTTGACAAATGTCATTTTAATGCCTCTCTTCCTCTTGTGATGATAGTCCATGGCTGGTCGGTATGAACTCACATTTTATTTTTGATTCAAACTACATCTGATTTGATATACTTTCCTTCTCATTATGCTAATGCCAAAAGTAACTTCAGAAGGTTGTGATTAGAAGATGGTGGATTTTCCTGATAGCAATTATGGCTAGAAATAAAACAAAGTGGATATTCCCCACTGAGATTCTGAAGGAAGAGTCTACAAGCAATTTTTCATATGGGAGTCCCTTGCCAAGGATTAGATTCAGCCCTGGTTTAAAGCCAGCAGAGTTTGAACAAGTGGCTGAATTAATGTGCTGTGCCTCTGGAGGACTGAACGCCAGTTTCATTTCTCCGATATGTTCACTGCCAGGTATTTACAGACTTATTGAAAAGAAGTGCATATAATCTTCCCACATCTTTCTCAAAGATACATCTTTAAAGAGAATTTCTCTATAAGCCACTTCAGCTGAAAATGAAGCCTTCAACCTCAATGAATTACCACTAAACGGCTTCCAGCTAACCTGTAAAAAAAATTAAAATAAAAATCCACCATGAAAACCTTTCTCAAAAGCACAGCAGTACTAAGAGTGACTTTTGATCAGCTTCTCAGCTGGGGCAAAAAACAAACAAAGAAAAGACAGGAGAAGAAATAATGTCATTTTAAGAGATCCTTGATTTTCATAGAACCAATGCCATCTCATACGGTGGCAAAATGGAACTTTCTTGCACATCTGCAAATACGCAGAGAAACTTCATTATAATTATTACACAGTTCTTATATAGATTCTTAACTTTACCCACCGGGACTCAAAGATTCTCATGACTGAAGGATGCTGAAGCCCCTAAAATCTGGTTATCAGCATTGAGCCCTCCTTGTTTATATCATGGCATTTGTTTCCTTGAGTTTTTCACAAGAAATATTTGGCTGAGACTGCTTTCCCTTAAGATCTTTCCTTTTTGCCTTTTTTTTTTTTTTTAAATGACACAGGTGGATGGGATGTTAGAAGGTTGGATACGGAAAATGGCAGCAGCTCTGAAGTCTCAGCATAAACAAATTAATGTGATCATTGCAGATTGGCTTACGTTTGCTCACCAACACTATCCCATTGCTGTACAGAATACACGCTACATAGGACAGGAGATAGCAGACTTCCTGGAATGGCTGGAGGTAAGAGCCCCCAGATCAACACATGTTTCTCTGGAAAAGACTGCTTTACTTCTTATGCTTATACCACCTTTCTGAAATACTATGCTGGTTAAATGCTGTTCATTTCAATCACGTATATTTCTGTAATACATTGCAAATTCTTCTTCCATAAATTTTCATATGACTTCATAAAACTCATCATGCAAGAGAGAAAAAGCCCGTGGTCTTGTTTATAAAAATACTGAAATATCTTTAGAGGCGAGATAATTTCATGCTACTTCTGCTTTTCAATTAGCATGTGCATAGACAGCTGACATAGTCCCACAATTTGAAAGCAAGCACACATTACCCTTTACAAGTGGTTAGTTCAGTAAACTGGGTTTATGGCATCTGTGCTTAATTTCTACTTTTAATGCAGAATTCAAGCACGACACTGTCTAATTTTTGCCTCAGTTCTCCAAAGATTACGCTAAAATAATGTAAAGTCCTTTGCAGAGGACAGACATACCTCACAAAGCAGATGACGCAGAGGCAGTAGTGAGTACAGAGCCACACTATGGTAGTGACTACCTATCAAAACCCCTGCTACACTAAGGAGCAGTGATCATGGCTGGAATGAGAAGGCTGCCGACATTCCTGCAAGGGATCATTGCCTTCCAGCACTATTTAAGAAAAGGAAGAGAGCAATCACAAGAATGAGTACCACTCATACAAATCAGGCACCCTAAGAAACTCTTACTTCATCTATCTTTAGTACTAAGTTAAGCCACCTAATTTGAAATTAAATTATACTTCTGCACCTCACAATGAGTTTTTGAATACACTAATTTAAATGCAGGGAGGCATAAGATGGAAGCAAAATACACTGCAGAGCTGAAGCAAATATCGTTGAAGGGCTAAGCTGCTTTCAACAGGAACGGCAGGGCTGCAGTTGTCAGATACGATGCGCCATTAGGGACAATGAGAACAAAACAGGAGGCAGAAGAGCCAAAGTCACTATTTTTTGTTGTTATAGTACAAGAAACCTCAGCTCTCAGTCAAAGACAGATTAAGTGGCTGGAACCTGGAGTCGTATTTTGAAGCTGTTTAATTATTGAATGAATCAAATGGTGGACTTTGTTCAGTTCCCAGGAGGACACAACACATTGTCAACATTAAAGACAGCAAACAAATTGAGGCTTGAATAAATGACTCCTTGCTCCAGCATTGTAGGTTGCTTATCTTATACCATGATATGTTCTGGGATTTAAATATACCATAGATTTTCACAGCATTCAATTGAGTGTGTTCAAGCAGTAAACCTTCCTTCTGTTGAGAAGCATCCCTCCTGAGTTTAACAGTTAAAAACCTCTTCATTCCAACTCCTGTTAACTATCTTTCCACTATGCTTCTGTCTGCTTACAGACAGAAATACCCTCAAGGGATGTTAAGAAGAACTGTAGAGCTTTGCAACATTTTAATAAAGAATAAAAATAAAGTAAATCTTGGTGCTGTAACTCCACGGCTTAATAGGGTGTGATCAGTAACAAGTTCAATAGCATCCTTCTCTGTAACCTGCCAAGAAAATTGGTAAGATCTTGTGATTTCTAAGAGCTGCCTCGCTCAAAAGAAGGTTGCCAACTTTCACCTCATCTTCACAAAAGACAGCTATTGAGACTGCAAAGTCACTCCACTGAGACAGGCAATATCTACAATGAAATTAAAACTGAGGTTTACCTTTCCTGCAAAAAAAAAAAGCCACATTTTTCTTAACAAGTCAGAAAAACTTTAAGCCTTGAAGTGCAGGTGAAATGCTTAAGATGTAGGTAGTAATGATCAAGTAGAAAGAAGGGCCTGAGGCAAATTTTGCTTCAATAGGTTTCAGATCAGATACCCAGCTTTGTACAAATGTACATATCATTGTCGTATCACTTAGCATGTGTGATTCATGTTTTGATACTTCGGTTTGTAATTTGGCTTGTGCTAGTATCTCAGGCAAAAAAAAAGCAAGGCACTTTCTATGAAAGATTGTTTTACACTGAAGTTTAAGGACAAATACCCATTTTATGGTCATAGGAAAGTCAAAAGCTGCAGACAAAAGGCAAGGCACATTTGCATCACTTGAAACAAAAAGCAACAGAACTCCTACTATCTCTGTTGACAGTTATCCTGAGCACAGCACAAATAGTAGTGCCCAAATGTGTAGCATTTTCCTGCTGCATGAAAATGAAGCAAGAAATAACATTCAGCCAGTGAAGAAATTTAATGCATGATCTATGCACCTCATTTGACCTCAGTCATCTACATACAAATTTCTTGTGTTGTAATTCCTAGCTTGTAGCAAGTATTTAGCTGTTTATTTCCACATTTTCTGTATTTCAATCAATCTGCTGCTATCTTCCAGGAATCCATTCAGTTTTCCAGAAGCAATGCTCATCTAATTGGGTACAGCCTAGGAGCTCACGTTTCAGGATTTGCTGGAAGTTTTATCAGTGGTACGAACAAGATTGGAAGAATTACAGGTAAAAAACTCATAACTTTAACAAATGTAACAGTCAACTGATTTAAGTTACATAGATATTTGACATATTAATGGCATATCAATATTTAGCTGTTGAATAGCAGTATTTGACACATTAGAAGTTGCATCCCATTGGTTTAGAAATTAGATTTAGAAAATTTTATGAGAACACTTTTTGGAATGAAGTCTCGTAGCATTCCCAGCTTTGATCTTCCTTACCTCAGTCCAAATTATGACACAAAGAATACACAAGGGGACTAAAAATCATAAACCAAATTTTCAAGTTGCATGGTGCTTGAATTTGTCTTGTATCTATTCCCAGTAACTCTTTAAACTAAATGTCAAACCCTAACCTTGGATCTTTGGTGACAATCTTGACCCAGAGCCATTCAACTATACCGTTCATTGTTACCAACTCATTTTAAAAACAAAATTACACTAAGGAAATTGTCTAATAGTACTTGAGCTTTCAGTTGTGGTACATTGCCCATACAGTGAATTGAGGTTAGTTCTTCTGTGGCAAAAACGATAGTTCTGGATTACATTTTACAAGAAGCAGATCATTACAGTATACCTAATCCACGCTTAAAGTAAACAGAGTTAACGTAACACTTCATTGTTTTGACCAGTGGCATTTTGAACCTTCTGAAATGTTTTGTAACTTACTAATTATAAGTGCAATGAAAATACATTCATACGGTTATTGATACAATGTATACAGTACCACATCACCATGACAGCTTAAAAAAAAACCCCATACCAAAACAGAAGTGCATATTACATGTGACTTGTATCAGCTACATTTCAGTTATCAAAGAAAACATTTCACTTTAATCTGATTTGGGAGTCATGCAAATATACATGACTCTAGTATTAAGTCCCCATTCTGAACTTGGTTTCACTGCCACATACCATAGTTCCTTAGAGTGCCTGCATGCCAATAAGTTCATTTTACACCATGTGTTACGATACTACTCCTGTGTATACACTGAAGGAGTTTAGTTCATCAGCAATGCTTGTTCAAACCATATTAGTACATCAAACCTCAATAATGGATAAAACACATTGTTTATTGTGACAGCTGTATGCGTTCTTAAGCAAAATTTATTCAGACTTGTAACAATAAGCTCCAAAAGATCATAGTGATAAAAGCTATTAAAAATAAAAAGCAAAGTATGCCTTCAGGGTGACATCACTACTTGTAGCCTGTGTAATTAATTTTAGCCAGTTACATGTATGCAATTACGTTAGTCTACAGCACCAGCTGAAGAATCCCAAATTTAGAAGCTTGTCCTCAAAACTGAAGGCAGCTTTATAAACTATGCAGGCAGTTCTTTTCCATAAACGAGTTCTCAACCAAAAATAGCACCACACAACAGTATCTAGCAAACTAAAAATCAGCAGGAATCCCTAAGTGGAATATTACTTTTCTGAATACCATAATAACTTGCCTTGAAGACTTTTCAAGTTGAAAAATTATTATAAACAACATCTAGCAGACATATAACTCTTAAACAAGTAAAGTTTTATAAGGGTTCATGTCCCCAATGTAGGCTAAAAGTCAACCCTGTTGTGGGACTGGTGTCTTCAAAAGGGCCTCTGAAACGCATGACCTCTGGAGTATGAAAGAACAAAATTAAGTAAACATCCCACAAGTGCAAAAGCAGTAGCAAGCATGGTTTGTCTATAACAAACACATCTATCTCTGTGTCTGTGTCCTTGTGCGCGTAGCAGTTACTGTTTATTACAGCGCCTGTGTTTACTTTACCTTTTGGTGTAACCAGGTACCTTCTGCAGGACAAGTGTTCCCAGCATTACCACTGCTGTCCACTTTTAAAATATTTATCACAGAATTTTCTCATAACAGTAAAAGAACAGCCCATCTGCACTACATCACAAGTGGATTATTTGCATTTATTACAGGCCTTGACCCTGCCGGTCCCTTGTTTGAAGGAATGTCACCAACAGACCGTTTATCTCCAGATGATGCAAACTTTGTAGACGCAATTCATACATTCACTAAACAGCACATGGGTCTCAGTGTTGGCATCAAGCAGCCTGTGGCTCATTTTGACTTTTATCCCAACGGGGGCACCTTTCAGCCTGGCTGTCACATCATGCACGTGTATAATCACATTGCACAATATGGAATTACAGGTAAGAACCAGTGGCACAAAATGGGAAACAGCATTGCAGCTGCAGTGATGCTATCTCTGGGAAACCTTTACACATCTCTGTGGTCTTAAGCAGTATCTAATGGTAGTATTATCTCCCCTTATATGCATGGAAATTTCTTTTCTAGAAATTGGTTTCCGATTATTCCATGTATCAGGTTCAAACTGCTCTTACCGACTCCGGTAAGGAACTTGGCTACCTAGCACTTCTGAAAATGAGGCCACGAGCATCATGCTGTCAAGCACTTCTGAATAATTTCAAAGGTATTTGTTTTAGCAGTAGAGGAAATGAGAAAAAACATTCTAATTAAGCCAGATTCATCCTGTGTACAATTAATTATTTCAAGTCAAATAAAACACTAGGCTGTATACTCACCTCCTTAGTTCACCGTTTCCCAACATCCCGTCCTTCAGCTGCACAGATGATTCTCTCTCTAGGACCTGACTGCCAGTGTTCCAGGCTAGGTTTTATATATAACAGCTTAATTCCAACTAACCTAAACATAAATGTATAGAGAAGCTGATGCAACATACTGAAAAAAGGTAAGGTACTGATGCACAGGGACAGCCAGTACTGTTTACTGAAAATCCCCAAAAAGTAATGGTCACCCAGCATACTGCATCGCAAAAACATTTCTCAGCTATCATCACGCTATCTAAAAGTAGGCCTTACTCATTAGCAGATAATTCATGACTAATGTGAAACCAAGCATCAGCTAGAAAGCTTATCAGTGAGGACATACAAAAACAGTCCATCCTGATGTATCCTGATTACACAGAAGGAAATAATTTGATAACACTTAAGGAATAAAAAGATACTTCTCATAAAAGCAGATCTATGTATTAAACATTTTTTTTAATGTTTCATACATTTTTGCTCCTTTTTCCCCAGTAGCAGCTGTAAGCAAAATTCAATTCAACATGGTAGTTCATCTCTCTAAAAGGGACAAAATAAAACATTACCACATAAGCATCCAAAAGACAACACTGTTCCACCACTCAACTGCTGTATTTAATGTTGCATGATCTGAAAGACTGCATATAGCCTAAAAATGTATTTCCTGTTAATCAAAACAGCCAGGATGATGAAATCAAGTTTAACGTTAACACTCTTAAACAGTCGGGACAGAGAAGTTTAAGCAGCAAATTATTCAATTTTATTGTCATGTAGGGTCATCCAAAAATTGTTTGGCTGAACCCAACAGTAAAGTTGCTACAATGTGTGATTTCTGAGGTAAAATCATGACGTTTTAGTAGTAAAGGGGGTGGGGGGAAAACAACATATTTAGAAGTTGGTAATTGTACTCATCTGATGTTGAAATGGTAAAGAGGAACAAAGGCATACAAAATTTTGTTGTTTGCATTTTTTCAGGCATCACTCAAACTGTGAAATGTGCCCACGAGAGATCAGTTCATTTGTTCATTGACTCTTTGCTTCACAACGACAAGCAAAGCACAGCATACTGGTGCAACGACATCAACACCTTCAACAAAGGAATGTGCCTCAGCTGTAGAAAGAACCGGTGCAATACACTGGGCTACAACATCAGGGAGGAACGGCTCCCAAAAAGTAGACAACTCTTTTTGAGAACAAGAGCACATATGCCTTTCAAAGGTTTGTGGGAATACTCATTACAGTCTCCAGATTGACCACAAAGTATGAGGATGAACCTAAGCTTTGAGTGATCCTGCTTAGCCATTTAGGAACACTCATAACATCTATGGGAATAATCAATTTGCTGAACAACTGAACATCCCGGTAGGCTGTCTTAATGCCTTTTCATCAAGATCCTGACTATTAGTATTTCTGTGGGAAAAAGCATGCTGCATGCTTGCCACAGGCTAACTGTGGATCTGAGGTCTCAGAGACGCTTAGGGTCCTGATCTACTGGATTTTCCTGCAACCGGCCTGTGTGAGTTTGTTATAACATACGCAGGCACACAGCCAAGCCAAAAAGCCAGTGTAATTGCTCTGGGAGGCCTGTAAAACCTTCTGTTCCAAGTTTGCCCCAAATTTATCTGCAATTAGTCTACAAGATGACATATAAATTACTACTTTTCAAACAATGCATAGACAACAGAATAGCATGAACTTTTACTGGTCAGAACTGCAGTACTGAAATAAAGGAACTGTTACTGTAGCTTTCTCTCCATTAATTTACTTTACCAAGGGCACAAAGTAACGATTTTCTGAGCTCAGAGAGACAACCCACATAGTTTCTTGCATGTAATACCAGACAGAGAAGAAGTAGGCTGACAGGGGAAACGAGGCCTATCTGCCAGTCCCCATCACAAAATGACCTGGGCCTGCCTGCAGGCTGGTTACAACTTGGCTGTCACCCCATGAAGCAACTGCTGCTGTTGAGCAAACATTCACCTGCCAGTGGGAAGGTTTACATACATTTTTAAGTGAGAGCAAGCAGAGCTGTGTGGGATGAGTGACAGGGACACGCTTCTCCAAAGGGACCTTTGGTGCAGGAGTTCTGGCACATGGAGTTCCTCCTCACGACCTCCTTTCTTGAGCATGGGGCATGTGGCTGGCAGCACTGTGGTGCAGCCAGAGCAGGCCTCCTGCTCAGCAACACAGGCCCCCAAGCATGGAGGAGACCTGTGAGGTGTGACTGGCTCCTCACCAAGCAGCCACAGCCCCGCCCTTTCCTCAGCACTCAAGGGCTTTCCAGCCCTGAGGAGAAATGCTTAAACCTGCTGCTTGCATTACACATCCTGTTGCCCCACAGTGGCCAGTACTCAACTGCAGTATCACAGATTTTTAAAAAAATACAGAAATTCAGGTACTTTTAAAATAAATTTGGAATTCTTCCACGAACGCAGCAGTGAAATACATGGTGATGGCTCCAGAGGGGCCTTCTTAAACCTGACTGGTACTCATAGCAGCTGAATCTGCTAGATATCTTCTTTTGCGTTTTAAAAATGCCTCAGGAAGCTACTTGAAGTAGCTTTAGAGAATTCTAGAGGCCGCACCTAGCTCCCAAAGTAATTTTGCTGCAGTACAGTCAGGTGACCCTCAGAATCTGAGGACATGGTGTCTGCTCTTACCACATCCAGGTACAGAAACCTCATCCTCATGCTACATTCTTCTCCAGAGACAAGAGATAGTTTCAGCTTGTGGTAAAATAGCTGTGTCTTACTGGCTTTGATTTAAATTTGAAACACGTCACATTTTTATGCTTGGGGCTGGTTTTGCTTCTAAAAAACATTCTTGGTGCATACGCAGTTATCAGTGCCCCAGACAATGGCTTCCTTTCACAAAAGTTCCCAAACAAGGCAACAACTGTGAGAGGAGGTACACAAAGTCATCTTTGTAACACTCTTAAAGAAATGTTTGAAGAAATTTAAAAAATTCGGCATTACATTTCACAATCCTCCGCACCTTCAGAAAATCTGACATCTCATTTTTCAAGTCAACGGCATTATATTTTGGAGCATATGTTAATCCAGTCAAAACAGAAAACAGTTGTTACAAATAAGTTAACATTTATAATAAAGCTGTGATGGGACCCTGAGTCAGAGGTTTTATACAAATACGCTCACTTTTTTCCTTAAAATGAGCAATATAACCACAGCAAAACCCCAGGCTTTATCAGAATATACACTAGAACAACCAATTTTTACATGAAGAGAGAAGTCAGAGAAAGACAGGATGATATTGAAAGTGATCTGTAAACAAGCCTCTCTGCCTACTTGGTCATCAGGTTTGCAGCAAGGAGTCGGCCATTTTGTTTTCTATCATGTGACACCTTTTCAAAAGAACACAAACAAGAAAAAAATGTCTGTGCATATAAATAAAAAGATGGCTGCACCATACTGCTGATGGAGTCATTCTCAGATGTAGTGAAGTCTCAAGCTGGTAAAAAGAAGAAATGAGGAAAGAGCAGCTTTAAACGCAATACATGTTTACCAGAACAGTTTCCCACCTGTAACTTGATCAGAATTCAAGTATAAATACAACAGCCCTAATTCTTCCAAATACTCTGTGGTCTTTGTTAAGAAAACCCTAAGTAACTTCTATAAACACCTAAAATCTATCAGTTTTGTCAAGAAGGTGGCTGGTAGAATCACCAGACAGAAGAGTTTTGGACATTCAAATCCAGCTGACAGTATCTGTGTGCATATGCTCTCTAACTGTATGTTGGGTGGGGTTTTTTTTCTCATAACTTCGCAAATCTCAAACTGCTTGAAATCAGTACACTGATGGTTTCTTGGGTATCTGTTGTCCTGAGAATATTCAGTTCAAAGACTTTCCTAAACACTGTTCTTCTAGAAACCCACCAAATCTTGGAAGTATTAGTGACATCTTTCATATAGTAATGTCCTTGAACAAAGCCATATTGTTAATGGATCCATGTTAAGCACAATGTATCATTATGTAGCCAAGGAAAGTTTGAGTCATCTGTTTTGCAGGGCAATTATCTAGCCCATCAGAGAAAAAGCCTGACTACATTGCATAAGGTCTTCAATCTGTATCATACATCTCTAGGCATGTCCAGTCATAAGGATTTGTCTGGTGACGAGACAGAGGGCTTGCCAGAAATTCCAACAATTGAACTTCAAAAAAGCTGAAATATTTCCCATGGAAAAATGCTTTATTCTACAAAGGGAACTCAGCCCAGGTTATCTATTTGCTCCAGCCTTTTATACAGAGCAGCAGGGACCCAAACCGTAAGGGATTATATAGCACAGCAACAATCAGAAAAAAACCAATGATGTTTTAATAGCAAAAAAATGGCTTAAAAAAATAAAGGCAAAATTCTTTTGCCTGAGCAACTATTGCTTCTTTGACTGTTAATTTCATCTCTTTGCAAATTCTTCCTTTCTACAGTCTATCATTATCAGTTCAAGATACACTTCATCAATGAAATCCAAGGCAAGCAGATAGACCCAACTTTTACCATCTCTCTGACAGGCACTAAGGAGGATGCTAAAAACCTGCCGATCCCTCTGTGAGTATTGCTATTACATGCCATTGTACAAGTGAGAAACAAGGTGCCAATTTATGATACTGTATCACGTATGTAGTCATGCTCTGAGTGAAATGGTTTAGTACAGCTAAGTGAAGATGAACTGGAAATGGTCCTCTCTTCACCCATACTCCCTGAAAATCACAATCTTATGCAATGTTCACACAGTTTTTGCAAGAAAAAGCTCTATAAATCAAACTTAGTACTCTTGGAAGTTTCCCTGAGCATTAATTATCCTGTCTACTTATGTTTGGTCCATCCCATGTTTAACACAGAGATCTAAACAATTAAAACACAAATAAGCAAGCAGCTGTAAGCAAGGTAAAGAATTTTGGATATTTTTCATGATGGACACTGCCTGTACTAACACAAGCAAAGGTAACAGTGTGGGTCTAGCAGACTGAAGACATAACACAGGTACTGTCATGAGACACCTTTTCTTTTGTTGTCAGAAACCAATACTGCTTCACCAGCTGTTTTAGAGAGAAGACAAACTCAACTTTTTCACTTTAATCCATAATAATTAAGACAGCATTATTCTGGTTTTATTTTCTGCAGAGTTGAAGGCATTAGCGGGAATAAAACCTACTCTTTTCTCATCACCCTGGACACCGATATTGGTGAGCTAATAATGATGAAGTTCAAATGGGAAGGAACTGCAGTTTGGGAAAATATCTGGGACACCGTTCAAACCATAATACCATGGACAAAAGGGACCCGTCGACCAGGACTTACAGTGAAGACAATAAAAGTGAAAGCAGGGGAAACACAACAAAAGTAAGTATAATGAAAATAACATTTTTCTGTAGTAAGTCCGCAGGTGTTTGGTGCACAGGTTATCCTAGTTCCAATACAAGCATCTGAGTCCAGCACACACACCAATGGTGAATTTACCTGCTTTTCCCCCTCCGATCAGACTGCATGATTTTTAAGTGAAGAATTTCTTTGTTCTCAGGTCAGAAATAAATAGTGGGAAATGTTCTAGCTCACCACTGCCAGTAATCTGAGTGTAAGGCACAACAACTTTGAGTGACAATTTTGTCGATACTTGGTGATAGAGGAGTTAGCACACAGACCCAAGGAAGAATTTTTACAAGTTCCACAATGCAGTTTTTCTACACAATTAATGACAGTAACTGATGATAATTTCTGATTTATTTAGAA